>CM075009.1:12297171-12309589 GCA_037576675.1 Pangasius sanitwongsei | reverse complement strand
TATTCTTCAATGGCCAAGTCAGTCGCCTGATCTCAACCCAATAGAGTATGCTTTTCACTTACTGAAGACAAGACTGAGGGCAGAAAGACCCACAAACAATCAGCAACTGAAGGTGGCTGCAATGAAGGCCTGGCAAAGCATCTCCAGGGAGGAAGCTCAGAATTTGAGTTTTGAGAACATGGGCACTAGACTTCAGGCAGTCATTGACTGCAAAGGATTTTCATCCAAGTATTAAAAATTATGGTCATATTTACAATTATGTCACTTTGTCCAAATACCTTTGAGCCTCTGAAAATGGTCATACTTTGTTGAAAATGGCTGTAATTCCTAAATGGCAAATTCCAAAGCTGAAAGGTTACACTTTGATCACATCATATATATATATATATATATATATATATATATATATATATATAGTACACCAGCTATTTTATGCCAATGTCTATTTTATTTGCTTTTATTTGTATTAAATCACATGTACATTAATATTTCTCTTTCAGATTTTCCAACAAATATTTGTTGGACAAACAGATAGAAGATTTGTGAATAATGAAATAAGTGCAAAAAATAAAAAAAATTATCAGCAGATAAATTTAAATGTAGTAGTAACCAAATTTCATTTTTATGTTAGAAATATCCTAAACAAGCATCAAGCATGTGTATTTAAGAAATTATCTCCAACTTATTTATCTCTAGCGCTTTAATGGCAGCTATGATACAGTTGTGTGAGAAATTCCCATGCCTCACCAGAACATCTTCTCTTCACCACTCTTCACACATGTGGCCCAGCTTCACACGTGCTCTCAGAGCACACAGTGTGATATTTAAAAGGTCACATATTCTAGGAGTCACTGAGAAGCTGCATTCAGACTGATGGTGAACATATTCATTACACTGTCACAGATCAACAGAACATATAGTATTGTAAAAAAACTGCCAATTTGGTTTATTCTAGATTAAATCCAAGCCCGTTCACCTAAGATCGAAACAGATAGACTCTAAATCACATCAAGCTTAATTCTTATGAAGGTTTGCCTATTAATTCCCCATACTAATAAGACACTCTCATAATACATCTAAAAACAAACTTTTCACGATTCTTCTCTATCCTATCAAGAGCCTATTAGACAATAACATATCTACTGTAAATAACTTAGTATAAGGCATTTCTACACCAACAGTCAACTCCTTTGTCTGGTCCTGCAAAGCGTGACTCTGATTGATACAGTCCTATAACAAGCAACCTAATGCCGCACATACACTTCTGCCTTTCCTAGCTCGAGGGAGGAGGGCAGACTTGAACCATATAACTTTGCTGCACTTACTCTTTCTGATATTCAAAGGTTAATTTGTATACATTAAATATTAAAGGGTCTCCCACTACCTTAACACATCTTAGAGATGTTTAGAAAATGCTAATTAAAGAGCTAATTCAGAGGCCTGTCAGCAGGCAGCAGATGTGGGGGAGAAAGAGAGCGAGGGGTGAGGAGATTGAATGATGGCATGATGTGATGATATGAGAGTCCTACTCTATCAAATGAACAAAAGTGACTATGAGTGACTCCCATTATGCAAAAGCCCATTGCAGTATCTGTTATCAAGGCTGCAAATAAATATTCAGATTGGAATTACAAAAGGTTGAGTAAGGTTTACTCTTGGAGAAAAAGAGCATCTTCCCTCTTTCTGTCTAATCCAATGTATTTCTCTGCCAGTATGTCCATGTTGGGCCTACAAACTTTTGTCAACAGTGTCAACGGTGGCACATTATATATGTATGCCCATAAGGATAATCATGAGGCCCAGGTGAGGAGCCATTCATGGGCTGTTAGCACTGTCTAGGTGCCCTAGGAAAACATTACACAGAATTAAAGATCCAAAAACTGCTGACGTTTTGTATTTCAAAATTAACAGCAAAGAAAAAGCAGATCAACAACAATGATATAATTATCAATAATACACAAATGTCTATACACCAATACCAATATCTATACTGGATCTGTTTTATTAACCTTAAATTTAACTTAGCCTAGAAAATTTTTAAAAAAGTACTTTTACTCATGCTCCTCAATTTTGCTTTGTCTTATTTTTAAATTGAACAATAATATTAGTAATAATATATTACTAATATATAATAATATGTAATAATTAGTAATAATATAAGCGTTTTATAATAACTTTCATAAATATAGCAATAATGTTATTCAATGATGTAAATAGCTCAAATTCCTTAACTGCATTCCAAAAGACCATCAGAATGTGCAGTGTTTCCCATTAATTACCTAGAGTGTGGTGGCCCACCACAGTCTAATTTGTCCCGCCACACTTACATAATGAACCAAAATTTTTTTTACACTCCTTATACAAGATATCTGTTTTGCGCCATTGCTTCAGCAAATACCTCTCACTCCAAGTCAGTCAGACCCTCCCCCTGGTCAGTCAGACCACTCCCCTCCCCTCCCCCTGCTGTATGCGTTCATGCTCACACAAGGACTGGAACCACCTGGCTGCATCTGAGACATCAACGCATTTTGAGGACACAACATCATTTGAGGTAAATAATGTTAACCTCTTAACTGTTGTTTGTTGTTTTTTACATTCTCTGCATGCTATTACCATGACAATCTTATTTAATCTTGACAAAGTATAAATCATTAGAAGTATTTAGAAGTCTAGCTTAAATATTTGACCACTGTTTATGATCAGAATGGTTACAGTGATAGTAATTTCTTAATTTCTGTCAGGAGTACACATCAAACATGCAAAATCAAACTGGTAGTTATTGATATTTTGAATGAAATAATAAGGCATACATATTCAATTGCATCTGTTTCCGCCTGTTTGTGATCACAGGGCTTCGCTAAACAATGTGCATTAGGGCTTTTAGTCCAAAAGTGTGCACATTTGAAGAAATATTGATGGATTCCCACATATTTACTTCACATATCTTTAGACAGAATCATAATTTCTATACATTTTCCACTAAATTATGCAATGTGATGTGCATGAAGTGTTGTACAAAGCTCTCTGTCTGTCTAGATACTGGGATGGATGACTATGACTCACAGACAGATGATTTGTTTAAGATCAGTCAGTCATACTGCGTTCATGACTCCTACCTTCCGCATGATGAATATCCTGTATAAACTTCTGCGTTCTGTCTCCGTCCATAACTAACAGATATAAACGTTGCTACAGATGAAACATGAAGCCAGGAAATATACAATTACGACTTACATGATAAACTGCATTTTCTTCTAAATGAAAGAGTACAAACAGTGTGCTTCAAATGTTTATTTTCATTCTTTGGGTTAATTGTAGTTACGTTAATTTTCAGGTCAAATCAGACCTTTGTAACAGGCTGTAAGCAGAGCACCTGGCTGCCTGCCTGAGGGTCTCCATCAATGGGCCAAGCCCAGAGAAATTCCATTACAAGAGGGCATTAGAACTGTTTTTCTCAAAGCCCAGAAAAATTAAAAGTCCAAATTCAGGGTGCAACGTTTGCCAGTAGGGATGTAGGGTAAAAAATAAACCAGTTCAACACATGTAACTACTTTTGCTTCATTTCGTTGATGGCTCGAATGTATGCTCTAGTTGATTTTGTGTTTTGACCATTTGTGAACCACGTTAAACTCTGTCTCGTTTACCATGCTTTGTGGGTGTGACTTGTTTGCTGTGTAATCACCCTTCATATCTATACAGCCAATGTGTTTATGATTAAATTACTACTAAAACACAAAATTGTTTACAAGAGCACAAAATTCTTCATAGATCTAGCCTCTTAATTTTGCTCTCAAAGTGCACCAGACTGCATTTAACTTTGAAATGTACAGAATTTTCTTATGGTGGGAGGGAGCATGATCCCCTAGAGGGTCAGAGGTCCACCCACCACAGTCTCACAAAATCCTGTGAGAAACACTGATGTATGAAGGAGGAGGAAAATATTCAGCCATCCCAAAGCACATCAGGATTCCTGAGGAAAGGGAAAAAATATTCATATATTATTTACTTGGTTACCTGATGTTCAGATAACAGAGAAACAGTTTGTTGTCAAATCTAATTTTTTAACTCTGAAAATTACCTGATAGAGTTAGCTGCTGGTTGATGCTATGGTTCCCCCTCCATCATGGGCCCTGTTCACCAGTTGGACACAGCTTTTTTCAGCATCTTTGTGATTAATACATTTTGCACTTGCTTTCTTCAAGCACCTTCAGAAGGGAACCAAGTCAGACATTAAGATCAATAATGTGCAGTCTCGTTTGTGGACACCTTACCCAACATCAGTGTCTGACGTCACTAATGCTCTTGTGGCTGAATGGGCACATCCCCAAAACCACGTTCCAAAATCTAGTGGAAAGCCTTTCCAGAAGGGTGGAGGTTATTATAACAGTACAAGGAGACTAAATCTGGCATGGGATGTTCAAAAGTACATATGGGTGTGATGGTCAAGTGTCCACAAATCTTTGGCCATATAGTATATCTGTAAAGCAATTTTGACTAGTTATAATTGAATTATCACATGTACAAATTATATTTCTTGATATAAAGAATATATTCTTTACAAGTGGAAATTGCATTCATACTTTGTAAATTCTTTGCAGACCATGGCTTCAGCAGTTAGATGAAACCAAAAAGATGTCAAGAAAATCCTACAGAAACATCTGGTCTTTATTTGGGGTTAATCAGAATAATGTCATGATGACTGATGACAGCTGTAGGATAATTACTTTTAGACAAGATATTGAATGTGATTGGCTCATTCTCAACCTGGCCACATGCCCAATTATAAAAGGGTGTGCACAATTATGCAACTAGGTTATTTTAAGTTTTTTATTTTTCTTTTTTCCCTAAAATAGTTTCTGATTGTTTTTCACTTTATTTGTATACTTTCCAATTTCACACTAAAGGTGAGAGTTCTGTTCATGATTTATCTTAGTTTCATTTTTTGAATTCACAAAAACCTGTCATTTTAACAGCGGTTTATCAATTGTACCTCGACATCGAGTGTATGACACACTGAAAAGTATTGACCCAGCAGCAGCTGTGCAAAGGTGGAGTAATGTTATTGCAAGGCGCACTTATCACGTTTCCAAACAGTCTATGGCACATTGATGAACACATGTGCCTCATATTGTAAAATAACTTATAATTCAAGTTTGTGCAATTGGGATATTCTTGTGATATTTTACTGATAAACCTATCAGAGAGTCTTAAACACTCCCTGTACGATTTCACAGCTGGGGTTTTGTGAAGCACAGTGGAATAGATGGATATTCACAGGTCTACACCTACCTGACTGCCAGTACAGACAGCACTGCCTAGACAGTTCCGGCCCACATTGTTAGGGCAACCTGTTGGTGTGGACTGCCATCAAGGGTCAGATTGGATCATGGTGGTGAAAATACACTGGTAGCAATGTTAATGACCCTGTTGAATGGGGAATGACAAGGCAGCCACTGGGCAAAAAAAAAAAACACTGGGCTATCAGTCCACTATCAATTAATTGAACGTCTCTGGAGGGTGTGTTCACATTATCTATTACTATCACAGCTTGTTTTACTCTTACAAGGATGAAGGCATTCTGGAACCAGACAATAAAATTCATAAATACCCACTACAAAAGGAGTACTTGCCATAAATTAAAGATAGATTGATCACTTTTAGAAATGTGTGGAACAACCACATCATAGGGAGTGAAATTAACTGCACTCCTAACCTAATGTGGCTGGAGGGCATGGCTGCCAACCAGCAAGTAGACAGCACTGCACTCCACAATGTCTTTGGTGAGAATCCATACAGTGAGGGCAACTTGGAAACAATGTTGGCACAACATGATGTGCAGCTAGAGCAGTTAGAAGCTGAAGAGGAGGTCAGTGAACAGGCAGTGATGGTGAGGCACCTAAACATCAACCTCAACAACACAGGTGCTTCAGGATATCCTCACGCGGATTACAAATTTGAAAGCCAAATATGTAACTTGCTGTAGAGAGATCACCACTATGCTTTCAGCATAATGCTTGCTGTCTGATAATGAATGTAGTCAATATGCTTAGATTTTGTTATGACGCAAACAACTGATATATGCTGACTGATAATTTCCAATTTATTTTTAATGAACATATTACATAGAAAGTAACTACATGGGAATCCATGCCAATTACAAAAAAAGATTTACAGTATTGAACTCTTTCTCTTGTACAGTGTACAATATGACAGAAATGTAAAACTGCATATGTAGAGCCCTGGTGTGTGAGGGTGTGGAGGAAGACTCAAGAGGCAGGAGGAATTTTAGGTGAACTCCAGGCTCGCACTTATTTGGTCCGCACTTTTCAGCACACTTTTAAAAACTCAACAAAACTGGACACAACAGAAAAGTGGTCCATCCCAGACTCGTTGCTTATACTCCATGGCATGTGTATGGGTGTATGGGTGTGTGTGTGTGTGTGCATGTCCCCCAAGCTCTGCCAGCTGTATCACACACTATTTCTCTCTCTTGCTGGTTATGTGAGTCACCGAAAGCACAAAAAGACACAAATAAGTAGACTGGCAGTAATAAGACACAGGAGAGAATCATCACGCGTTACCTGTCGGTTCGACTCTCCTATTCTCCGTCCACAGCTGACACTCGATCACCCTGAGGGAGAGGTAATCCACCACCATCTGTACCCCCGGCCTTTGGACCACCTCAAACTTAAATGTCTGAAGTGCCAGATACCAACGAGTGATCCACACGTTGGCATCCTTCATGCGGTGGAGCCACTGGAGAGGGATGTGATTGGAACAGAGGGTAAAGGCGCACCCCAGTAGGTAGTACTTGAGAGTGAGGACCGCCCACTTGATGGTCCGACACTCCTTCTCTATCATGCTATACTTTGTCTCCCTTACTGCCAGGTTTTGGCTGATGTACAGCAAGGGACACTCCCCCTCCACTACCTGGGACAAAAAGAGAGAGAAAAGTCAGGAGAATGCAACAGCAGGTCCCCACACAAAACCCCTTTTACCTGGCAGAAAGCCTGCTCACTCAGCTCTGTCCACTGGGCTAGATCTGGTGCTTCCTTTTTAGTGAGGTCAGTCAGTGGGCTGGTGAGGTCTGAAAAAATTAGGTACAAACCTCTGATAATAGCCAGCCAGCCCCAGGAACTGCCTCACCCCCTTTTTGCTCTTGAGTTTTGGGCAGGCTGAAATCGCTGCTGTCTTATCAATTTGGGGACACATCTGCCCATGGTCCAAGTGGAAGCCCTGATACCTTACTTCCACCGGTCTGATTGCACACATCTTTGAGTTTTCTGTGAGTCCCGCTCATCTCAAAGATCTCAGGACAGCTGTCCTGAGACGTTGAAATGTTGTTGGGGCTCCAAATAACCCAAACGGAAGGGTGACAAATTGGTGTAACCCAAACGGAGTAGAAAAGGCCATTTTTTCATTAGATATTGGAGTCAAGGGAATCAAGGGAATCTGCTAATAACCCTTAGTGTAGAATAAAAGCTAGCCACACCTAACTGTTTGAGCAGTTCATCAATGTGAGGCATCGGGTATGGGTCAAATTTAGACACCACATTGATTTTTATAAAGTTTATAAAGTATACATTTTTATAAATGGAATGGGCTGCTCCAGTCACTGTGGGACTCCCATGTCGATGATAGCCTTGAGTTCCATTTTAGACTTATCTTCAGTCCCAGCTCCTCTCTCTTGGGAACCACCATCACCAGAGCCACAGGAGCCACCTCTCTCCACAGTTTCAGGAGATTGAGGTGGTATATTTGGAGTGTATTGCCTCTATCTGTTCACCTGAACTTATAGTCGACTTCTCCGACTCGCCCTGTGACCTCAAAGGGTCCTTGCCACTTTGCGAGTAATTTGGAGTTCGGCAGTAAAATGAGTACCTTATCTCCCGATGTGAATTCTCATAGTCAAGTACCCCGTCATCCAGTTAATTAGAAGTTCCCTCCTCCCAATTTTTTCTAATGACGTATAAGATGCCACAAGGCTTCTGCCCATACAATAATTTTAATGGGGGAAATCCCGTAGAGGCTTGCGGGACCTCTGGTACTGCAAATTACAGGGGCTCAAGCCACTTATCCCAATTTCGCGCATCCTCATGAACGAATTCATGAGTCATGTTTTTTATCATCTAATTAATAGAAGAGTGCCTTTGCCTCACTGCATGCTGAGATGTTGCACAGAGGCACCGATCCCAGATATCCCACTGTATAATCCACCAGGACTAACACAAAGTGATATCCTTTCATGCACCATCCTAACTGCCTTACAAGGTCCATGCAAGAAGGCTTTAGAAGGGGACATTGATTAACTATGACTCTTTGGTACTATCAACTGGGTGGTTTCTTCCTTGTTTTGAGTGTCCTGCGTCACTTGATATAACCTATCCTTAATAATCCAAAAAATATGGATGGGATAGCGCAACATTAGGCTGAATTTGCTAGCCATCAATGACTCTCACTTGGTTGAAGCCGTGTCTCAGAGTCTTATCACACGACTGCTCCAAGGGGAAATCCCAGAGGGGAATCCCTGCAAAGGGTGGACAACGATGGCCCCGGTTGCCTCCCCAGCCAAAGTTGCGCACATTCCACACCGTGCCTCTCTACTGCAGTATCCATCCACAAACTATCCATCCATACTATTGCCTGGCCAAAAGAATTAGTGGATGGGTGAGGACTAACTGCCGCCTCCGCTTTATGCTTTTGCCCCGGAACCTATTTTTTTCCCAGACACTTGTTTTTTTTTTTTTTCAAATTGCAGTGCAATGCATAAAACAACTAAAACATGCTCAACACTCAGATGACACTGAAAAATGCTATTTTGTATAACAAGTGAAACTAGCTATGGAAATGACAGACACTCTCTCTTACTTGCATGCTACATCTGACTCGACATATGGCCTAAACTTTCCCAAAAAACCCAAGTGCAGCTTTAGTCATCAGATCAAGTAGCTCTTCTTTACACCACGAGTAAGGAACAGTGTCACCAAGCATTTTGAGCATAAGGAAAATGAACTGCCTCTTAACTCCTGGTCATAAAATTGTATTTAAAGTCACTGTGGAAAGCCAAGAGGTGGTACGATATCTGCTCTTGTTACAAACACGAAAATGTGAAAGGAGTTTCTTTTTCTGTGAATTAAAACAAATACACACATGCACAAGCACACACACGCACACACACACACACACACACCATACATTATTGATGATTCACACAGTTTATAATCCACTCAAATTTACAGTTCCAACATTTCCATGGTGGAGAAAGTAAAGCTGCATTGCAAATCTGTTGTATGTAAAATGTACTGAGTTACTAGTAATTCCAAAGTTATTTGCATATAACTGATGTGGGGTAGGCATTTCCAGCACTGATTTGCCACTGATAATTACAGAGTTGAGTCTTTTTACTTAAATGAAATTGGCTAACTTGTCAGAAATACTAACACACAAGCCAGGAATCTATTTTTAAAACTGTGACTCAGATTTGATGTAACATTTTCACACTGTCGTTAAATACTGTTCCATAACATCCATACCAATGGATGGATCTTACCTTGCACACTGTTGACGAGAGTTGACCCCTTATTTAAAGTGCTCCACGATGTTTGCAGTTCTAAAACATAAATAGGAAATTTAAACCTTTCTATTCTATGAAAGGTCCATAGTGATATATACTGTAGCTACAAGCATCGGATAGTCAACCATTATTAGCAATGAGCAATATTAGTTAACAGACCCTGTCCTTTTTTTTTTTTTTCTGTGGTCTCGCTTCGTCACAGTGGCGGAGGATGCAGGCATGAGCACAGCAGCTAGCACTGAAATGGATTCCATCTTCCAGCAACTACTTCAGATGACACACTACTGCAGCAGTGACACAGGAGCTGGCCTGAGGCCACCAAGGCGCAACCCAAGATCTCCTGGAACTCTGGAAAAGGTCCAGTGCCACTGCAGTCTCCCTCCCCTACCCCTGCCGAGAGGCCCAGCTCCTCCTCACCAAGATTTCATCTGACGATGATGTGGAGGCATACCTACTCACCTTTGAGCACGTTGCCCAGCTGGAGATCTGACCCAAGGAGGAATGGGCCCACAGCCTTGCTCCATTCCTCACGGGGGAGGCCAAGCTGGCATACCATGCCCTTTCCCTCGACGAGCCCGCCCAGTACAATGATGTGAAGAGCGAGATTCTCTTTCTCTGTGGCCTTTCCCCCACCACTATGGCGGCAGAGCTCCATTGTTGGAGTTATGACCCAAAAACCACCCCTTACGGCCAGATGGACAGACTGCTTTGGATCGCCAAGAGGTGGCTACAGCCATAACGTCTTTCAGCCACCGAGGTCATCGAGAGGGTGAAACATGGACAGTTTTGTAAGGGCTCTGCTGCCTGAGGAGTGAAAGGCTGTTGGCATCTGGGGAGCCTGCAACCCCCGGGAGATGCTGGAGGCTCTGGACCGAGCGGTGGCCACCCTGGAGATCAGCAGGGGTGACTGTCACGAATTTTCTCTGCCCCCGTCAGCGAGATGCCAGGTCCTGCATTCCCAAGGGAAGGGGAGACCTAGCCAAAGTCACTCCTCTTATGCGACACCCAGGGATGAATCCATGCCTACTGAGCCAGACCCTGCTGCCCCTCGATGCGTGGACAAGCCCTGGCTCGTTGGATGTGCCCTCCATAAGGTGACTCCTCCCAGCCTGCCCACATCCTGGTTGAAGTCAATGGCAGGCCAGTCTTGTCCCTCCTGGATTCTGGGAGCACCATCAACCTGGCCCGTCCCTCCCTCCTAATCTCTCCCAAAGCCAGTGGCTCCCTGACTGTCTCTTGCGTTCAAGGGGGAAATCCTGGATGTTCCAGCGGCCCACGTCAGCATGAAGCACCAGGCAAAAGAGTGGCCCCTCCTTGGCCTTATCCTGGAGCTCCCCGTGCCCCTGATACCAGGTTGAGACTGCTGTATTACAAGATAGAGTGGCGGGACCAACCCTGCAAGCTATTGGTGGTTCCCCACATCCGAACTCAGGCCTTCATGCACCTGGCCCACTCACACCCACTGCAGGGACACCTGGGAGACCCGAACACCCTAGAAAAACTGAAGGACTGCTTCATCTGGCCAGGGATGGACACAGAGATCCCCACTTTCTGTCAACAGTGCCCCCAGTGTCAAAGGACAACGCCCTACAACCCTTCTCCCATGCCTCTCATCCCTCTCCACATTATTGGCGTCCCCTTCGAGACAGTAGGCATGGACCTTGTAGGGCCACTCCTGAAGTCTGCCTGCGGCCATGAGTACATCCTGGTCTTCGTAGACTACGCCACCCTCTCACCCAAGGCAGTACCACTTCAGAAGTCCACCTCCCGGCACATCGCTACCGACTTCTGCCTGGGGCCTGGCAGACTCCGTGAGCACCTACTCTTCTTCAGCTGAGTGGGAGTCGCAAAGGACATCCTCACCTAACCAAGGTACGCCTTTTATGTCCAAACTAATGGCGGACCTGTGTCGGTTGTTGCAGGTGAAGCACCTGAGGACATCTGTCTACCACCCCTAGAGCGACGGACTGGTAGATTCAACCAGATGCTGAAGAGGATGCTCCAGAGGGTGGTAGATGAGGTGGGGAGGAACTGGGACCTTCTCCTTCCCTATGTCCTCTTCGCCATCTGGGAGACCCCTCAGGCTTCCACTGAATTTACACCTTTCAAGCCGCTCTTCAAACGGCGACCTCAGAGGCTGCCAGACATGGCACAAGAAGGCATGGGAAAAGCAGCCATACCCCTAACTTTCCCTTGTCAATTATGTCCAAGATATGCAGGAGCGGATTGACAAGGGGATGCCCATCATGAGGGAACACATGGCTGCCCAGAAAGAGCAGAGGAGGGCCTACAACCATCCCGCTCAGCAACAAGGTCCTCCTCCTTCTTTCTGATGCCTCCTGCAAATTCCTGGCTCAATGTCAGGGCCCATTCACAGTCCTCGAGAAGGTGATCTATGTCAACTTCCACCTGCAGCAGCCAGGTAAGCATGCAGACACACAAATATATCATGCGAACCTGCTCAAAAACTGAACTGACTCTGCTCTGCATTCGCTCTGCATTCGCAAGCCTTTCCACAGATCCGTCAGAGTGTACCTTGGTCCACTGAGGACAGGAGCTCATGCTGGCCTATAGCCAGGAGCTGTCTGAACTGGTGGTCTTGCGCCACAGTACCTGAGTGAACTTTTTTTCTTTTATAATCCACCACACCTACTTAGATCAAAAGGTGCAGGCTATTTGTTGGTACCTCGAATAGTGCGGGCAACAGCTGGGGGTAGAGCTTTCTCTTACAAAGCCCCACAGTTATGGAACAGCCTTCCACTTAGTTTTCGGGGCTCAGACACAGTCTCAGTGTTTAAGTCTAGGCTGAAAACATATTTGTTTAGTCAAGCCTTTTGTGAATAT
>CM075009.1:12246555-12257035 GCA_037576675.1 Pangasius sanitwongsei | reverse complement strand
TGGTTACAATCCACCAGTGCGAAGTGTGAATACTTGTAATATTTTCCCTGGTCTTAAGATTTTGTTCAGGAGTGTATTAGGCAGCAAGTGAACTGTCAGGTCTCGAAGTTGATGTGTTGGAAGCAGGAAAAATGTTCTCAGTATGCAGTGGTTAGTTCCTACCAGAAGTGGTTCAAGGTAGGAAAAACGGTGAATCAGCGACAGGGTCATGGGCACCCAAGGCTCAAAGATGCATGTGGGTAGCGAAGGCTAACCCATCTGGTCTGATCCCACAGAAGAGCAACTGTAGCACAAATTGCTGATAAAGTTAATGCTGGCTATGATAGAAAGGTGTCAGAACACACAGTGCATTGCAGCTTGCTGCATATGGGGCTGCATAGACACAGACCAGTCAGAGTGCCCATCCTGAACCCTGACAACCACTGAAAACACCTACAATGGGCACATGAGCATCTTAACATGGAGCAATGGAAGAAGTTGGCCTAGTCTGATGAATCACTTTTTCTTTTACATCATGTGGATGGCCAGGTGTGTGTGTGCCGCTTACTTGGGGAAGCGATGGCACCAGGATGCACTATGGGAAGAAGGCAAGCTGACGGAGGCAGTATGATGCCCTGGGTATGTTCTACTGTGCCTTGGGTCCTGGCATTCATGTGGATGTTACTTTGACATGTACCACCTACCTAAACATTGTTGCAGACCAAGTACTCCCCTTCATGGCAACGGTATTCCTTAATGGCACTGGCCTCTTTCAGCAGCATAATGGGCCCTGCCACACTGCACAAATTGTTCAGGAATGGTTTGAACAACATCTGTGGACAAACTAGACAAACAAGTCCAGTATATATAAAGTATCTGCTGCTAATGTCTTGGTGCCAGATACCACAGCACAACTTCAGAGGTCTTATTGAGTCCATGCCTCAACGGGTCAGAGCTGTTTTGGTGGCACAAGGGATTTTACATAATATTAGGCAGGTGGTTTCATTGTTATGGTCGATCGGTGTAAGCTAGCTAACTATCATTCAAAACATCAGAATGTCTTTCATAAATCAGGGAACTATTGATTGTAGCTGACAAAAATAAGTTGACAACTAATAAAATCTTATCATATTTACTTCAGTTTTTGGGTCTGTTATATTCCAGGAAGATCAAAAAAGTTCACTGGACATGCGATCAGAAACTACTAGGATGATGGGACACAGTGCTGCTGCTGGTCAAATTGGAGTCTATTCAGATGATTTCCTGGAAAGATTTTCTTTAAATAATGATGGATAATGTTCATTTAATAACAATGAAAAACATACAAAATGAATGTACAAGTTAACAGTTTAAAATTAATTAAATTACTATTTTCTTAAATAAAGTTAGATCATTTTATAAAATATCCCATCAGAGATATGCTGCCATGTACACAGTATATGATTCGCATAGGCTTATGGAGTCGCATGTCTATAAATAAATGTACATTTCTTTTGTAAATTTCGGTGCAGTTTATATAGAAATATGGTAGAAATGGTTTTATTTTGCAGCATGTAAAATATATTTACATTTACATTCATAGCCTTCTAAGTATTTAAACTTAGGGTTTAGATTAAAGTTTTTTCTGAGCAGGATTAATTATCTATTCAATCACAAGAGACAATTCATTAAGTATATTAGTGCTATTAACAACTACTAAACCTGGGAAAACCTAGGGGCCTTCAGTAAGACCAAATCACAAACATTCCCAAATGACTGCTCTCAGCAATTTAACTGGCAGAGAAGATGAACTGTGAATATAATCTGCAAGTCACGTTTTTGAACAATAAATGTCCTGTCGACTATTATCAGTTAAATTCAACACTGATTGGCTGATGTAGAAGTCTCCATGTTAATTCATAGATGAAAAGCCATTGTACCCTCTGGAAAATAATAATAATAATAACATGAAATTGAATGTGTCATTGATTTCTTACTACAGAGAAACATTGTCTTGTATAATTTCTTTTAGATGTTCACAAATTACAAAGCCATGGATACACAGCTACACATGCGCTGTGTAAATTGATATAAATGGACATTAAAATACAAATTATTTGATTAATACACAAGTATGATGACAATTTCTGTAATATATTTGACGTAACCATGTACATGATTGTTTTCATGTATGAAATCAGCAACACTTTCATTTTCATTTTATTTATGTTAAATGACATTTTACTTTAACTGCTATTACCATATAGCATATCCTATGTAAAAAAAAATCTTAAACTAGTTAACATTAACCTGTACATAGCTCTTTAATGACCTTTACAATATATAATCATAAAGTTGTTATTCCAGAACATATAATTATATTTTACAATAGAGGCATCAACACAAACTAAGCAAAAATCATTCCCACAAGTCATTAGGAAAAGCCCATTTCCAGTCATTTACAGTAATATTACTGTATTTATTTTGCTGTAAATTTGGGTAACACTTTATTTGGCAGGTGCTGATTTTGATCCTTCATAAACATCCTTTACAAAGAAATACTGCAGGATTTATATTATAACCTATGAGATGAGAGACAAGAGTTTTTTTATTAAGTATATTGCTTTGTCTTTACATGGCAGAAGAACTGTTTGAAACCGTTATATTTGTTATTTTGTAACCTTATCTTGGATATGATTATTTTGGCTTTAATAACAGCATAAGTATTGAGGAGTATGGAGGCATTTTTTATGAAGTGTCCTTCATCTGAGGAGTATTTACTGTATGTTCTTATAGTTAATTGGAAATGAAATCCTCTTCGTCTGAAGTGCTGGTGGCTCATTCACCTTGAAAATTACTATGAAGCACCATTCAATAAAACTTCACTTATTTCTGAAAGCCATATAAGATAAGAAATTTGTTTATTCACTATACTTTCTTACAATGAAATATCATGTGACTCTCACAAGCAGCAACACATCAAAAGAAAAAAACGAAAAATTTACCTTATGTACATTGGAGTGAGCAGCAAAATAATAAATAGTAATTACTGATCAGTCATTGGGGTTGGGGGGCATTTGGCGGTTGATCAGTCCTTTAACACTTGTATTGGGAGGGAGGCCACAGCTCTGAGGAAAAACCTGTTTTTCAGTCTGTTTGTGTCGGATCAAATCAACCTGTATCACTTGATCATTTGGGTGGTCGGCCCTGATGATCAGCTAAGCTTGAGATAGTTAGGCCTGTCTCAGGTTAGGTTAGGTTAGGTCCAACTTTATTGTTATTGTCAGAGTACGAGTACGGAGACAACGAAATGCAGTTAGCATCCAACCAGTAGTGCCAATAGCAACTAAGTTAAATGAGGTAATAAGGTTATGGTGCAATAAGTTAACAATGTACAGATAAAGGTATATCAGATAATCTGGTATATCAAATAACAGTCTGATATAAAAAATTGTAGTAATGACAGATAATTGCAGTAAAGTACTTGCAAATAATTGCAGATAATAACAGTAATAAAGTAACAATAACAGTAATAATAAAGTATAGTATGGTGTCTAATGCTACTGTTTAACTAATAGGTGGAGGCTGGCAATTAATGTTTAGAAGGTGTTCAACATTAGTACAACTGAAGGGAAAAAGTTGTTCTGGGAGGTGTTCTTGATAATACCTCTTGATCTCCGCAAGCAACACTTTTGATAAATGTCTGAAATGTTCGGCAACTCTGTTCCAATGATGTGTTGGGCAGTTTTCACTACCCATTGTAGAGCCTTCTGGTCACACACTCTGCAGTCGTTAAACCATACTGTGATGCAGTTTGTAAGGATGCTTTCAATGGTTCAGTGATCTGAGGAGCAAGATGGGCTTTCTTCAGTATCCTCAGAAAGTATGGGAGCTATTGCGCCTTTTTGAGGAGAGAGGAGATGTTGAGGTTCCAGGAAAGGTCAGCAGAGACGGAGACATCCAGAACCTTGAAGCTAGAGGCCCGTTAACGAAGATAGGGGTGTGTTTGTGGCTCCTCAAGGACTTCTCCACAATCATTTCTTTGGTTTTCTGGGTGTTAAGGTTGAGGTTGTTATATGTCATATGCCATCCAAATGAACATTTTCCCTCAAGCTAAATTTGTAATCAAATCATAAGAAGCACAGTGTCTACCTTCTTTAAGTTTCTCAAAATGTGGTGAATGCTGTTAGTAAAAACAAATGTATAACAATATAGGAAAAAAGGATACAAGTAAAAATAGCTTTTGATCGACTTAACTGTAATGATAATTGAGGGTTGTTCTCTCATCTGCTTTTAATGTAAATGTCACCTCACCTTATTGACACAAGCCTTTCATAAATTCTCAAGCCTATATCATAATGGCCATACATAGGTACCCTTCAAATAACATTATCTAAATTTGTAGTTATGGAACGTTAGCATACAATTTACAGCAAAATGTGCTGTAAAAATTACAGCAATGACTTATAGTGTAATACAACGTCAATTGTCTCATCATTTAGAATATCTACATTAGACCACATAACAGCAATGTATTATTAACAAAAGTTCCCTCATCTCAGACTATCATGCATGCCCACTAATTTTTCTTATCAAGTAAGTGATTCTTTCTTATCTAGTAAGTGTTAAAACCCATCTAGGTATGCCACAACATAAAAAGGGAAGTCTCCCCCAACCTCAGGGTTCACCAGCCACCAGACCCAAAGTATACAAAGCTGAAGTATTAGCCAGTAGTTTATTCTTTAACTGAAGCAATCTCTTCAGGGAGGAACACAGACACCCACATCTATTTACAGAAGAGAAAACCTTACCTGTTTTTGACAAAGAAAAGTAAAATTCAATAAAGTAACCTAACTCTTAACACACAATCACATTTTAATCTTTGAAATATGGCTGGAGCATTATGTATGCCAAATGGAAGAACTTTGTACTTTAGAAAGTCTGGTGTTACATTTCTGAAGCACGCATTGTTAGCGGAACTTGCCAGTATCCCTTTAGCAAGTCGAGCTTTGTTACAAATCTAGGGGCTCAGGGGCCCTAAATGCTCAGGGGATTTAACCTCATAGTTGGTTTCACTGAGCTTAGATTCAATTTCATAGGGGCCAGAAAATCTAGCTTGTAGCGCAGAACCTGGTATCAGGAATAATGCTAAAACCTTGTCATCTGGTTGTAAGTTTCACTGACATGTTGTTTATTCAAAACAAGCTTTCATCAGAGTCTAAGTGGATTTCAGTGAAGCAGTAGCTATTTCACATGCACGGTGTAAATGCTCATGAAAAGGACTCATGTAATCTAGTACATTAGATTTTTTCTGATGGTTCTTCAGAATGCAGCTGCTCCTGGAACATCTTGAGTGGTCCTCAAATGGTGTGCCCAAACATCAGTTTTACAGGACTAAACCCAAGCGATTCCTGAACAGCTTCACGGATAGCAAACAAGGCAAGGCAAGGCAAGAAATACAAGGCAAGGAATACCTTCATCCCACTCAGGACCAGTGTCAAGACAGTACATGTGCAGCATGGATTTTAATATCTGGTGAAACCGTTCCAAAGTACCTTCACTCTCCAGATAATAAGCACTGGACACTTGATGCTTCACTGCCAACTCGTGCAACACCTGGGAAATGACCTTAGAAGTAAAGTTAGTGCCTTGATCAGTTTGGATAACTTTTGGCAGGTTTGGCAAGATTGACCAAAACTTTACCAGTGCTTTGACTATGGCTGGATTTGGTTCTGGCAATGGTCCTACACAATCAAGAAAAATTCATTCAATTATTTAGGCCTGGCCAAAAAAATAATAGTGCAATATATGGTAATAGGTATTGTTTACCCTTAAATGACGTGATAACACATGATCATGTGTTAAATTCAGGATCTGAGATCAATACCCACTTGGAGCTACAAGCTGATATACTGAATTCCACCCCATATCAACAAATTCTGAAGGTATCTACTAGAGATGAATAATCCTTTTGGGCTTCAACAAAGTGCTCTCCACCCAGTTATGAGGGATTTTTTGAAAATTCAAAGTTTTCAAGGTCTCAGGGGGAAGAGTCAGTCCAAATTAAAAGGATTTTGTACACTGTCAAAAATATCAGAGAGACCCACCATATCATCACCTTTAAGAGTCTTAGCGTGTGTCACTACACAGTGCAGAAAACACAACGGAATTGTCAATTCCACGAACCAATACCAAAGAACCACAAAATGTGTCCTTGGAAAAGGGCAGCACGCTCTCCAGAATGAAGGTTTGTGTAGCCCGGTGTCATGCAAAATATTGATGGGTTTATGATCGTTTTCTCTTAAGGTCACCCACTCTTTCAGTAGAAAGGGGTCAAAACTGTTATCAAATGAAAGTCTAGTAGAGACTTTGTTCACTTTGGGGACTGACTGTACAAATCCAACATTTGGCATTTCTTTTTCCAGGCTATGCAATCAGCGATTAAATGATCAGGCTTGCAACAATAAAAGCAAGCACGATTCTCAATAGAAAAAGCACTGTGTGACTGGGTTAGTGGTTATCTTAGATTTTCCAGAAGTAACAATATGCAGTCACGCTGGCACCTTCTCACCACCTAGTGACCACTCCGATTGCACTTGTAATGAAAAAGCAGTTTTGTGCGCTAAAACAAATTCATTGGCCACCACCGCTGTATCTCAGCAAGAAGACACTTTGTGTTCACTTAAATGTATCACAAGCTTTTTGGGCAAGCTGTTTTTAAAAGCCTCTATTAAAATCAGCTCATGAAGATGCTCAAAATTATTCACTTTCAATGCAGCACACCACTTATCAAACAGATAAAACTTTCCTCAAGCAAACTCAACATATGTCTGCAGTTTTCACATGGGAACTAAAATGTTGACTATAGGCTTTGGGTATAAATTCACAGGCAGGGAGTACCATGGTTTTCACAATGTCATAATCTAAATTTTGGTCAAGCATTAAAGCAGCACATACCTCTTGAGCTTTTCCCTCCAGTTTGCACTAGAGAAAGAGAGACCACACATATTTTGGCCAATCGAACCTCTTCTAAAATAGTAATTCCCTTATTACTGTGCAGAACCTGGTGTGTGAGGGTGCGGAGGAAGACTCCTGTCAGCTGTCCAACTATAGGCCAATATTAAACCTTCCCTTTATCTCCAAGAACTTTAAAAACATAACGTGTAGTACAGCAGTTATGCTCATACCTATATAGGAATAACATTCAGGAAATGTATCAGTCAGGATTTAGGCTTCATCATAGCACAGACAGTGCTGGTTAAAGTGGTAAATGACCTACTACTGGCCTCTGATCAGGGTGATGTCTCCTTGCATGTGTTGCTTGACCTTAGTGCAGCGTTTGATACCATTGATCACGCTATTCTCCTCAATAGACTAGAAAATGTTGTAGGTGTTAACGGAACTGCCCTCTCCTGGCTCAGGTCTAATTTGACTGATCATTATCAGTTTGTAGATGTAAATGGTGACTTTTCTATGCATACGAAGGTAAACTTTCGTGTTCTGCAAGGCTCTCTTTTAGGCTCACTGCTCTTTTTTAATATATGCTACCTCTGGGCAAAATTATTCATAAACATGGTATTATCTTCCATTGTTATGCTGATGAAACACAGTTGTATGTTTCAGCAAAGCCAGATGACAGACACCAGCTTTTGTCTGCACAATAAAGTTGAGGAATGTGTAATGGACATTAGACACTGGATGCTTATTAACTTTTTTTTTACTTAATTCTGACAAGACAGAAGTACTTGTACTAGGACCACATGCAGCTAGAAGTAAGCTTTATGATTACATAATAACTCTGGATGGCCTTTCTGTTTCATCATGTGTAGCAGTAAAAGATCATGGTGTGATTATTGACTCCAGTCTTTCATTTGAAACTCATGTAGATAATATTACTAAGATAGCCATCTTTCATCTCAGAAATATTGCTAAGATAAGAAATATAATGTCACTACACGATGCAGAAAAGTTAGTTTATGTTTTTGTTACCTCTCGTTTGGATTTGTGTAATGCCTTGCTGTTTGGATGTTCCAGTAGATGCATAAACAAGCTCCAGTTAGTCCAGAATGCAGCAGCAAGAGTCCTTACTAGAACCAAAAGATATGACCAAATCACACCCTGTCTTATCCACACTGCATTGGCTCCCAATCAAATTTCGTATTGATTATAAAATACTACTATTGACCTATAAAGAACTGAATGGTATCACGCTGCAGTACCTGAGCAAAATTGGTCGTTTATGATCCTCCACGCCTACTTTGATCAAAAGGTGCAGGCTCTTTATTGGTACAGTGAATAGTGAAGGCTACAGTGGGGGGTAGAGCGTTCTCTTACAAAGCCCCAAAGTTATGGAATAGCCTTCCAATTAGTGTTTAAGGCTCAGATACAGTCTCAGTGTTTAGGTCTAGGCTAAAAACATTTGTTTAGTCAAGACTTTTGTGAATTTTTTTTTTCTTAGGTAAAGGAGCAGGTCTGGAGGGTTCACAGTCATAGAGGGTTGTGGTGAACTGGTTTGGATGCTGCCTCACCCACCCCACCACCAATCTCACGCATTCACTCAGGTTTGGTGACGATGTTTGGTGACGGAGTGGCTGGCCGCTTTATGTCCCAGGGCACCCTCATGTCTGTGTTACCTTCTGGCTCTCCCTTTTAGTTATGTTGTCATAACTAGTCTTGCCAGAGTCCCTGCTTGCACTCTGCATGCAAAGTACATTGTCCTTAACCATTACTGGACAAAAGCTTACATAACAATTTCTCTCTCTCCCTCTTTCAGTCGCTCTGTCTCTCTCTGTCAAGCTACACATGGTACTCCTGCAATACCAGTGATCCTGACCCCTTCTGCTGGACCTGCCTGATCCATCCTGATGTCTTACTTCTGGTTGGGGTTCTCATCAGTTGAGATCGCTCGCTGCTTCAGGCCTCAAATGGAAGGCCTGAAGATCATTGGGATTGCTGGGGATGGCTTGGGGCTGCGGTTGCCGCGAGCAGTTTTGTACTCGGATCTCTGTCAGTGGACAGTGGATAGGTTCAACAAACTGGATTTCATGTGAAAACTGTGATGAATTTACTGGTTGTACAACAGCACTATTTGTCCAAGTTGTAAACTGTTATAGAAGGGATTATTTATAATTGCACTACCCATTATCCCCTAGATAAGGATGGGTTCCCTTTTGAGTCTAGTTCCTCTCAAGGTTTCTTTCTCATATTTTCTCAAGGAGTTTTTCCTTGCCACCATCACCTCTGGCTTGCGCATTAGGAATAAATTCACATATGTACAATTTATTTTGATCTAATTTAATTTGAATGTATTTATTTCTGTAAAGCTGCTTTGTGACAATGTCCATTGTTAAAAGCGCTATACAAATAAAATTGAATTGAATTGAATTCAATTAAAATGCTGTAAAATAGGAATCAACATTCTGCTTGCTTCCCTAAACTGTGGTACTGAACATATGTTAAGGTTTACATCACATTCAATGTTTAACTGTAGGGCACGAACTTAAGGAGTGGGATTCTGCACCAGAGAGCTAGGAGGAGCAGCAGAAATTTAAACAGACATGGGAGGAGAATTTACAGGAACTGTGAGGGTAGGCACAATCCCTAGCTTAATTGCCTCAGGCTCCAAGGCTTTCACCTTAAGCAACCGAGTTCCATACTCATGATGCTTTACCCACTTACCCATCCACTCAAAAATATAAAAAAGCCAAACAGAAATAATTTAGTTGTATCACAACAGTGCAGCCATGTGATAAAATGGATCCTGGATGAGCCCTCACTTTATGTTATGACCTGTCTAGGTACGCCGCAACATAAACATCTCCCCTTCCTCCTTAGCTTCCTGCACCCTATCATCCCTTCCTGTCCCAGACTCCTTTTCCTCCCTACCACTGGAGCTAGCCACTGCCACTTTCCTCTCCTCACTTTCCTCATCCATGGACCTCCTCTGCCCTCTATCTTCTAAACCCAGGAAGATTTCCTGCCTTGCTCCTTGGCTATCAGATGTGTTATGCAGTAATCAGAGAGAATTAAGAACAGCAGAGAGAAAGTGGAATAAATTGCAACTTGACACAGATCTTGCCTCTTACCATGCTTTTCTGTCCAAATTTTCATCTGAAGTGACTTCTGCTAAGACTGCCTTCTGCAAGGAAAAGCTGGTCATATCTCTGCACAAGATCCTCGCAAGCTCCACAACATCTTTTCTTCACTGCTCAACCCACCGGCTCCTCCTGCTCCATCCACTACACACTGAGGATTCGCCTTCTCATTCCCTGGCACAGTTTTCTAAACTAGCAACATCATTTTATCCTTCAAACCTACCACCTGCTCATTGGACCCAATCCCTTCCACAATGCTCCAGACCATCTCTCAAGACCTCCTCCCCTTCATCACCACTATCATAAATAGCTCCATAATATCTGGTCATGTACCAAGCTCATTCAAGAGAGCAAGGGTTATTCCCATCCTGAAGAAACCCACTCTGGATCCCTCTGACATCAGCAACTACCGACCGGTATCACTTCTC
>CM075009.1:12234792-12246455 GCA_037576675.1 Pangasius sanitwongsei | reverse complement strand
CCAGCAAAACTGAACTGCTGTTCATCCCAGGTGATTCATCCCCATCTCAGGATCTTGCAATCTCCCTAGACAATTCTTTGATCTCACCTTCGGCTACCACACGCAATCCTGGGGTAACCATGGACAATCGACTGTCAATCAACTGTCAATTTATCCTTTATAACATCAGAAGAATTCGTCCATTTCTTTCCACACAGGCCACATAGGTGCTTGT
Organism: Pangasius sanitwongsei; assembly: GCA_037576675.1. NCBI lineage: Eukaryota > Metazoa > Chordata > Actinopteri > Siluriformes > Pangasiidae > Pangasius > Pangasius sanitwongsei. The sequence goes on along the minus strand of CM075009.1, from coordinate 12,246,241 downwards.
TCAGTCTCTTGTCATTTCAAGACTGGACTACTGCAACTCTCTCCTGGCAGGTCTGCCTCTGAGCACCACTGGTCCTCTGCAACTGATCTAAAATGCAGCTGCACGATTCCTAAATTTTCCCACACCACCCCATTGCTACACTCTCTGCACTGGCTTCCTGTAGCTGCCTGCATCAGATTTAAAACACTGATGCTTGCCTACAAAGCCAAAAATGGACAAGCACCCACTTATCTCAAAGCACTTATAACACCTCGCAGGGCACCACGCTCCCTCCGATCCTCTAGCACTGCTCGACTGGTCCCACTATCTGTCAGGGTACAAGGAAGGCATGCATCGAGACTCTTCTCTGTTCTGGCACCAAGGTGGTGGAATGAACTTCCCCTAGATGTTCAAACAGCTGAGTCACTGGCAGTCTTCAAATGACATCTAAAGACTTACCTATTTTTAAAGTATTTAAGTTAGCGCTTAAAATAAAAAGAAAGAAAAAAAGTATTGTCTGAGCACTTCTCTATTGACACCCCAATGGAGTTTTGGACTGATGGTATTCCAAGTTTGTGACCTAGTGAGCCAGTATCAGAATGTATTTTTGATAGACTTCAAAGCACTTTTGGAAGTCGCTCTGGATAAGGGCGTCTGCCAAATGCCCTAAATGTAAATGTAAATGTAAACAAGGTGCTCTCCCCCCACATCCCGGATAACCAGCCGCCAGACCCAAAACAAGAGACTCAAGCCTAAGTATTAGCTAGTAGTTTATTCTTTTACTTAAGCAATTTTTTTCAGGGGCAATCACAGCCACTCAAAACATCTATTTACAAAAGAGAAAACCTAATTTACCTGTTAAAAACAAAAAAAGAAAAATACAATAAAATTGTATTGTATTGTATTGTCTAACTCCTAACATAAACACCTAATAAACCCTCAGATTAGAGAACGTAAACAGACTCATGCCCCCTACAGCTTCCCGACTAAAGTTAGTTTAATATAGTGTAGACAAATATATAATATAAAAATAGTTTCTGGCTTAAGAATAGGTAAACACTCTAATCTCACACGCGAGATAAAACTAACACACACACACACACAGCCACAAGCACTGGTGTTTCACGTGGTCGGTTGCGACGAGGCACGGAAAAGAAGCCCCAAAGCATGTCAGCATTTCCCCTTTTATCCCTTTCGTGATCTGTACCGATCCAATCAACATCCAGCTCATCAGCGCACCTATAATTGAGCAGAGAGGGAGAAGAGGGAGAGGGAGAACACATCAACTGTACTAGTGGCATTGCACAGAAGTGCCCCAAATGCGTGGCAGTTCCCTGGAGTAAGCTCAGGAATAACGAGTGCACGCTGAGGCCCTGGGGGCTATGTGAAATCACAAATGAGGAGCCAACAGAAGCCATCAAACAATGGCATCAGCTTTGTCCTAATGGAAATGATTTGACACAAAGACAGCAGTGAGCTACAGACAGCACAGTGGGAGAAGAATGAACAATGGCATTACTTCATTTCTCCACATTGAGCTATAACTGTTTTTTTTTTTTACCATTTATGTTTTTAATCAGTCATCTAATGGCATCTACATGAAGATTCTTGAAAGCATAGATCCTGTCCATGTACTGATAACACATGCAAACCTCTGACCCCCCACCCCCAGTGCATTATTTAAACATATTCCATGGAGTGTTTCCTTAACATTAATGCAAAACTAAAATATACCATCTGCTACAATGACCTATGACTCTGCCAGAAATAAAAATGAAAGCAGTTGACTTAGAGTGATGGTTATGTGCACATTTGGAAAATACATTCTGCCTTTGCTGACTGTGGACAGCCTTTGCTGATTGTCTAGGACTGTGGAACATAATAACAAGGGCAATGAATGAATGAATGAATAAAACGAATATACTAATATAAATTAATAACTTCTGTAATAATAATTATTATACTTCATTTTCAGAGAGTTTAAAACCATAGTTGGGCACTTAATGTGCTATAAGAGCTCTGGGATAGAGGAGTAAATCAGTTAATTTAAATCATACCTTTTAATAGTGTGCTTGACTTCATTATTTTGATGAAAGCCATACTTCAACCAAATTGATCAGCTTTAAAACAGATGGCATTGGGCAATATATTGCCTTTAGTTTGCATTCAATGTGAGCAAGAGAGGATCCCCTAAATGTCACTGCTCATGTGTCTCCTTTATCAATTCAGGGAAAAAAGAAAAAAGAATGGGGAAAAAATTGGATTATACATGCAACAAGGACACATACATGTTGGTAGTGACCTTAATCACATGGAACCTCCCCTGTCTAATTGACTGCTGTGTCACCTATTCTGCTCTTACTTGATTTGACATTCCATTAATGGTTCCTCTGAGCTGCTGGCTCAGAGCAGAGGAGAAAGCCAGGATGGAATTTACAGAGAAGGTGACTTCATCCTGCTGTGCTAGTCTTTCACACCACTGCCCATTAACAAACTACTCTGGTTCACGGCATGTTTACTGCTCTTGAGGAAGCTCTGTATAAGCTTGGCAACACATACAGTACAAACCATGGGGAGGATTTTAGTTAAGGGAAGAAATGGGTACAGCTAAATGTTTGCTCTTATCAAACCAAACTGTGTATGTAAGTAAAAGCAACCATGGGTAAGTAACTATGGAAGCTGCAAGCTTTGGCCGTTCAGCCTTTATTTTGCCCAGTGCATCACTGAGCCAGCAGCCATTGTCCTAATTCTAGCATGTCACACAAGGATGGTTCAGAACTCCTGACATGACTGTGCTTTAGTATATCACAGAAGCTGGGAGCTGGTAAGACATTTCTCAGCCATTCCTTAAAAATGTTTCGCTATGAAGGCCAATAACTCCTGTGCTGTACAAAGGCAGCAGCAGCGAATACACACAGCCACATATACACATATATAATCCAGTACACATTCTTGGATGAGCCATTCGTCTACCTGAAAAACAGATCCTTAAATTTTTGTGTTAGTAAAACACCAGGGAGTGAGGCTATTTGGTTCATATGGCCAGCTAATCTCGGTTTTCCATCGGCCCTTGTGCCATCCTGGCTCATTTCCCCCAATAATAGGCCAGTGTCATCTCATGATATCTCTGTTTGCCCAAGCAGGACACCCCTGCTCAAACACACACAAACATTTTTATCTAGCCTAAATTACCTGAATTAATTTACAACTCATTTATATAACAATATCCTAAAATTAAATGAAGAAATACATTCCCCTCTGGAAGTATGGAATGGCAAGGCCAATTCTTTTGTTTTTGCTATACACTGAAGACAGTCAGGATTGAGATCAAAAGATGAATATGAGATGATAGATCCAAATTTCAGCTTTCATTTCCAAATTTTAGATGTGAAAAAGTATTGGAACAGATAGTCTTAAAGTAAATAACACTTAATATTTGGTTGCATACCCTTTACTTGCAGTGACTGCATCAAGCCGGCAACCCACTGACATCACCAAATTGTTGTATTCTTCTTTTGTGATACTTTTACAGGCTTGTACCACAGCTTCTTTCAGATGTTGTTAGTTTTGAGGTTTTCTTCCTTCAGTCTTCTCTTCAGGAGGTGAAATGCATGCTCAATTACATTAACATCTGGTGATTGACTTGGCCAGTCTAAAACTTCCACTTTTTCCACTGATGAAATTGAACTACTGCATTATTGTCTGTCTGCAGAATAATATGAGAAATGAGTAACTAAGGTGATTTCCATTTACCAAGATGTCTTGCTTATAAGCATTTCTAAATGAGTGTGAGATTCATAATCTGCAGTGTTCCACAATGTGTTATGTGTTTATCAGGAGTAACTCTCTCTAAGGAGTGTTTAAATGGATATTTCATCTTTGCATTTAACAGACAAAAAGCCCAAAACTAATAAGCAATTTGTATTTATGGAAGAATCTAGTATTTGTAGTTCAGATTTGATTAGTCAAGGCTTACTCTGTGCATTTGCCATCAACACACAGATGTCCCAATAACCACAGTGTCTTTACTGATGAATGATGTTAAACTGTCCTTATTGACTTTTTATACCAGTGCAAGGAGCAGTGCAGAGCCATGTTACATTGAGTCTATGCAGTTAGATCACACTTGGCACTTTCACCAGTAATGTTGACATGCTGAGTCCAGTATAATGGTAAGTCAATAAGAGAGTCTGTGAGTCACTGTGCCCCAGTGGCTGAGTCAGACACACACACAAAATGATGATCCTATTCACATGAAATGTGTCTATCCTTCTCTCTTTCCACCTGCCCTTCCATTCCTAAAACCATCTACCAAGAAACTCTACAATACAGAAATACCTTTCTTAATGATAAATCTTTCACAGATGAGCTTACAGCCCCATTTTTGTGAATGCAAATGTAGAAACAGTGTTGTGGTGGATCCAGAAGAAGGGATATCAGCAAAATTTTAATGTTGAACCTTTCTTTCTGAATGTGACATACATATTCTCTAAAGATTATATGCCCAGCCTTTGCTTAACAACTGCCTACAGCCAATTTCCATATTTTCTGAGCAGCTTTCAGATCCCCTCAGCTGTAAATTTTGCCCCCTACTCTTCCTAATATATCTGTTATAAATCTCTACCATTTACTGTCAGCTTCATTCAGACCCAGCGACTGAGATGGTCATAGCAAAACATATTTATTTATTTTCTTTTCAAAAATTGTATGTTGATTTTGCCTTAAGTTTTGGATTGTTATATTGTTTCATTTAAAGATTTTATGTCAATATTGTACAATAACTTCCAACAAAATATATTCTCTGTCTTCTTGTGTGCTTTTGTGTGTTTTCACTTATGTCTGAGCACTATAAGACATAACATATATTAATACATTATATTAATCATATTAATGCCTCTCCTGTACACTGGGAATAAATTTGAATAGTAATTTAGTTTAGTTAGACATTCTTTTATGTTCTGTGCATATTCCATCAGACTGTATATTGCATCAGCTGTCTGGTGCACATTTAGTAGCCATAACCCCTTTGGCCCCTCTTCACACTCTGCCATGTATTCACTCATTGCATCTTTCTCCTAGTCTCTTCTCTCTCCTGGTAGCCTCTCAAAACTGCATGTGAAGGAGACAAAGTGTTTTTGCAGGTAATGTTTACATCTGTGCAAATTCTACTTCTGTAAGTACAACCCAACCCTCCGTTCCCTTCATCCGAAGCATTATTAATGAGGAGGATTTAAGGTGAAAGGTTCAAGAGTGATAGCATGCAGCCCAAAGTGGAGCATTTTTTGTGTGTATGCGCATGAAAGCTTGCAGAGTGACTGCGTTTCCTTGCTCCTCTTGTCAATGCTTGTATCCTGGTGTGTTACTGTTGTGTTTTTGTGAGGGCGTTCACATTCTATAAAGAGTACTTCAGCTGAGGGCAAGAAAAGAGTTTGCTTTTATGCACTTCTGAGTGAAACAATCTACAGAAAGCCTTTTATAGAAAGCCTTTTTATCCTGGAATTTACTTCCAGAGGGGTACTTCCACAATTATGACTCTTTCCTCCTTCTTCCCCTTTTTAATACCCATATCAGGGGAGCAATCAGCTTTGGCAACATGGGCTAAGAGCATTTGTCTGGCTGAAATGCATTGTGGGATAGAGGTCAACATGGCCTAAAGCACAAACAAATTCAAAAAGCTATTTAAAGCTAAAATAGAAAAATGCATAATAATAATAATAATAATAATAATAATAATAATCATAATAATAATGTTTATGTAATGTTTGTTCTTTAGGCCATTTTACTGCACATGCTGACCTACAATGCATTTTAGCCACGCAAATTCTCTGCTCTTTTTTTTTTTTTTTTTTTTTTTTTTTTTAAAGGCCCCAGCTGAGTGTGTCATCTTGCAGAAGCCAGAGAGGAGAAACAGCCATGATTATTCATAAAGAGATATATACACAAACACAAGCATAATCACAGAGCAAGCATGTGGCAAAGGGCCCTAGCTTGAGTTCCTTTCCAGCTACACACAAACACATACACACATAGCTCATAGGTAACTTTGCAGAAACTAAGCAGGAATAAATGAGTAGTTCTTCATTAACACTTATTATTCCTATTAACTATCAGTTAATATTCAGTAAGAAGTCTTCCATTTCTTCTGCAGAACTACTAGTTAACTATGGCTCTTTTAGAAGAACTACTAATTAATTACATCTGATCACATTGGCAGTTATTCACAATACCTAAGCTTCAATTTCCTTCTAGAGATATACTATCTAATATACCTTGGAATATACTGTATGTATTCCAATACCTCACTGTCTAAAATATAAATATATACATATATGAGTTATTATATAGAATGTCCAAAAAGTCAAGAGCAAATGAGAGTAAAACTACACTTACTTAATTTTGTATTTATTATTTACAATATATACTGTACATATTCACTATTATGCTTTACGCATTTTCTCAGCCACTGTATCATGTTTTGTTCATGCAGACTTTGCTCAATATTTTTGGACAGAAATATTTTCTCAACATATTCCCATTGATTCCTGACTTTTCTGACATCCTGTAGGTCTCAGAGGAGCAGAAGGTCATTGTGTAATTTTTAGGCAGTCAAGGCATAAAGAAAGAAATGGACAACAATAACCTACAAAAGTACAATAAAAAGCTGTAACATAGCTTTTTATTGTACTTTTGTAGGTTATTGTTGTCCATTTCTTTCTTTATGCCTTGACTGCCTAAGAATATAAAGCAATATTCTCTATTAACATACTTTCAGAAGTGTTGCAAATAATTTAGTTTTCGATAAAAAAAACCACTAACACCTCAATAATTAGTCATGAATTACCATGTGTAATACTGTTTAAGATCATTAACTACTGAAGAACAACACTTCAGTCATTAATAATGAGTTTAACTTTATTGTTTAAACTCATATCCATATAGGTGATTCATATAACTTTGAGCTGTTGTATTCGTTCGCAAGATGCAGGAAAGATCCCCAAAAGCTGTACGGGCAAAGAATGGAGAAGTATTTCACCACAGAAAATCATGCAATCAGGCTGTCTCCAACATAAGTTTACAAGACAGTGTCCAAGATAAACACAGACAAGGCAGTGGGCCCAGATAACATCATTGGGCAAGCATTAAGGTGTGCACTTCAGAACTGACTAGCATAACAACACAGATCTTCAACATATTCCTCATTGTGGCTGCTGCCCAATCATGTTTCAAAACCACCACAATTATTTCTGTCCTGAAGAAAACTCTGGTCACCTGCCTAAATGACTACAGACCAGTGGTTCTCACGCCACTCATGAAGCGGTTTGAGAGTCTGGTCAAAACATACATACTGAACAGCATACCAGCAACTCTGAACTTGCATATACTTGCAACTCACAATTTGAATATAGGCCAAACAGATCCATAGAGCATGCAATCTCAAAAGCCATGTACCCATGGCCCTCTCCCACCTGGAAAAAAGGACAGCTATGTCAGAATGCATTGATATTATTCACTGATTACACCTCGGCTACTAATGCAATTATCCCTTCCAAAATTTCAACCAAGGTACATAGCCTTGCCTTATTCCCCATCATGTGTGTAAGACTAAAATATAAAGTGCTATTATCTTAGCCGACTGCTCTTATATGACCAAGGATGGAAATGGGTGCAGCTGATGGTTAAATGCATGTTTTACCTTTATGATTTAAATATCTGACTCCGATGCATTTAATTAAAGATCTGACTCCAAAGAATAATCTTCTAGTTATTGCTAGAAGTTTAATATATCAGTGTTCCAATTGCATTTAATCTAAAACAGCTTCATGCTAAGCTTTTATTATAAAATGTCTAAGACTATTATATAGTCTCTTTATTAAACAATTATTCTGTTAGCTCAGAGGTTTCTACTGACATGTAACTCTAGGCCTTTCCTGTTTACTTGTCAGGTTTTTTTAACCTTGCAAGTGTTAGCCTCTTATCATAGCTTGTCAGAGTTTGTTTTCAAACATGTCTAACATGCTAAAACTTTAGCTAGGAAACTATTTATAATAACCATATAAATCATACAAGTCATGCACTTTTAATGCACCAACTGCTGATTATTTGGAGATACAGTAATAAATAGGTTATTGTACAAAACACGAGTGCACGATATACAGAAAAAAGAAATTAAGAGAAATTACAAAGTAATTGTAATAATTATTGTAATTATTGTAGTAATTATTGTAGAAATTACAAAGTAATTGTAAGTCAGTGTAGGTGTGTATGTGAAAAGAGCAATCACAAATTGCAAAATTTAAAACTGTATACTGTAAATGTTATTTCTTAAACTTATATGATAGTTATGATGTCACCACATTGTTCACCATGAAATATGGTTTAGATTGGTACTAACAATGCCCTGGAGAATATTTTAGTTAAGCATAGTTTATATAACCAGGTATAGTTCACATGGTTTCTCTGACTCACATTCACTTTAACCTTACACAAATTACCACAGTTTATAAATCTACTACATGTGCAACTACACTGTAAGGAACCAAATCCACCTTGGCAAGTACATCTCTGACACTCTCATTGTGAAAACAGGGACCCTCAAGGTTGTCCTAAGCTCCTCACACACTTCACACATTATTGTGTCAGTACCCATGCAGGTAACACCATCATTAATTTGCAGACGATACAACAGTCAATGGCCTGAACGCTGTTAATGAAGAAACAGCCTACAGAAGGGAGGTGGCAGACCATGGTGTGAGAGCAACAATCTTACCCTTAACATCAGCAAGACCTAAGAGATGGTTGTAGACCTGAGGAGAGTGAAGAGACACCACACGCCCCTGCTGATCAGAGGGTCTGAGGTGGAGAAAGTAACCACAAGTCCCTTGGTGTCCATATCAGTGAGGACCTATCCTGGTCACAGAACATGGCACAGCTGGCTAAGAAAGCACGGCAGAGGGTGTAATTCCTGAGGAATTTCAGCATGTCACTGGGGATCCTCAAAAGCTTTTATAGGTGTACAGTAGAGAGCATCCTTACCTGCTGCATTAATGTGTGGTTTGGTAACTATAGTGCATAGGACAGAAAATAATTAGAGCAAGTGATCAGGACAGCCCACAAAATCATAGGGACAGGTTTTCCCTCAAGCAGGACATCTACAACAGGAGCATCTGCAGATAAGCTAACAGTGTCAACAGAGACCCCTTTCACCCTTATGATCCATTTTAGATCAAATCCACCAGAGTGTCATCTGAACTTCAATAGAATAGTGATTCAATAGAAGAGATGAGGTATGAGGAAAATCAGACCTTTTGTACAAGGCAGTTAACACGGTCAATATCACAATTTTGTTTGATCCAGTGCATCTCCCTGCATTTCCCCTTCCTTGTGTTTCCAGTGTTTTCTCTCCCTCTGTTTACATGTGTGTGTAGAGCACATGGTTCACTGGCTCTGCACTCGGTTCCCACACCACCAACACTCAAGCTTGCTCATGCTCAGCATTGCTCACCTTCCCCTGTGGTGCGCTGCATGAAGAATTGTCTCTCACTCTGCTGACTGGGGTTTTTCTTACCCTTTCACTACCACCTCACCACCTGTATGATTGTGCTATCGATCTGCTCCCTGGGGCCACCTTTCCCTCGGATTGTTTGTATAACCTGTCCCGTCTTGAGAGAGAGGCCATGGAGAAATATATAACTGAGTCCCTAGCCACCAGCATTATCTGACCTTCCTCCTCCACCCTGGGGGCTGGCTTCATTTTGTGGCCAAGAAAGAGAAAACCCTCCACCTTTCATTGATTATCAGGGTCTCAACAATATCACTGTGAAAAATAACTACCCTCTGCCACTCCTCAATTCTGCCTTCGAACTGCTGCATGGGGCCATGAAGTTGGACCTGTGGAACCCATACCACCTGGTCAGGATCAGAGCAGGGGATAAGTGGAAAACAGTGTTCAACACCCCCTGAGCCTCCTCTGTTCCCTATCCAGGAGGGTGATACTGCTGTCCCGTCTGTGCAGGTCCACATCCGGAGCTGCCACAAGATATGGAAGGAAGCCCGTTCTGCCATGCTCCACTCCTCTGATAGCAACCGGTGCCTAGCTGATCATCATCGGATTCCTGCACTGAACTACCAGCCAGGCCAAAAGGTAAGGCTGTCGTCCAAAGACATTCTCCTCAAGGACAGTCCCAAGAAACTCACCCTTCTTTATCTAGGCCCATTTACAATTGAGAGCACTATTAATCCCCCGTGGTCAGGTTCAAGCTCCACAGATCCTGCCGCATCCACCCATCCTTCCAGGTGTCCCAACTTAAACCAGTTCATGACAGCCCTCTGATTATGTTTGTGTGTGTGTCTCAATCTCAATCTGATAACAGATTGACTACACCTGGTTCTCAGATACTCACCCAATCAGCAGCATTTAAAAGCCCTGGCTTTTCAGCTACTCATGCGGGACCCAAGGGGCTCTGAGGTCAGCAAGCAGATGGGCTGAGTCACTGGCGGCCACTGGGGGAGTCATCTTCCTCGTCGTCTATAAGAACAAAAGAGACAGAGGTTAGTGTTGGGCCTAGGCCTGAGATTGTTGTCCTGGGGCTGGCCGTGGCCCCTTTTAATACTCCCACGTCATCTCCAAGACGGTAGAGAGTTGCCACCATCTTCATTGGCTGCCAGCCACATCTCATTATTCTGTGCTCGGTAGCCATGTGCTCTCATGCTTTACAAAACACGGGTGGTGCTGAAGCAGCACTGTCCATTCAGCACCATAGCAGCAGCAGAGTGAGGAGCGCTTTCTGGTTTCTGTGCCTGTCATCACAGGATCCCCCCTCAGCTCCGAGCCTGCTGCCAGTGTGAGTCGACTGCAGAGTGCATACCAGCAAGACAGGCCATTGGCATTTCCGTGCTGGAACCCCTTCCAGTGCTGCACCTGGGAGTTAAAGTCCTATAAAGACAAGATCCACTGGAGGGGGCATGGTCCATAACCAGGACGAAGGGCCGGCCCGCCAGATAATAATGGAGTTCTTCCACCACCCACTTTATGGCCAGTTCTTCCCTTTCCACTGTGCCTCCGTGACCCCAGGTGACAATTTCGGGGTTTGGCGGTTAGCCCTGACTTCCGAAGCTTCCCCAGGACCTCCCTGAGATTTTGTAGGTGGTCGGACCAGGTGGAGGAGTGAATGACCTCCCGTTTTCAAATTGTTCAAGTTTCTTGCCTGCATCGGCGTCTTAACTATACTCTTTCACTCTTTTTTAAATCAATAATTCTGCTCTATTGTTTTCATTGGTTGTATTTTTCATGTTCTCTTCTACCGTATTTTCATTTTTTTTTTCTCTAAGTGCGCTTTTGTATTTTGTCAAGACAGTGAGCGGAGGCCATCCACACCGGATCCACGCCATCTACGATATCAACAAACCTTCGACTAAGGTGCGTTAAACAACATGTCTAACATTCAGCTTGTTCAGTGTGTTGAGTGCAGGA
>CM075009.1:12192237-12203372 GCA_037576675.1 Pangasius sanitwongsei | reverse complement strand
GCTTGACCTTTGCTTGCACTCTGTGGAACTCTCTATCCAGCAAATGAGTAGATAAAGCATGTCTGGTGGGAGGTGTGAATGAAGGGCGAAGAACATTCAGAAATCTCTTCCAATAGACATTGGCTGTGAGCATCAGAGGTGAGCCAGTTGCATACATTGCTCGAGCAAAACATTCATCAGCATTTCTCTGGCTACCTTCATCCATTGAGTCAAAAAAATCCTCTGATTCCAGTATGACCAGGAGCTGAAGAGAGGTTGTCTGAATCTGAATCATTTTCACTTCTAATGGAAGCAGATGAACTCTTGGCCGTGGTTGCTTGTTTTGAGCCCTGGGAAAACTTTGGGCAGTTGGCTAAATGCTGTTGCATCTTTGTGGCATTCTTAACATATGTCTTTGCACAGTATTTGCAACTGTACACAGCCTTTCCTTCCACACTGGCTGATGCGAAATGTATCCACACATGAGATGGTGTGCATGGCATAGTTCTATAGAATAAGATAAAAATAAGCTTGTAAAAACACTTATGCAATGCAATGCACAGATATATAAATAATTAGTTGAAAAATTGGAATATTTTGGAATAAAAAACATTTTACAATTGCAAATTTATTTATATATTTAATATATAATTTATATAACATATATTTATATAAATTTATAAACAAATACAATTTGCAAATGAATAGAAATAGGCTAGATAAATAAATACTCCTCAATCAGCATGCTTGCTAAAGCAAACTATAACCTAGTATATACAATAGTTCAGTCAAATGTTTGTACAAATTACAATTTTTTATGTTTTTGCAAGAGGTATCTTATACTCATTTAAGCCTGATTTATTTGATCAAAAATAAAGAAAAAACAGTAATATAGTGAAATATTATTACAATTTAAAATGTAACTTTTTATTAAGCAAAGAATCCTGAAAAAATTATAACAGGTTATAAAAAATTATGAGAAGCACAACAACTCCAAAACTGATGAGAAATCAGCATATTAGAATGATTTCTGAAGGATTTGACACTGAAGACTGGTGTAATGGCTGATGAAAATTCAGCTTTGCATCACAGAAATGCATTATATTTTAAAGTATATTAAATTAGAAAGCCATTGTAATAATAATATTTCACAATAATATTTCACAAACTGTTTTGTCCTGTATTTTTGATCAAATGCAGACTTGATGAGCATAAGAGACTTCTTTCAAAAACATTAAAAATAGTAATGTGTCCAAACTTTTGACCAGTACTGTACTTCTGTAAAATAACAGAAAACTGGCTAGCAGAGAGGATAGAAGAAAGAGCATCACAGCTTGAGCTAGCTAGCCTCATAAATTGTCAATGAAATGCTAGCTTACATTTAGCATATCTGATTTACTGGCTGGCTAGCTACTGTATAAACACATTTTGGTATTTGCTAGATAAACTTTAATACCATAGATAAAATATATTTACCAAAGTAATATCAAAACTTACTTGAAGTGATGTAATCCTCGGACTCAAATGCAAACCTGTGGATTCAATATTTCTGTGGTAGTCAGAGCCTGGAAGATGGGGGAGGGGGGTGACTAAGGGGGACTGATTGGAGGGGATGGTCTTTTTAGACAGTTTTTTTTTATTATCTCACCTAAATGTCTGCTCAGTCAGTGTATTTGTATTTACAATGGTATAATTTTGTTGCACAATAGCTTATACAAAGCACAAGGGAGTTTTAAACATAACTTTATGTAATATGTAAATACTTTATGTAAATACTCGCACGATGGACATTTTTTGACATCATTTTGTGTGCAGGATTCAAGAAATGGTCTGTGTTATGTTATGGAGGAATGCACAGTGCATTAGGGGGTATGGCCTCAATAGCCCTGCAGTCGGGGAAGTGTTGTGTGCATGGGATTGATGAATGTGCAGGGTAGAAATTCAGCTGAAATTGCAGTAAATCTGGTTGTTTTAATCAAGATTATCCTGCAAGATTTTTTTTCAACTACATTTAAGTTCCCTGTTATAGGCTAACCTGCAATTTTGTAAATTCCCAGTTATTCCCATTAATTCCCGTTAATTCCCATATATTCCCGTTAATTCCCATATTTTCCCATTAATTCCCTTGGAAAGTTTCCAGCCGTGAAAATTCCCTAGTTAGTACATACTGAAACAAAACAAGGTTCCTCCAGGACATAAAACAACACAGAACTGCAAGAGACTACACATAACTACATAAAGTGCACCTGCAAACATGTGCATAACAGCACAAGACAGTACAATAACAACTAAAACAATCTGATAACTAAGACAATAACTTAGTACAATAACTAATAATAACTAATAATAACTTAGTACAATAACTACTAAAACAGTACAATAATTAAGACAGTACAATAACTACTAAAACAGGAAAATAGGCACAGTAGGAGACAGTGCAGCCCCGACCAGTACACAATTCTAGTATGAAAGTGTCAGATATAACAATAGTGCAAAAGAATAACAATATAATAAATTGCTGTGAATGTAAACATAACATACTGTATCATAGTATTCGGCAGATAAGCTTATACTATATATATGGACATAGCAGTTTTTAGGGTAGCAGCCAGGTAGAGAGCACAGTAATGACAAGAATTTATACACTGTTTTAATAAATACAGTAGCAGCAAAACAAAACAAAATGTAGGTAGTAAATACAGAAATGTGCAAAAATTGCAAAGAGAGTGGGATGTGTTGGGTATGAGTGTGTGTGTTGTCAGTCCAGTCTCTGAGTATTGAGGAGTCTGATGGCTGTTGTAGCAATGAACGAAGGTTAATCAAAGGTGCAAAGACCACTCTAGAGAGCACGGGTGTTTTGGCCAATAGACTGTATTCTTTCAAGAATCAAGCCTAGGAGTTCTCTGCAGAGAAAATGCTACTCAACTCTTCAGGAGTGCATTCTTATATACATTTACATGAAAAGACATCCACATCCTGTTTTCAATAAGACACAATATTCCCACACACGTGTACCTTGTTTCCATATTACCCCATATGCTTACTCACTTAAAGGAACAGCTGGTTCCTGCTTTCTCACATTACACAGGAAACACGAGGTCATATAGGTCACTTTTGTTCCTGTCAGCAAGCCTTTTAATGAGATACTGGGTACAGTGATACATTTTGCACTATATAGGTTCCATACATACCTCTATAACATTGAGGATTAAACATTATCAAATATGTGTACACATTTTGTGTTACACAGTCTGGCTGTGAGGGCCCAAATGCTTGGGTGCCTTTTGCCAGACGGCAGGAGGGTGAAGATTTTGTGTGAGGGGTGCGTGGGGTCATCCACAATGCTGGTGGCTTTAGGAGAATAATCCTAGGAGAGTGATATCCAGGAGGAGAAAAACAAGATAATGTAGACTCAGGAGTCTGGAGAACATATTATCATCGTGATACATCGGCTGGGTGACAGTTTGAGTGCCTATGTCACACGTTATCACGTGTGGCACAATATGAGTGTGAGACACAGTTTGTGTGCTCTTATCAGAAGTTGGAATCTGATGCACAATATGTGGTGGCAGAGTTGAGGTTTTTAGGGCAGCTGGAGTTAACAGTTGTTCAAGGAAACGGACAAGCTCAGCTGCGAGGGCCGACAGTTGGAAATAACGGCGATAATGAAGAGTACGCCTGAGGCCCCTTCTGGTGTGTCTGTGAGACTGAGCTAGAGTAAAACAGAAGAATAAGATAAGAGCCAGGAGATTATATATGAGCATTAAAGATTAGTATTAAGGCAAAATGCGCTTGAAGCATCAACTCTTGGTATAAGTTAATTAAGCCTAAGCAGCACTATAGGGTACACGAGCACATGCAGTTTAAGTGAGAAGATTATAAACAAATAATATAGATGTAAATTGCTTAGCCGCAAAAGCATTCTAATGTTTTTTTATAATCCTACGTAAATTAGGATAGGAGGAGGCAAAATGGTCTAAACTGAAAATAATGGGAAATTGCTGACATGGACAATCTAAAAGAAGGAGGCGCCAGAAGGTGACTGGGTATATATAGAGGGGATTTTGAGGTGCTCAGGGCACTCAACTCTCCTGCGTGAGATTGTTGTGTCATCGCTGCGGCTATTCGTGAGTCAGCAGAGTTAACAGCAGTGGACTGAGCACACAGCTCTGGGGGACCCCAGTGGTCAACGTGGTGGTGTTGGAGATGCTGTTCTGACAGAACTCAGAGTCCCTCTCTGAGCGGACACATTTACGGGTGGTTTATAGTATCTGCCAATTACCTTTACCTTGTCTACTGTAGTCACTCAAAAACAATCCCAAAAGAAGAATCTCCAGTCTTTGGATGAGAAGAAGCAAACTTCCTTATTACAGTAGCAAAAACAAAATAGGCTTGCAGCTTTAATGCTACAAATAGTCTGCACTTAAAATACTGTACGTTATAAAGTACACAAGCATATGCTGTTTAAAGTAGAAATAGTATAAACAAGCAATATAAGACATAGATCACTTAAATGTAGAGACATTTTATTTTACCTTTTGTTACATTTTAACCTTAGTAAAAAGAGAATAAAAGCAAAAACTTACACATGATTGATGCGATAGAATAAACCCACGGGTGATCAGAGCAGTACGAGTGCCAAGAGCAAAATGAAAAGAAATAAGGAAGTAAGCGCTTTTATATGTGCGCAACATTTTTTATTTTTAACAGAGCTAGGTGGAAAATAAGGGTAACTGAGAAAGACAGGAGAAATCAAATATGGAGTCTCAGGGAATAGGAGTAACCGGGCAGTTGGAAAATAAGGGGAATTCGAAAACGGGTAGTAGGGGAGTTTCCAGGAGGAATTAGAAGATAATAGGAAACAGGGAGGTGTATGCAAATAAGGATAGGAGGAGTTAAAAGGACTTAGACTGAAAATAATGGGAAATTGCTGACATAGGCAAACTAAAGAAGGAGGCGCTAGCAAGCGCCTGGGTATATATAGAGGGGGTTTTTGAGGAGTTTGGGGCACTCAACTCTCCTGCGTGTGTCACCTTCTTTGAGCTCACTGGAACGTGGTGTGTTGTTTCTGCAATAAAGAAGTTTGCTTCTTCTCATCCAACGACTGAAGATTCTTTATTAGTTTTATTTGATTGAGTGAGACAAAAAGTGAAATATAGGTAATTAGAAAACAGGTTAGTCCACCCACGAATGTGTCCACTCAGACGGGCATTCTGAGTTCCGACAGTCCCAGGCTTCAGTCATGCGTCTCAACAAGGTGCTGAGGGGGCCCTGAGGGCCAGTATGTAGTGGGACCACCATGCAACAGTCCATGCCAATAATGTCACATACCCCTTGATCTTGTCCACACATCGAATAATGAAGTGGTCCTGAACTGCCATGAGAGTTGTGGCATGCAACTGCTGCTGGATCAATGACAGCGCCGCAATGTGTGATTAATAAAACGCTGTTGATTGTATCAAATATAGTTAATCCAGGCCAGATTGCTTTGAACCTGCACTTGAGGGAGTATGACGGCCCAAGCTGAAGACAAGCCAAGACGCTGGGCATAATATTCCTCTGGGACTCCCACAGGCTCCCCGGCCCAGTTGATATAAACGTCTGGGTCAGGACCCCAGTCTGGGATTACTGAGTCATTGGTGATATTGTCCCCAAAGAGACGTCAGAAAACTGTCACCGGGTCCTGGGATACCTCGGGTTTTCTGGGCTCCATTCCTGGCCCTGCTCCTCCGTTCAGGACCCCTACTTGTGCATCTAGGGCCGAAGGACCCTCGGGAACTGTTTTGGTTGAAGTACTTGTCCAGAATGGTTTCGTCTATGGGCATTACCGTGAGGTGCCCTTCCAGAAGAACAGGAGCACACAACCCATGCCACAAGCGTCGGAGAACTTGTAAGACTTCATTTCCTCCACAATACCAAAAGATGTCTGCAAGGGGCAGGGTCCCTTGTCTCAAGCTGGGTATGTCCAGCCGCACCATAGAGTCAGGTTCACAGCCATATTCCGAGGCATTACAGGAGGGCCTTATGTTCACAGTAGGATGAGCTGCATCTGTAGTTTCCAGACATGCCTGTTTGGGCATCATTCCGACATCTTCCAAACCTCAAGAACGTATACACAATGGAAAGGTCTGTCCGGGATACGAATACGCACACATGTCATCACTGCTTTGTGTGGAGATTGGCCTGTAGTCACATGCAGAGCTCAGAATTCGCATCCAGTCTGCGCCATGGATTATGGCTGCGGAGCCAGGTAGACAAATTGCCGGGCATAAGTGTGTTGAATTGTATGGGGGGTTGGCACACTCACCAAGTCCTGCCGTTGGCATTACTAGGGGTGGACGGTTGGTCCGTCTGTCGCATATAATACAGGTCAAGTCAAGTCATAAAGCCATTGGCGGTCCAGATTGTGCAGGGGGATGTCATGGTGCATTCCACTGTACTGAGTAATGGTGCCGGGGCATGATACCGGATTTAACCAGGGCCATATTGGCCACCAAAAGTCAATGCCCACCTGCCGTAGCTCCAAACCCAGCTGCCAGGCCGGGATATAGACCTGGACCCTATAGCCCATGACATCCGCCACAGTCGCCATTCTCTGTAAGCTGCCGCATTCAGAGGAATTGGAGTGCAGGCTATAGTACCACAAAGGGAATGTTGATCACACTGCTGCCTTCCTCGGTGGAGTCAGTGCTCCCGGGGCGCTTGATTCTGATTTCCACGGTCAATGAGTAGTTGTCGGGTCGCTGGGAGACAGCCCAAGCATATGACTGCTTGTTTTTTGGCATAGGGAGACTGATGTAAGAAAAGGAATACATAATGAACAGCTTGTGCCGGTCGCGGGGCATCGCGTTTTTCTCAAATGCAGTCGTCACCAGGCCCAGTGCACACGTTACGTGGCCAATCAGTACGGTGTGTGCGTCCGTCCAGGAGATGTTCAGCTTCTTTGCAAGATCAGGATCTGGCTTGCTATACAGCTGCTTCCTTCCCATGTAGGCACTTCCCTGGCCTACCTGATGTCTCTGCCATCCATGAGAGGAGGCACTGGCATTCGATACAACAGGAAGACTCTTATTACCCAATCTATTTACACTGGTGGGGGAGGTGGAATTGAAATCTACCGGGACCATGGTACTCCCTTGAATCAGCATTCGGATGAAAGCTAGCCACATAAGCCCTAGAAGGACCACTATTACCCACTTGGGCGAACTTGGGCACGTTGGGCGAAATGACTTGGAGCGCAGGGCCTTCTGCCTTCTACGTCCCAACACCGAGGTCATCCTGCTCTGCCATGTCCTCTAGGTTAATTGTATGAAACGGAACGTGCGGAGGTGATGGGTCATCAGAGTCTCTGAGCAACTGTAGGATTCTCTCGTCAGTGTCACTTCTATATGTCTCGTCCGACGTCCCCGGGGACGTACCTTGTCTTGAATGTCCTGGTCTGGGTTCCGTTATGTCTGTGGGTTCTACGTCTGGCGCAACACGGGGGGCTCTGGCTTGTGTTCGATGTGCTGGGCCAGGTTCCTGTGACTCCGCCGCTGCGTGTTGTATTAGATGTGCTCTGGACTTTTTCCAGCCGGTCCAATGACTGCTGCCCTACAACAATGATGTAGATGATACCAGTGCTCCTTACCTTCGACCTTGACTGTGGTAGGAGTTGCTAGTACCACCTTGAAGGGCCCTTCTGTCCGTGGCTGTTTCTAGTGTTTCTTCTTGAACACTTTGATGTACACGTAATCACCAGGCTCGACCTGTCGAAGGGGTTGCTCAACACGCTTCACAAACCTTGCAATACAATGTTCTGTGTATTTGCGTTAAATGCTTGACATAACTAGACATCTCACTCTCCAGTTGTTCCAATGAGGGGCCTTTGTATGGCCCCCCAAGAGAAGGCAACTGGCATAGGACAACCTGTTAACATTTCGTGTGGTATCAAATGTGTGCTACGATTGGTCTGTGAACGCATTTTCATCA
This sequence comes from Pangasius sanitwongsei, assembly GCA_037576675.1. Taxonomy (NCBI): domain Eukaryota; kingdom Metazoa; phylum Chordata; class Actinopteri; order Siluriformes; family Pangasiidae; genus Pangasius; species Pangasius sanitwongsei. The sequence continues at coordinate 12,195,422 of CM075009.1, read as the reverse complement.
ATGCCAATGGCAGCGCCTGAACCCAATTCAACTTAGTGCTTGCACAAATTTTAGCTATCTTTTCCTTCAGTACACCACTGGCCCTTTCGACCATTCCCTGTGATTGTGGGTCGTATACACACCCCATCCGCTGTTTAATGCAAAGTGCTTCTGAAATTGCCTTACATTTACATTTATGGCATTTGGCAGACGCCCTTATCCAGAGCGACTTACATTTATCTCATTTATACAACTGAGCGGTTGAGGGTGAAGGGCCTTGCTCAAGGGCCCAGCAGTGGCATCAGTAGTCCAACGTCTTAACCACTGAGCTACCACTGCCTTGATCACTTCATTTACAAAACACGATCCATTGTCTGAGCTCAACTGGTCAGGAATGCCAAAGCGTGGGATTACTTCTCTGCACAGGAACTTAGCTACTGTCTTGGCATCACACTTAGCTGTTGCTACTGCCTCTACCCATCTGCTAAAATGATCTATCACTACCAATATGTATTTGTTTCCTTCCTTCCTGTCCAACATGTCCACAAAATCACTCATCAGGTGCCTAAATGCTCTCTCGGCTTGGGTATATGACTAATGGGCGCTGTGAAGTGTTTTCTCATATTTCATACTGCACACAACTCGCAGGACCTTAGGAAGTTGTCCACCGCACTGGCCAGGTACGGCAACCACCAGTCTCGCCTTACCGTGCCTATGGTCTCACGACGATTGCAATGATCCACACCATGTGCCTCTTTTATGAGCATTGGTAGCTACCCTAGTGGCGCTACCCACATCCCATCCATACTCCTCCATACCCCCGTATTGGGGTCTTGTACTGCACCCTGCTTCTTCCACATCTCTTTTTCCTCTCCACTTGCTGCTTCCTGATACTTCCTGATGTTATCTTCTGATACCTGTGTCCCCCCTTCATCATCATCTTTGCACAGTTTTCCCCTATCGCTGCCTTTTTAGCTGCCTCATCTGCAGCCCCATTACATCTACTTACCAGCTCACCATCTGTCTTATGGGCTTTACATTTTACTATGGCCAGAGCCTTTGGCAGCATCATTGCTCCAAGCAATTCTGATATTGCAGGTCCATGTGTGATGGAAGATCCATCAGCTCTCTGGAAGCCCCTTTGTGCCCATATTGGCCCGAACACATGACAGACCCCATATGCGTATGCCGAATCAGTATAAATTGTACAAGATTTTCCTGCACCCAGTTACACATACCCTACACGCTGCAGTCAGCACCTTAATCTCTGCCAACTGGGCAGAGCATGGCTGCGGCACGCTGGTGCTCGATATCACTTCAAACTTGTCTTCCTCCTCGACTGCATCCTTATTATATCGGATCACAGCGTATCCTGCTTTATTGCTGTTGTTACCATGGTAGCATGAACCATCCACAAAGAAAACGTGTTGGGCGTCTACTAATGGTTGGGCCTCTAAATCAGGTCTAGCTTCAGAAAATTTTCAGCTTCTTTAGTGCATTCATGTGGGGTTCCCTCATCAGGTAACACTATTCTGTTAGCCGGATTTATTGTGGGACACTGTTCAATCGTCAGCTCTGGTGCCAACAAGAAAACATCGTAACCCTTGAGCATTGATTATCACAAACTTCTGACTCGTCGATAACGCATGCAAGGCGTAGGAAGTGTAAAGAGTTACCGGATGCCCCATTGTGATCGTGGATGCCTTTTGATAGGCAAATGCTGCTGCCACCATTCCTCGATAACATGGTGGCATGCCTTTCTCCATGTTATCGAGTGCCATGCTAAAATACCCAACTGGTTTCCTTCCCATGCCTTGTTGCTGTTGTGCTAGTATGGCTGACGCAAACCTGCATATTTCTGATACATAGAGATAGAACGGTTTGCCATAGTCTGGGCAGGCTAGCACTGGGGACGAAATCAGGGCGCTTTTAATTGTCTCAAACACTACCTTGTCCTCTTCTGTCCAGACTAATGGGGCGATTTTGTTTGGTCGGCTGCCTTCATCATATCTCTAAGAGGCTGTGTTTTTAGTGCAAAATCACAAATCCAGGGTCTACTAAACCCTGCTAGGCCCAGGAATGACAGCATCTGTTGCACAGTTTGAGGCCGCGGTGCCTTCTGAATTGCTTCCACATGCGCCAGTGAGATTTTTCGTGTAGTGCCTTAGAGCATTCTACCTAGATATTCCACTTTTTGTCGGCAGAACTGTAAGTTATCTCTGCTCACCTTGTGCCCATTTTGAGCCAGCGTTTTCAACACTTTTAGCGAATCCTGCAAACAATGTTCCTTCGTTTGGCTGCAAATTAGTAGGTCGTCTACATATTGCAGTATCATACCAGGAACATCCAGGGCTGCCAAGTCACGAGCCAGCACTTGGTTGAATACTGAGGGGCTCTCACAGTACCCTTGTGGTAGCCTGGTGTAAGTATACTGTTGTCCACTGTACGTGAAAGCAAACAAGAACTGAAATTCCGGGGGCAACGGTACACTGAAAAATGCTGAACATGGATCAATCACTGTGTACCACTTTGTTCCTTCGGGTATATTCGACAACAACGTGTGTGGGTCTGGTACTACAGGATTTTCCGCTACCACTATACAATTTACTGGTCATAGATCATGGACCAGTCTCCATTTGTCTGAATTTGGCTTTTTTACCAGAAAAATGGGGGTGTTGCAAGGGCTTTTAGTTGGGATCAACACTCCTGCCTCAACTAGCCCATTAATCATTGGCCTTATTCCCTCTACTGCTTGTTTTGACAATGGGTGCTGCCTCTGATAGGACAACTTCGTGTTGGGTTTAAGTTGAATTTTCACTAGCCCTGATGATTTTACCAATCCTACATCCCTAGGGTGTTTGGTCCATAGCTGATCTGGGACTTGTTTTAGTGCTTGTTCTACTTCCTGCTCAGTAAGTTCCTGACCTTCTGTCCATTGGGACAACTGCCCTATTCTTTCTATTCGAGTTCTACTGCTAGTCTGTTTGCTGATCAGTACCGTTTTGGCTTCCATGACGTCTACTGTTGCCTGTTCTACCTTCAAGTATTTTCTGTCAGCTGACACACTCATTCCCTCACCTACAGGTGTCCAGCTAGGCACCTGACCTGCTTCCGTAATATTAGATAGCGGCTTGTCTTTTGAAAATCATATTTCCAATATTACTAAAACAGCCTTCTTCCACCTTAGAAACATTGCCAAGCTTAGG
>CM075009.1:12177404-12189099 GCA_037576675.1 Pangasius sanitwongsei | reverse complement strand
AGGGTCACCCTGTGTCGGGATTTTTACAAAGGATTCGTAAGGAAAATATGGAAACATACAGAAACACTGAGTAATAAGGCAACATGTGTCCAGTCTCTCAACTTATTGAGTCCAGTTCTTAGGCACACTGACACCACCAGCAGTTATGGCACTTGTAAAGGTCATGTATCCAGCGGGGTAGGGGCGCCGAAACACTCTGACCACGGCATAAGGTCGCCCAAACGTTCCACTGAACAATCACTTGAGAAACGCGCCGCACAGGGTGTCGTTGAACCAAAAGCCTGCACAGCTGTTATTGTTCTGCAAAGGCGAAAAACCTGTACTGTCATTTGTAAGTCTTTGCCTAAGTCGTAGACAGAGTTCTGAACAGACTGAAGCCATGTTCCTTCTAGAGAAAACATGTTGGCGTGATGGAGAAGATGACGAACAGGACGATTCGGATCAGGATCCAATGTCCACTCATATTGATCCAATGTTCACTCATATCGCTCCCAGGAGGGAAGATATGAATACCAGATCCGAGGTCCCGCAGTGCATTCGCCGATGGGTGAGGACAGGCACCACAGACAGTGGTTGTGGTGGCTGAAATGCAACTCTTCATATGCCAGACAGTGGAAGTGATGTGCCAGGAATTTATACTGCAGACTTTGCCCGCACCTCTCTGCACGAGCGCAAAAGCTTAACCTGGGGGTCTTACGGCGCTGTGACCATGAGTGTCTCGCCACCGCCATCTGGGCCTGCACAAAACACAAAACACCAAGGACGAAGACAAACGAGACAGACAACAGAGACAGAGAACACTAGGTTCTCTGTCTCTGTTGAGAACACAGGCTCCCCGGCCCAGTTGATATATACTTCTGGGTCTGGCACCCATTCTGGGATCACCGAGTCATTGGTGACGGTTAGGCACTTCGTCTCATATTGTCCCCACAATGAAGTCAGAAATTTATCCCCAGGCCCTGAGATACCTCGAGTTTTCCGGATCCGGGTTCTGTTCTTGGCCCTGCTCTTCCATTCAGGACCCTTGCTTGTGCGCCTGGGGCCAACCGACCCTTGGTTTGAAATGCTTGTCCAGAATGGTTTTGTCTATGGGCATTACCTTGAGGCGCCCTTCCAAAAGAACAGGAGCACACAACCCATGCCACAAGCATGGGAGAACTTGTAGGACTTAATTTCCCCCACAATACCAAAAGATGTCTGCAAGGGCAGGGTCCCCAGTCTCAAGCTGGGTATGTCCAGCCGCACCATAGAGTCAGGTTCACAGCCATATTCCGAGGCATTACAGGAGGGTCTAATGTTCACAATAGGATGAGCTGCCTCTATAATTTCCAGACATTCTTGTTTAAGCATCATTCCAACATCTTCCGAACCTTGAGAACGTACACACAATGGAAAGGTTTGTCCAGGATACGAATATGCACGCATGTCGTCAATGCTTTGTGTGGAGATTGGCTTTAGTCGCGTGCAGAGCTCAGAGTTCGCATCCAGTCTGCGCCATGGGTTATGGCTGCAGAGCCAAGCAGGCAAACCGCAGGGCATAAGTGTGTTGAACTGTACAGGGGGCCGGCACACTCACTAAATCCTGCCGTTGGCATAACTAAGGTGGACGGTTGGTTCATCTATTGCATATAATACAGGTGCTGTTTGGAACTGACGCTCGCGCTGAGTCATAAAGCCATTGGCGGTACAGATTGTGCAGGGGGATATCGTGATGCGTTCCATTGTACTCAGTGGTTCCAGGCATGACACCGGATTTAACCAGTGCCATGTTGGTGCTCGTAAGGTTCTGCTACCAAAAGTCAATGCCCACCTGCCAAAGCTCCAAGCCCAGCTGCCGAGCCAGGATATACTGTAAACCTGGACCCTATAGCCCATGACATCTGCCACAGCCGCCATTCTCTGTAAGCTGCACCGTTCAGAGGAATTAGAGTGTAGGCTATAGTACCACAAAGGGAATGTCTCCTTAAACCCATATGACACTGGTTTGCCCGCAACGACCACACTGCTTCCTTCCTCACTGGAATCAGTGCTCCCAGGGTGTTTGATTCTGATTTCCATTGTCAATGTGTAGCTGACCGGTCGCTGGGAGACAGCCCAGTGATATGACTGCTGGTTTCTTGGCATGGGGGGCCAGTATAAGAAAAGGAATACATAACGAACAGCTTGTGCCGGTTGCAGGGCACCACATTTTTCTCAAATGCAGTCAACACCAGGCCCAGTGCACACATTACGTGGCCAAGCAGCACGGTGTGCGCATCCATCCAAGAGATCTTCAGTTTCTTTGCAAGATCATGATCGCCATACAGCTGCTTTCCTCCCATGTAGGCACTCCCCTGGCCTACCTGACGTTTCTGCCACCCATGAAAGGTGACACTGGCATTTGATACAACAGGAAGACTCTTATTACTTAATCTATTTACACTGGTGGGGGAGGTGGAATTTGAATCTACTGGGACCATGGTACTCCCTTTAATTAGCATTCGAATGAAAGCTAGCCACATTAGCCCTAGAAGGACCACTATTACCCATTCCAGGCACGTTGGGCGAAATGGCCTGGAGTGTAGGACTTTCTGCCCCCTACGTCCCAACATTGAGGTTATCCTGCTCTGCTAAGTCCTCTAGGTTAATTGTGTCAAACAGAACATGCGGAGGTGACCGGTTATCAGAGTCTCTGAGCAACTGTAGGATTCTCTCGTCAGTGTCACCTCTATATGTCACGTCCGTCGTCGTTGTCCCCATCCGAATCGTCCGCCATCACTGCGTGTTGTATTAGACATGCTCTGGACTTTTTCCAGCCCGGTCCCTTGACTGCTGCCCTACAAAAATGATTTAGATGATACCAGTGCTCCTTACCTTCGACCTTGACTGCGGTAGGAGTTGCTAGTACCACCTTAAAGGGCCCCTCTCTCCGTGACTGCTTCCAGTGTTTCTTCTTGAACACCTTGATGTACACATAGTCACCAGGCTCGACCTGTTGAATTAGACATTGCACTCTCAAGCTGTTCCAACGAGGGGCCTTCGTATGGCCCTCGAGAGAAGGCAACTGGCATTGGACGACCTGTTAACATTTCATGTGGTGTCAAATGTGTGCTATGATTGGTCTGTGACCGCATTTTCATCAATGCCAATGGCAGCGCCTGAACCCAATTCAACTTGGTGCTCACACAAATTTTAGCTATCTTTTCCTTCAGTACACCATTTGCCCTTTCGACCATCCCCTGTGACTGTGGGTGGTACACACACCCCATCCACTGTTTAATACAAAGTGCCTCACTTGATCACTTCATTTAAAAAATGCAATCCATTGTCTAAGCTCAATTGGTCAGGAATACCAAAGTGCAGGATTACTTCTCTGCACAGGAACTTAGCTACCATTTTGGCATCACATTTAGCTGTTGCTACTGCCTCTACCCATCTGCTAAAACAATCTATCACTACCAATATGTATCTCTTCCTGTCCAACATGTCCACAAAATCCATCATCAGGTGCCTAAACAGCCCTCTTCGTTCAAGTATGTGACTAATGGGCGCTGTGAAGTGTTTTCTCACATTTCACACTGCACACAACTCGCAGGACCATAGAACTCGCCACCGTACTGGCCAGGTACAGCAACCACCAGTCTCGCCTTACCGTGCCTATGGTCTCACGACGATTGCAATGATCCACCCCAGGTGCCTCTTTTATGAGCATTGGTAGCAATCCTAGCGGCGCTACCCACATCCCATCCATACTCCTCCATACTCCCGTATTGGGGTCCTGTACTGCACCCTGCTTCTTCCACATCTCTTTCTCCTCTCCACTTGCTGCTGCTTCTTCTGACACCTGTGTCCCCCTTCCTTGGGTTCTCCAGCCTGCATCATTACCTTTGCACAGCTTTCCCCTATTGCTGCTTTTCTAGCTGCCTCATCTGCAACCCCATTACCTCTACTCACGAGCTCACCATCTGTCTTATGGGCTTTACATTTTACTATGGCCAGAGCCTTTGGTAGCATCATTGCTTCCAGCAATTTTGATATTGCAGGTCCAAGTGTGATGGAAGATCCATCAGCTCTCTGGAAGCCCCTTTGTGCCGATATTGGCCCGAACACATGACAAACCCCATACGTGTATGCCGAATCAGTATAAATCGTACAAGATTTTCCCGCTCCTAGTTTACATGCTGCTGTCAGCGCCTTAATCTCTGCTAACTGGGCAGAGCATGGCTGTGACACACTGGTGCTCGATATCACTTCAAACTTGTCTCCCTCCTTAACCGCATCTTTATTATATTGGATCACAGCGTACCCTGCTTTATTGCCGTCGTTACCACGGTAGCATGAACCATCCAAAAAGAAAACATGTTGGGTGTTTACTAATGGTTGAGCCTCTAGATCAGGTCTGGCTTTCAGAAATTTTTCAGCTTCTTTAGTGCATTCATGTGGGGTTCCCTCATCGGGTAACACTATTCTGTCAGCGGTGTCATTTATTGTGGGACACCGTTCAATCGTCAGCTCTGGTGCCGACAAGATTACATCGTAACCTGTTCGGCGCGCATTGGTTATCACAAACCTCTGACTTGTCAATAACGCATGCAAGGCGTGGGAAGTGTAAAGAGTTACCAGGTGCCCCATTGTGATTGTGGATGCCTTTTGATAGGCAAATGCTGCTGCTGCCAATCCCCAATAACATGGTGGCATGCCCTTCTCCACGTTATCGAGCGCTGTGCTAAAATACGCAATTGGTTTCCTTCCCATGCCTTGTGGCTGTTGTGCTAGTATGGCTGATGCAAACCCGCATCTTTCTGATACATAGAGATAAAACGGTTTGCCATAATCCGGGCAGGCTAGCGCTGGGGCCGAAACCAGGGCGATTTTAATTGCATCAAACGCTACCCTGCCCTCTTCTGTCCAGACTAATGGGGCACTTGATTTCGTTTGGTCGGCCGCCTTCATCATATCTCTAAGAGGCTTTGTTTTTAGTGCAAAATCACAAATCCAGGGTCTGCTGAACCCTACTAGGCCCAGGAATGACAGCATCTGCTGCACAGTTTGAGGCCATGGTGCCTTCTGAATTGCTTCCACATGCGCTGGTGAGATTTTTTGTGTAGTGCCTTCGAGCACTCTACCTAGATATTCCACCTTTTGTCAGCAGAACTGTAACTTGTCTCTGCTTACCTTGTGCCCATTTTGAGCCAGCATTTTCAACACTTTTAGCAAATCGTGTAAACATTGTTCCTTCGTTTGGCTGCAAATCAGTAGATCGTCTATGCATTTTTTATTGCAGTGTCATACTAGGAACATCCAGGCCTGCCAAGTCACGGGCCAACACTCGGTTAAAAACTGAGGGGCTTTCGCAGTACGCTTGTGGTAGCCTGGTGTAAGTATATTGTTGTCCGCCGTACATGTATGCAAACAAGAACTGAGATTCCGGGTGCAACGGTACACTAAAAAATGCTGAGCACAGATCAATCACCATGTACCACTTTGTTCCTTCGGGTATATTTGACAACAACGTGTATGGGTCTGTTACTACAGGATTTTCCGCTACCACTATGCAATTTACTGGTCGTAGATCATGGACCAATCTCCATTTGTCTGAATTTGGCTTTCTGACCGGAAAAATGGGGGTGTTGCAAGGACTTTTAGTTGGGATTAACACTCCTGCTTCAACTAGCCCATCAATCATTGGCCTTATTCCCTCTACTGCTGTATTTTCACTAACCCTGGTGATTTTACCAATCCTACATCCGTAGGGTGTTTGGTCCATAGTTGATCCAGGACCTGTTTCAGTGCTTGTTCTACTTCCTGTTCAGTGAGTTCTTGGCCTTCAGTCCATTGGGACAATCGCCCTATTCTTTCTATTCGAATTCTACTGCTAGTTTGTTTGCTGATCAATATCATTTTGGCTTCCATGACGTCTACCGTTGCCTGTTCTACCTTCAGGTATTTTCTATCAGCTGACACACTCATTCCCTTACCTACAGGTGTCCAGCTAGGCACCTGACCTGCTTCCCTAACCTTTTGATTCAAAACCTTGCCCGGCCATCAAGGAAACGTGTGGAGCAGCACCCTTGACTTGATACCATTGGGTAATTTGGTTGGGCAGTTGTGCTGTTACTGCTACCCCTTGGGGCCCTATGATTATGTTTGTTATCTTGACGCTGTACTGGTTTCCTTCTACTTGTTCGTCCCACAGGGCTTCATACTCGTCCCCCCTCATCATACTTGATTGTACAATGCCATGGTTCTCTGGCGGGTTGACAGTCAGGTCGCATATGTGTGAGCCATGGTTTCCATTGAGTGAATAGGCTCCGCAGGCCCTTCGAAGTATGCTTTATCTCCAGCCAATATACTTTATCCAATGTACACTGTCTTTATTGTTTTTTGAGAGAGGGGGAGCTTAGAGCCTTCTTTTCCGATGCTTGTGAACGTCACTCCAGTGTCAACTAGAAAAGGCGCTTGGAGCTTATTTCCTACATCCACCATAATCGTTGGTTCTTGTCCAGGGTACAGTGAGGTGGGGCACTCTACCAGCTCCCCCTCTGGCTTCTCTGGGCCCCTTCACATGTCACCCTGAGGTGGCCCCATCGGGCCTCCTCCCGGATTCATTGGGGCTTGACCCGGTTGGGCCGGCCCCATCCATTGTCCTGTCCAGCTTCTTGTGTTTTGCCAGCCCTGATTCTGATTGGCATTCCTCTGTGGTTGTGGTGGGTATGGACAGTTCCGCATCAGGTGATTGGGATCCTGGCAGTTCCAGCATCCATTCTCTCTTCCCTGTGCTGGAGCCATTCCTTGTCTTGGCATCTGCTGAAGCATTCCTCCTCTGCCATGACCTCTTCCTTGACCCCACCCTCTATTCTGTGGTGGGTATTTTTGGCCCATAGGGTAGGCTATTTGTGGCGTTGGCGTCTGATACGTCGCGGGCATCTGTGGCTGAGACACCATTACTGGTTGTGTTACCGGTATGACTTGTGGATTCACTTGAACGCCAGGGGTCGGTTGTACAGTCGCCGGAGCTACCATCACAGCTGCTTGTCTTGCAGCATTCTTTTCCTCCTTTCTCTTCTCTTGGTTTTCTTGCTTGTTTCGTGCCAGCTCCCCTAATTGAGCCTTATGAAGTTGCGTCAGCAGATCCTCCGCGGCCTTCTTGGCCGCTTTCTCCCTTTTTCGGTGCAGTTCAACGTAATGTATCACGTTGGCTTCTAAGGTTGGCCAGGGCATTGTGTTCAGTCCTACCACTGTTTTGAGCTGGTCTTGAACTTTGCTTGGGAGGGCCTTTTTCAGCATCATTTTAAACAGAGTCTCGCTCACCGATGTTTTATTCCATGACGCTCCCATTCCCTCTCCCCACGCCTACTGCAGCTTGAGAATAAAATGGGCAACTCCCTCGTCCTCTTCAAGCTTAAGCTTCTCCACCTTGCCCGGACTGGCCTGGGTCGGGTAGGTCATTTGGAGGGTGTCCCAGATGGCATTTCTCCTCAGTCCAAATGAGTAAGAATCATACTTCTGGTCTTCCGCCATGTTTCTTATTTGAGCTGCATCAAATATCTCTATCATCTTGGCTTTTCCCAGTGATTGTGAGAGAATGGCCTTTATGTTGCCTATGGACAGCAGCTGACCCATGGTCTGTTCTTCAAACCTTGTTATCCACTTTTGAGCCTCTTCACACAAACTAGGCAGCTGATCTATCAGTCCTTTTAGGTCCAAGAATGTCCAAGGAGCGTATATCACATCCTTTCCTTTCAGCAGCACTGGCAATTGGGAAGCCATAGCGCCCGCATCAGCCACTGTCTTTTCTTCCTCTGTGTCTACATCTAGGTTTATCATTTTTGATCGTGTTCAGGTCAACATTGGTGTTGACTGAATCATCTGCACCTTTCTCCTGAATATAATGCCACGCCCCTGCTCCGCGGCTTCCAGAGTTCAAATCGCATTTTCTAGATGTTCACTGACCTCCCCCAGTTGCCGATGGCACAGCTCCACCTCCCGCTTACTTTCCTGGCTCTCCCTCCGGTTAAGTACCATTGCCATGGGCTTCTCTTAACAGGCGTCTGCTTACCTTTTTTACCTTTTTTTTTGGTGCCGGCGTCTGTAGCCTGGTGGTTGCGTGGTCCCAGTTCAGGCCTCGACCTTATGCTGGCCTGTCGAGCCCCACGTTGGATGCCAATAAAATATCTCGGAACTCAGAGTCCCTCTCCGAGCAGACCTTATTCACTGTAGTCACTCAAAAACAAAAATCTCAAAAAGAAAAGTCTCCAGTCTTTGGATGAGAAGAAGCAAACTTCTTTATTACAGTAGCAATACAACATGTTCCAATGAGCTCAAAGAAGGTGAATTCCCTCAGCGGTGGCACAGCAATCTCAAGCATGAGAGTTGAGTGCCCCGAGTCCTCCAAATTCCCCTGCATATATACCCAGACGCCTGCTGGCGCCTCCCCCTTTTGGTCTGCCTATGTCAGCAATTTCCCATTATCTTCAGTTTAAACCATTTTGACTCCTCCTATACTAATTTACATACACTCCACCATTTCCCATTATCTTCTGACTTTTCCTGGAATCTCCTCCTACTGACTTTTTGTCATCATCTGTCTTCTTAGAATTTCCCCTTAATTTCCAGTTACCCAGTCACTTCTATTTTCTGAGACTCCACATTTAGACTCTGGGCACACATCCTGTTTTTAAAATTTAAACTGCACTTATATAGAAGCCCTCGCTTCCTCTATTCGCTTTATTTTGTACTCATTCTTTATACCGAATTGACAACGCATAGATTTACTTTCTGCTACATCAATCATGTGTAAATTTTGCTTTATTCTCATTTTGTTGTTTTACGGCTGAGGCTATTTTATGATTAAAATGCATCTTTGCAACTACAGCTGCTCGTGCTCATACTGCTTGTTTATATTTCCTGCTTATACTTCCTAGATTATGCGTGGTCTTTATCGCTACTTATGCTTGATTAACTTGTACCAAGAGATAATGCTTCTAACGTATCTTGCCCTAATATGCCCTAAGTAACTTATCTCCTAATATTGTCAAAGCTGGCTACTAAGCTGTTCATAAGCTGATTAAGCGTTTTTTTTTTTTTTAAATAATTTTTCTCGACAGTGAGCATGGCAAGCTTAGTTTTTAAAAAGGATTACATGTTATCACAGAGATGTTATTCTTCAACCCAGATACTTTGTGTATCGTAGAGGGTCACCCGTGGGGAGCAATTAGGTTAGCACTTACACCCAGGGCATGGCTCATCATGCTTCTTCTTCATCCTCACTTGAGGAGCGGGTATCCTCTTCCCCTGATAAATAATAGCCCAAGTCAAGCCAGAAGTCATATGAGTCGTTTTTAGGTACATCATGCACCACTGACTCATCACCCTTGGATGTTCCATATCGCAAAGACATTTGTTTAACAGTGGCACGAATCACAAACGATCTGAGAGTGGGCAAAACACAACTACAATTCTCTGACAATTGCTACTATTACTATCATTATTCCTAATTTTGTTAACCAAGCTCCCCATTTTCCTACTGTTGATTCAAACCAGTCCCAAGAGTGCTTATCCCTTCCCGCATTTTCAGTGACCCCTTGTCTTAAGTTCTTCAGTTTCCATTCTGTATTCTTGTTAGGTGTTATCCAAGCCAGTATAGACTCAAATCCTGACTTCGATTCATCTCTAGATTTGCATTCATTGGATATACCTCTTGGTTGTCCTTTTGAATCTATATTCACCTTAGGATCTGCCTGATAGACTCTTTTTAACTCTATTACTCCCCTTTGTATTTTCTTGAATAGGCTGTTCAAAATCCCAGTATACTATTGTGATCTCCGGAATCAGTTGTACCCTAGCGCATATTCCTGTCCATCCTCTAGGTATTGTGGCTCTCAAGCGTCTTCTTCCACAAAGCCAAACGAAATCTGCTACCACTATTGTTTGTTCTTCATAAAGGATTATTAATGGTAATGCCAGAGTTTGGCTTGTGCAGTCTAATGGTGTTATTATTGTCATATTATTTGTTACTGTAGCTGTTGCATGAAGTACTGAGAAGGACTAAGAAGTCAATTGTGGGGAAGTCTGCAGGATCAGCTGCAATAGGTATGTCGCAGTAAGAGTCAGGCATAGTACCAGACTCAACCCTTTCACTCCCATCGCTTTCCACAGGGGCTGACACCAATTAATCACCTTCTGTTGGGCTTGTTTCTGTTTCTGTCTCACCTTCAATTAGGCCCGTTTCTACCTCTTCCTGACTTTCCTCAGAGGTGTCAGTCTGTTCTTCCTCTCCCTGTTCCCTGGTTCTTAGACTAGGGACCCTATTACAATGGTTCAAATGATACCATGTGGTACTACCTTTCCACCTGTACTGTTAGAGTAGCTCTTACCACTGTATATGGGCCTTCTTTTCTAGGCTCATTCCACTTCCTCCTGAAAACCTTCAGATATACCTGATCTCTGGGAACAACTGGGTAGGGTGCTTCTGGTTCTTCTCCTTTCTATTTTCCTGTAAATAAATAGCTTTATGTATAGCAGTTAGTTGTTGCATATAAGCCTAGAGCTTCATCTGCAGTTGTTCTAGAGAGGGTCCTTTGTAGGGACCTCTCCAATATTTCACAGGCATGAGTAGACCCGTAAGCATTTCATGCAGTCTTAGATGCATATATCTGTTAGTCTGCATGCGATAGCTCAATAGTGCCAGAGGTAAACCATCGACCCAGTTCGGTTTACTACTAGCACTTATCTTGTTAAGTTTAGCTTTGAGGGTAACATTCACTCTTTCCACCATTCCCTGTGATTGAGAGTGATAAATACATCCTAGTCTCTGTTTTATTCTTAGTTATTGCAGTCCCCTTTTTCACTGTTTTCTGAACAAATGCTGAACCACTATCAGAACTGATTTCTGTTGGTATGCCGAACTTAGGGATCACGTCTCTAGGCAAAAACTTAATTACTGTTCCTGCAGCCTCGTCTGCCAACGGTATTGCTTCTACCCATCTGCTGAATCTGTCTGTTATCACCAGCATGTAACTTTTGCCTTGTATTCGCTTTATCATGTCCACATAGTCTATTACCAGGTGATCGAATGGTTCTTCCGGTACTGGTATGTGACCTATTGGTGCTGATGTTCCTTGCCTTACGTTGTTTTGGGCACAAACTTCGCATTTGGATAAAAATTCATCTACTATTACCACTGTAAATATGGAGACCAGTATCCCTGTTGTTTTATTTTTCTCATTACTTCCCCCCTAGCGCAATGGTCAAAACCATGCACATCCAAAATAAGAATATTGAGAAGTGTAGTAGGTGTGATAATGAGCCCTTCATGTGAACACCATATAAGCCATTTGCATCTCTAATGGCACCCCTTTGTTGCCACACTGAATGTTCACAAGGGGTCGTCTGGTGTTGAATTCGAACAATGTCATCCAGTTGACGTTGTGGTTCTATACTAACCATTGGTGCTAACACTGCTACCTGGCAACCTGAGGCCCTTATTGTCATTGTAATATGCCACATGTACAACGAAATTAAAGTTTCGATCAGTTTAAAGTGCACAGTCATACATACATTCAACTTTCAACCACATAAAAGAAAATACTAAGTAGCATAAAAAGATAAAAGAAATACTGTACTAAAATAAGTTAAAACAAGTTAAAAACAACCTAACCCACCCTCATACATACTTCCCACCTATTGCACATTCCCGTGTAAGCAGCGTTTTATT
>CM075009.1:12160492-12171027 GCA_037576675.1 Pangasius sanitwongsei | reverse complement strand
CTTGGTAAAGAAAACACATTTTTACTCAAATTAATCAAAATGGATTTATAGCGTTTTGGAACCAAACTCTTCATATAGTCTGATGTGCTGCCTGTTTCAGAGCAAAGCACTGCACTGTGTTCATTCACACGTGTGCAGCTCACGATAACAGTGTTTTCAAGATAATCCAAGATGGCAGCGCGGTAGCACGTAGCAGCCACTTCGGGTCCACAAATATGGTGCATGTTATGTGTACCCTACACCATTTGGGAGACTTTTTACAGAGATGTACATCAGAAGCACTGGTGAAGATGTCTATCATTGCCAACTTTTGATGGAGAACAACGCTCGGGAGGAATAAACGATGAACTGCTGGGAGAGCTACAAGAACCTAGCTTGCTTACCATGCTTCAGCTAGCTCGCACACCGTTTCCGGCACCCTCTCTCCCGGTCAGCAACATCAGGCAATAGCGCGGTCCCAGGGCCTGGATAAAGGCTAACCCTAGCTGTCCGGCTCTACCATCCACTTTTCTCTCCAATGCTCTCTGGACAATAAACTGGACTTACTCGGACTACAGCTAACTACCCAGCGTGAAGTCAGGGACAGCTGAGTCTTCATTTTTCCAGAAACATGGCTCAATGACAGTATTCTGGATGCAGCCTTTCAGCTAGCAGGGCTAACCACACATCACGCCGACAGGATAGCTGTCTGTTTACATAAACAATGAATGGTGCAGGAATGCCGTTGTGGTCTCAAGATACTGTTTGTCGCAGGTGGAGTTTATGACTGAAATATGACGGCCGTACTACCTGCCCAGAGTTTACCACCCTACTCATTGCTGCGGTGTATATTCCACCCAGCGCTAACACAAGGGAAGTGTTAAGTGAACTCTATGGGACTATCAGTAACGTACAGACAGTGCACCCTAACAGATTTTTCACTGTCGCTGGAGACTTTAATCACATGAATTGTGAAATCAGTGCTGCCAAAATTCCACCAGAATGTTGATTTTGCATCCCGTGGTACAAACACTTCAGACCTTGTTTACGCCAACATTCACTGAGCTTACAAGGCTGCACCCCACCCCCACCTCGGCCGCTAGGACCACATCTCTGTTATGCTAATCCCAGCATACAGACCACTTCTGAAACATGCCAAACCAGTTCTGAAACATGTGACAACCTGGTCTGAGGGAGACATCTCAGTCTTCAGGACTGCTTTGAGCATGCAGACTGGAATATGTTCAGAGAGGCTACTACATACCACAACACCACAGACTTGGAGCAATACACAGCATCAGTGACTGGCTACTACATCAAGTGCATAGATGATGTGACTTCCTTCAAGACCATCGCCACATGCACAAACCAGAAACCATGGATGACTGCTGAAGTGTGCTCGCTGCTGAAAACCCAAGACACTGCCTTCAGGTCTGACAACAAGGCAGCCCTCCACACAGCCAGGGCCAATCTGTTCCAGGCTATCAGAGAGGCAAAGCACAACTATGCAGAAAGAATCTACAGTCACTTCTTAAACACTGTCGGAACTCAGAAATCCCTTCTGTATTGCAGAAACAACACATCAGTTCCAATGAGCCCAAGGAAGATGATGGTGACACAGCAATCTCACGCAGGAGAGTTGAGTGCCCCGAGCTCCCCAAAAATCCCCTCTATATATACCCAGGCGCCTGCATTTGCCTCCTCCTCTAGTTTGCCTATGTCAGCAATTTTCCATTATTTTTAGTCTAAGCCCTTAGAGAAACAGGTCTACTAATCTTCTAACTTTCCCACTACCTTCTAAATTCCTCCTAAAATTAGACGCCCCCTTACTTCTCATCTTCGAATTCCCCTTATCTCTCAACTGTGTCTTCGAATACCCCTTATTTTCCAACTGCCCAGCTACTCCCTGAGACTCCGTTGTTGACCCCTCTTTCTCTTCACCTCTTCCCACCTTATTATTATTCCCCATTTATCTTTATTACCTTTATTTCTGGCCTAATTCTGTTTAAAACTAAAATGTTGCACTTAAAACTAGAATGTTGCGCTTACGTAAAAGCACTTACTTCCGTGTTTCTCCTCACTTCACTTCTGGTACTCATTTCGCTCAGATCACTCGTGAGTTTATTCACCGCATTACACGTGTAAGTTTTCTGCTTTTATTCTTTTTTACTAAGAGTAGAATGTAACAGAAGGTAGAATAAAATGCCCCTACATTTAAGCGATCTCTATCCTAACTCTACATGTGAGCAATCTCTATCCTATATTACTCATTTATGTACTTCTTACTTTGAACTGCGTGTGCACTTTAAAGTCACAGATAATTTAAGCCTGTGCAACGCTGAATATTATACTATATATTTTAAAGCTACAAACTTGTTACTTTTTGGTTTACATATTGAGCTCTGAGCTGGGTGCCTGGGCCCTGTCTTTTCTATTTTTACCGCTCCCGCAGAGACACAGAAAGGGAACTTAGGCGCACTTTACGCCAGCGCTGTTACTTTCAACTCTCGGTTCTCGCCGCCGAATTTACCAGCTTTCCTGAGCACCTCCTGATGTCTAATACTCATATCATGCTTCCTATGGCTTCTCGCAGTGCGACGACTCATACTGCAGCTCAACAGTTGACAGCATGACTGGAAGCTCTGAGCTTCCAGAGCTTCCTGAGTCCACTCTGGTTCCCTCTATTTCTCCCCTGACCAACACTCTCTTACTGGTTATTCCCCTACTTCACCTATTTCACCTTCCCAGTTTGATCCTGCCATTATTGACTGAAACATGGTGTTATAATGAGCCTTGTATTCTCACTACTTTTCAATAAATTGCCTTGCCCTTAAGCCCATTCGCCCATGCGTGCTATTTTGCGCTTTACTATAGCTAACTTTAATAGGCAGTTAATACTTTGATTATTGCAGTGGTCTTCTAAGACCTACCTGAGTGTAAGATAGTTCTATATGGCACTTCTGAGTTTTATAACGTGTCGTGGAAATCTAGAAATAGAGGTAAATAAATTCAGCAGACAAGGTTGAGCAGAAGAAGCAAGAGTATAAAATTTATTGCTGCAGCAAGATGTCTTCAGTATGCATTACAAAAGTCATGCACCCAGAAGAGATGCTTTCCCTTTCTGGTGCTTCCTTTTATACATTGTTTTTTCATTCCTTTAGAGCATTTCATTACCTTTTATGGACATAATTACACAAGTTTCTATTCTTTCTTCTTCTTTTATCTGTCTGACATTTGAAACTCTTTATGCTAAAAAAGACAAGAACTGGGCTTATTTCACTTCTTGTTTTCCTCCTTGAGCAACAGCAACTGTCTTCCCAAAACATCATTTTCCTCATGACCCATCTAGACATAAAGGTTAATGATACATGCAAATAAAATTTTTCCACTACAAACGTTTACAATGTCATAATGTTAAGAAAAATAGTACCTTTGATACTTTATGTATTTTATATAATCTATATAATTTCTTAATCATCTTATGGGTAACTTAGTAGCCAGCTTTGACCACATTAGGAGACATTGTGTACTATTTTCAGAGGTTAAGTCTAGTGCACTGTGCACAGGCAGGAAGTGGACGAGCCCAGCTGCATGAGTGAGCAGCCAGTGGTACATAAGGCACACTGAAAGTGTGAAGGTGAAACTAAGCTAAAGTGGAGTTATAGCTCATAAACAAGTAAAATGCAACTAAGAGACATCTCAAAACAAAGTTTCAGACATTATAAAAGTACTATTTTCTTGTATTATTTTCTAACATTATTATTTCATGTACTTATTATTTTCCGACATCACTCCCCCCTCTGAGACCAAGTCTCACTCAACAATATACCCAGCACTAAACAGAAAGATGTTAATCATTAGCTCATATCAAATGACTATACAGATTATATGGGTATATAACATAATAATATAATATTATAATATTATAACATAACAATACAATATAATTCAAAAAAAATTATTTCCTTTTTTCTTTTTCCTTTCTTCCTTCCCACACTGTTTGTCTTCTGACCCAGATGCTTTACACATCGTAGAGGGTCTGTTGGAGCCCTGGGAGAGGTTACTAGCACATCAACAGGCACTCTCCTGTTGTCTTGATTCCTCTTCGTTTTTATTTTTTCTTTTTAGCAGCTCATACACACAGTTCATCCAGTCACATATTCTCAGTGTCTCCCCTTGCTGCACACATCGACATCACTCCCCTCCTCTCTCACACAATAACATAGACTATGAACGCATCAGTATGTACTATCATGTGGACAACACAACAAACAAGGAGTGAGCGAAAAACCCTGCATATGGCCAATCAGTGCAGGGAAAATTCTCACTCTGCCCGCTAGTAGCGCGACAGTGGCTTCACCACCAGGTTGCCCTGTGCTGTCACAGAAAAAACAAGGAGGAAAAGAGACGGGTAAATATGCATATACAAATACAATAAACATAGTAAGTCCATATCAAGTCAGTAAGTTACGCAAATGGAGGCTACATATGCTAGTAATCCCACCACCAACGGTGGTGTGGGTGGTGATTGCGCACCCACAGCGGCAGTGGAGCTGAGAGAGACTGTCGGCGCCTCAGTGACAGCCAAACGTTCTCATAGGCTATAACCTCAGCCAGTGTTCGAGAGGGATGGCGCGGGACAGCGATTACATGGGAATCCGCGCCAACTGGTGGGTGGAGTGATCGTGGTGGTCTGTCCATGTTTGCCAGCTCCCCCATATGGGAAGGGGGAGCAGAGGACCAGAGGACATACCCACAGAACAAAACAGTATATTGATGCAAGAGAGTGTGTAGTCTGATATTTCGTGAGGAGGAAAGCATGTTTCTCTGCCGACCCATATACCTGAGCAACAGTAACAGCGCGGTTCAGGCGGAAAGTCTGAACTGCAATCTGAAGGCCTCGGCTCAGATCATAAACAGTATTCTCCACTGAGTGGAGCCACATTCCCCCCGGAGAGTACAAATCAGCATGGCGGAAGAGATCTGGGGCGGGCCGATAAGGATCAGGATCCACGATCCAGTTATTGCACTTGGCTCGAGTTCGATGAGCTGGACCAGGAGACGGCTCTTCCTCACCTCCGTCAGTGTCCTCGTTTGACTCTTCCGCTGCAGCACGTTGCACCAGACGTGACTCAGACTTTTTCCAGGCCAGTCCCTTGATTGCTGCCCTGCAACAATGGTTTAGATGATACCAATGTTCCTTACCTTCAACTTTGACTGCAGTAGGAGTTGCCAGTACCACCTTGAAGGGTCCTTCCCTTCTGGGCTGTTTCCAATGCTTCTTCCTGAACACCTTAATATACACGTAATCACCAGGTTCAACCTGCTGGAGGGGCTGCTCCACACGTGTACCATGTGTGGCTTCACAAACCTGCGAATACAGAGTTCTATGTATCTGTGTTAGATGCTTGACATAGCTTGATATTTCGGCTTCCAGCTGTTCCAATGAGGGGCCTTTATATGGTCCCCGTGAGAACGCAACAGGCATTGGTCGACCTGTCAACATTTCATGTGGTGTTAGGTGTGTGTTACGGTTAGTTTGTGAGCGCATTTTCATAAGTGCCAAAGGTAGCGCCTGAACCCAATTTAGCTTTGTACTCGCACAAATTTTCGCAATCTTTTCTTTCAGCACACCATTAGCTCACTCAACCATTCCCTGTGATTGAGGGTGGTAAACACACCCCAGCCTTTGCTTAATGCACAGTGCTTCTGCAATTGCTTTGATTACCTCATTTACAAAATGCGTCCCGTTGTCTGAGCTCAACTGATCAGGAATGCCAAAGCTTGGAATCACCTCTCTGCACAGAAACTTAGCTACCGTTTTGGCGTCGCACTTAGCCGTTGCTATTGCCTCTACCCACCTACTAAAACGGTCTATCACTATGAGAATGTACCTCTTTCCCTCTTTCTTATCCAACATATCCACGAAATCCATCACCAAGTGCCTAAACGGCCCTCTCGGTACAGGTATGTGGCTAATGGGGGTTGTGAAGTGCTTTCTTATATTGAGCTGAACATAAATCAATTACTGTATACCACTTAGTTCCCTCAGGTATGTTTGATAGCAATGTGTGTGGGTCTGGCACTACAGGATTTTCTGCCACCACCACACGATTTACTGGTCTCAAATCGTGGACCAGTCTCCATTTATCCGAATTTGGTTTCCTGACCGGAAAAATGGGGGTATTGCAAGGGCTTCTAGTTGGGATTAAGACTTTTGCCTCAACTAACCCTTCAATGGTTGGCTTTATTCCCTCAACTGTCTGCTTTGACAATGGATATTGTCTTTGATAGGGCAACTGGATGTTAGGTTTAAGCTGAACTTTTACCAGTCCTGATGACTTCACTAAACCTATATCTGTGGGGTGTGTTGTCCATAACTGGTCTGGAACCTGCTTTAATATTTGCTCTACCTCCTGCTCAGTGAGCTCTTCTCCTTCTGTTTGCTGAGACCACTGTCCTGTCATTTCTACTTGAACTCTACCGCTTGTCTGACGGCTAATTAACAGAGTTCTAGCTTCTGTAATGTCTGTGGTTGACTGTCCTATTTTAAGATATTTTCTGTCATCTGACACACTCAGACCTTCACCTATAGCTGTCCAACTAGCTATCTGACCTGCCTCCCTGACCATTGGTCCTAAATCCTTTGATTCAAAACCTTGCCCGACCATCAAAGAAACATGTGGAGCTGATACCACTGCGCAATTTGACAGGGCAGCTGTACTGTTGCAGCTACTCCTTGGGGTCCTACAACCACATTCACTGTCTTAATGCTGTGTTGAGTTCCTTCTACTTGCTCTTCCCACAGTGTGTCATACTCCTCATCATGTCCCCCCTCATCATACTTGATAGTGCAGTGCCATGGTTCTTGGGCAGGCTGGCAATCTGGGCGCATATATGTGAGCCAAGGGCTCCACTGAGCATATAGGTTGTACAGACCCTTTGATGTGTTCTTAATCTCCAGCCAATACACTCTGTCTAACGTGTGTTGCTCCACTTTCTTCTCTACCATGACACATTGCTGTATTAGACATTCTGGAAGCTCGACCCACACTCCTGTTGGTCCACAATGTATCTTGGCCCCTAGTTTACAGAGTATATCTCTGCCTAGGAGGTTAGCTGGGGTTTCAGGGGAAAACAATAGTGGAGCTTGGACGGTAATCCCTTCCACTGTTATTTCTTGGGGCTCTGTAAATCTTAAAGACTGTGTTTTACCCGAGAAGCCTACTGTCTTTATTGTCTTTCGAGAGAGGGGGAGCTTAGAGCCTTCTTTTCCAATACTTGTGAATGTGGCACCAGTATCAACTAGAAAGGGTGCCTGGAGCTTACTTCCTACCTCCACCATAATCGTTGGTTCTTGTGCAGGGTACAGTGAGGTGTGGCACTGTACTCCCCTTCTGGCTTCTCTGGGCACCTTCATATACTTCCCTGGGGCGGTCCCATTGGACCTCCTCCAGGCATCATTGGGATGGGTGCCTGCTGATTCGGTCCCATCCATTGTCCTGCCCAGTTTCTGGCATTCTGCCAACCTTGACCTTGGTTGAAGTTCCTTTGTAGGTGCTGTGGTGGATAAGGGCACTCTCTCATCCAATGGCAGTTCCACCATCCATTTCCCTTTCTCTGTGTAGGGGCTGCACCTTGTCGTGGCATCTGCTGAAACATTCCTCCTCTTCCTCGGCCTCTCCCTTGTCCCCACCCTCTATTCTGAGGTGGGTACTGTGGGTTCATGGGATAGATCATCTGTGGAACTTGCATCTGGTATGCCATTGGCATAGACGTCTGTGGCTGCGTCATCATTACTGGCTGTGGCTGTGTCATTGGTGTGATCTGTGAGGGCACCTGGGTGGCCGGGGCTGGCTGCGTCGTCGTTGGCGCCATCATTACTGCCGCCTGTTTTGCAGTGTTTTTTTCTTCCCTCCTTTTCTCTTGATTTTCCTGCTTATTACGTGCCAGTTCCCCTAGTTGAGCCTTGTGAAGCTGTGTTAGCAAATCTTCTGCGGCTTTCTTGGCTGCCCTTTCTCTTTTCCGATGCAGCTCAACATAGTGTATCACATTGGCTTCAAAGGTTGGCCAAGGCATGGTGCTTAGCCCCACTACCGTCTCGAGGCGATCCTGCACTTCACTGGGGAGGGCTTTCTTCAACATCATTTTGAACAAAGTCTCACTTGCTGCTGTCTCATCCCATGCTGATCCCATTTCTTCTCTCCACACTTTTTGCAACTTGAGGATGAAGTGGGAAACTCCCTCATCCTCTTCCAGCTTTATCTTCTCCACCTTGCTTGGATCTGCTTGGGTTGGACAAGTTCTCCTAAGAGCGTCCCAGATTGCATTTCTCCTTATCCCAAATGAATAAGAGTCATATCTCTGCTCTGTTGCCATGTTACTTATCTGGGCTATATCCAAGATCTCTATCATCTTGGCCTTTCCCAATGACTGTGTGAGGATGGCCTTAATATCGCCTATGGCCAATAGCTGGCCCATGGTCTGTTCTTCGAACCTTGTTATCCACTTCTGGGCTCCCTCACATATGCTGGGCAGCCTGTCTATCAGGCCTTTCAGATCCATGAATGTCCAAGGGGTGTATATCACATCCTTTCCTTTTACCACCACTGGACCTTGGAAAGCTACTTTATTCTCATCCTCTGTATTCTCTTCCTCTTCATCTTCATCATTTGCTTCCTCCCGTTCCTCTTTTTGGCCCTCCCGCTTTGCTTGTGCTCTCGTTATCCTCAGTGGCTGTGGTGTTGACTGGGCTAGTGGGTGTTTTCCCCGCGACGCTTTACCTCCCCGTTGTTCTACTGCCAACAGTGAGTGGTTTGCTCTGTCTAGATGCATCCTGCTCTCTTCCAGCATCCGGTGGCATAGTTTCAATTTTTCGTCGCTCCTTATGCGTTGTCTTTGACTGTACAGCATTGCTTCTTCATGAACGTCCTTCATTCTGTTCACCTCCTCGTGCAGCTTGCGACACACTCCTGCTATCTCTTCTGCGTTCTGTTCCACTTTTTTCACTCTTCCCTGTGTTTCACTTATTTCCTCTTCTATTTCTTTCACTTTCCTCTGGACATTTTTTGTTTCCTGCTTTTCTTCCTCTTGTTCTTCCAGGCGGACCGCTACCTCTTTCTGTAGGTGAAGTAATTCCTCTTTCAGGCAATCAGTCTGTCGCGGAACCAGCGGGTTCATCTTCAGGGTGCCGCTAACAGACTTCTTCGTCTGCTCCCTGTTCCTCACGGGATTCCTTATTTTTTCCAGATTCTGCAAAGGAGGTTGGGGATGTTTCCTCTTCTTTCTTTGACTGGTGGATCACACCTCCAACCTCAGGACATGATGTAGCCTTTTTCTTTGCCACCCCATTCTGTGCCCATGGGGCGTATTCATCTGGCGTGTATCTCCGTCCTGTGTATTCTTTTGGCTCTAGTCCTCCACGCTCCCTTTCCCACTCCGCTGGGTTAATATCCATCTCATACTCCCATTCCAGGCCAGTTCCGTGTTTGGCCTTTAATCTCCGGCCTCCCTTCTCACTTTTAGACATACTGTCCTTATTGGCTCGTTCAGCTGACCAACTCTCCCTTTCATCTTCCTCTGA
Source organism: Pangasius sanitwongsei (assembly GCA_037576675.1). Lineage (NCBI taxonomy): Eukaryota > Metazoa > Chordata > Actinopteri > Siluriformes > Pangasiidae > Pangasius > Pangasius sanitwongsei. Next base: position 12,161,465 of record CM075009.1, on the reverse strand, counting down.
CGACACAGGTCTCACTCTTCCTTCAAATCGTCCGCCCATTATTTCCAACTGCACATCCTGAAACTCCCTTACTTCCGTGAGTTGTGGATATATTCCTGCCACCTTGGGGGAGGGGTGCGGTCCACTATAGGGCGGTGGTCTGGTCTGCTCCCCATGTTCTTCGAATGGTGGGGCTGTTCCCTTCACTGCCTCTTTCTCTTTCTCCTTCTCTCTCCTTGCCTTCTCTTTCTCCCTGTGCTCTCTCTCTGCACCTTTCCTTCCTGTCTAAACCATTCCACTATTTCTATCTTTCTTTTGAACTTTTCCTCACCTTCCTTTTTTATTTCCCCCCAACATTCCAGTCTGTCCTTCATTTTGTTGCATTTCTCCTCATTAAATGTCCCTTCTTCTGGCCATTGCAATTCTCCCTTTGTCCGATCTTTCCATTTTTTCATATACTTTTTTATATCTTTCTCTGCTTCCTTATGTTTTAGAATTATCACTCCCACGGGTGTAATTGTGGCTTTTTCCATGCTCATGGCGTAACTCTGTTTAGCCTTGTTTGCCTCACTACGGTAATTAAATTATAATAATTATTGGAATTATTATATAATGGAAATTAACATTCATTAAAAGATGAATTTTGTTCTGCCAGTGAGAGCTCAGTGAACAGAGAAATGGGATTCAGAAGCTGTAACTCAGTGATTTGAGGCCGACCCCCTCCATTGCTTAAAGTTGCTGTTCGAATCAGGGGACTGCAGATAGAAACTATTGTGGACACGGGCTCTACATTCACACTGATGCAACGACAGTTGTGGGGGATATGGGGGTGAAACCAGGTGAGCAACTACAACAGCGATTCAGCAGCATGGCAAAGAAGATCCCAGCCTGGAATTCTGACTTACCAACAACTCTATCTGAAATAGCAGCTGCCCAAAACCAGAATGATCAGGTAAATGAGTTGATGGAGAAAGCTGATATACAGGATGGGAAA
>CM075009.1:12132369-12147086 GCA_037576675.1 Pangasius sanitwongsei | reverse complement strand
AGATAAGTAAGTGGGGGCTTGATCATGTAATGATTTATATACAAATAAAAGAATTTTAAAATCGATTCTGAATTTGAAAGGCAGCCAATGTAGGGTCAGTCGTGGCCTAATGGTTCGAGAGTCTGACTTGTAACCCGAAGGTGAACCCGAAGGTTGTGGGTTCGAGTCTCGGGTCCGGCAAGGATTGTAGGTGGGGTTAGTGAATGACCAGCGCTCTCTGCCACCTTCAATATCACGACTGAGGTGAGACCCTTGAGCAAGGCACCGATTCCCCCAACTGCTCCCCGGGCGCCGCAGCTAAAAAGGCTGCCCACTGCTCCGGGTGTGTGTTCACGGTGTGTGTGTGTGCACTTGGATGGGAATGCAGAGCACAAATTCCACAAGTCACTTCACTTCATGTCCTCAGAATTGGAGTAATGTGAGCGATTTTACGGCAATTATGAAGGAATCTGGCAGTAGCATTTTGCACTAGTTGAAGGCGAGCAGTTTGAGACTTTGAACTACCGCAGTAGTAGTAGAATTGCAGTAGTCCAACCATGAGGTAATAAAAGCGTGAACAGCCATCTCTAAGGTTTTATGATTTAGAAAAGGATAAGAAATTGATCATTTAAGGATAAGAAATTTTGGGCTAACCAAGATTTAACTTCGTTTAAACATCTTAATAAAGATGTAAATGCTGAAGGATCATTTCTCTTGATTGGTAAATAGATTTGGGTATCGTCTGCATAAAAATGAAAGGACACCCCATGTCTTCTTAGAATGGAACCCAAAGGTAGCATGTACAGAGAGAAAAGAAAAGGCGCCAAGATCGAGCCTTGAGGAAGACCACAGGCTAGATGTGCAACAGAAGAGGAAAAATTACCTAACTTGACTAAAAATTTTCTGTCAGAAAGATATGAAACTGAAACCACTTAAGGACGGTTCCTTTATCCCCACATAGGACTCTAATCTAGATATCAGAGTAGAGTGGTCAATAGTATCAAATGCTGCTGATAGATCTAAGAGCACAAGGACTACAGAGTCACCAGAGTTAACACTCTCAAGAGGGCAGATTCAGTACTGTGAGCGGACTTAAAACCAGATTGAAAGATTTCAGAAATACATGCATACTTTCACATCCAGGTAGCCCCCCAGCACAGACGATTCTTGAGCTTCGCCTTTGAGGGAGTGGCTTATCAATACACAATCGCACTTTTATGAAGTGCATAGATGCGGCTCTTTCCTCTCTGAGACAGAAAGGAATCCGCATTCTGAATTACCTCGACGACAGGCTCATCTTAGCTCAGTCAGAGGCCGAGGTAGCGTCCCACAGATCCCTCCTCATCAGCCACTTGGAGTGCCTAGGACTCAGGGTCAATTTCGCCAAAAGCTCACTGTCCCCCAGCCAATGAACTTCATTCCTGGGGGCAGTTTTCGACTCAGCCTGCATGAGGGCAGCAGTCGCGCCAGAACGTGCGCTAGCCATACAGCAGCTCGCGGCCTCCTTCAAAATTGGAGCCCTTTGCCCTCTCCAAACGTTTCAAAGGATGCTAGGCCTCATGGCCTCCGCATCACCAGTACTATGGTTGGGCCTGCTTCGTACGAGACCCCTCCAGTTCTGGCTGAAACCACAACTGCCGCCCAGTGCATGGCGTCACGGTTGCCTTCGTATCAGGGTGACCCAGGCCTGCGTAGTGGCCCTGTCCCCCCCGGAAGGACCCGAATGGTCCAAACAGGGCGTAACCATGGGCATTGTTCACAGAAGGAAGGTTGTCTCGACAGATTTGTCTGCAAATTTCACAATGTAATAAATCCACATTTATTGGATTCCAGCCTATAAAATAGCACTTAATCCTATTTTTTTACTTTTTAACTAGAAGTCACTTAATATTTGTAGCACCAGCAACAGAAAGTGTTAAGTTTAGACAGGAAGTAAAATGCAGAAGTAACATAAGTCATCATGTAAACAATTTTCTTTTAATTGCCAATGTAGTGAACTGAGGTGTAGTTACAGGACAGGGAAGGTAGGCAATTGGATGGGGTCCTGAGTTTGGAGAGGGCCTCCTGAAGGCCAACACTAAGCACATGAATATGTCAAATTTCAAAGTGAAGAACTCCCCCCTAAACCTCTGAACTCCCCCCCTAAACCTCCGAACCCCTCTCCCCCAATCCCCACCCCCCGTCAACCTAAACCCCTCTAAAGGAATCCCCATCTTGCTGGCAAGTGGGACTTGCTCAAGTTTATTTTGAATTGTCACACTTTTCAAAATGAAGAGAAAAAAAACAAGATGAAGAGGAAAAGAGGAAGCATTAATGTGGTGAGTGGTGGAGATAATCTAATAATGAAATAATTAAGGATGACAACTGATGATGTGCTAGCCCAATATAATTTTGGCAAGCAACCAGCTAGCTAGAAGTTGGTGCTCAGTTTGGAGCACATAATGTTAATTATTTAGCTAGCTAGCTTGGTAGAATTTGTTATTTTGCCTTAAATTGTCTTGATAGCTTGGTCTTTAAAGTGTATACAGAGTATAATAGCCAACACTTTACCAAGGTGTTTGTTGTAGAACTATAGAACTGAGACATGGTTCTGTTTTAATCAAACTTGACCTTGCACTCTCATGTAACCGTCTAAATAGTACACAAGTCTGTAGTTATGTCTGAGGTCTGAACACCTAGGTTGATATTAACTCCTCACTATACATGCAAAACACAACTCTTAATACAGCCCTGTGTGATTAGAAATGAAAAGCTTGACAGACATACAGACATGCAGATGTGATTGAGCTTCCATATAGAAACTGGATGGTGTCAAATTTAATACCTTCAGACTATCAAAGAGTTGGATAAATGGCTGTATTGTGGATGATTCCTGACATACTTGACCAAAACACTCCAAAGTAAAGGAGCAGAGAAACCCAGGCATGCATGAGTGTGCCAAACACTTTAAAATCAAGCATGGCCTTAGGCAAATCCTCAGTGCTGATCACCAATTTGAAACTAAAAAGGAGGCATTTAAAAAAAATGTAAAAGCAGATGTAGTTTCAATTAGGACTTTAAGGTTTATCCATTGTCTCCCCTGTCCCCAACTCTATTATCTCAATCCCCTCCGCCCACACACAATTTCACTTACTTTTATTTTGTTAGCAGGATTAAACTCAAGTTAATTTGCCAGACAAGGTTACATAAGATTAGGACACTGAGTGTGAGATACCATGTAAGATGTTCATAATTGTTTGAGTTGTTTTGTTAAAGTACCATTGTTTGAGTAATCATAATCACTACTTTTGGAAAAGCTTCTGTCAATTTATTACTGATTATTAATTAGTGGTGGCAATTGACAGTGAAGAAAGACAGTGATCAAAGCACATTATAAAAGCAGACCAGGAGAAAACCAGTGGGAATTTTTGGGATTTGTACAAGCATGCTCAAAACATCCTTTCAAAAGTCATGTGAGCTGTCTTTCTGTCTCCCACTGAATTTTACCCTAGTCTCTGGGACCCTGTACCATTTGAGGAGCTCTTTTATAAATGTTTTCTTTGACACTGTTCTATCTCTATCTGGTGTCAGATGGTGGTTATTCACCAAAAGTAAACCTCTTTAGTTAACAAAGAAAATACTCCACATTTCCATTAATGTACCCTGCAATCAGTATTTTAAGCTCACCTTCAGATACCTTCTGTACTGCCGATGTAACATCAAGTTTTGCCTGCTTAACAGGGCTTGCCGCAGATTCATCTGTTGGTAGACGAAGATCAATCAAAAGTGTTTGTCTATGTTGCCGTGTCAGGTGTTTCAGTAGGTTACTTGTGCTTCGGATAAAAGAGGCAGATAGTAACTTACACGTAACTTACATTTTACCGTGATGTTTTTCCACAGCCATCTGGTGCAAACTTGCGTGTATGCGTGCTAGTCTACAGCTAACAAATTTAAAGGGGCTGATTAAATTAGAAAATAAATTTTATCTTTAGGTGATAAATTTAGATTTTAAATTCTATATTGTTTCATACAGAATTCTTGAAAGTCTACACAGTATGTAAACAAGTACATCATAAGTAACCGTAATTAAATTACTTACAAATGAAGAGTAATCCCATACTTTACTTTTTTCATTGGAAAAGTAATTTAATTACAGTAACACGTTACTTAGTAATGCATTACACCCAACGGTGGCAAGGAAAAACTCTCTGAGACAATATGAAGAAGAAACTTTGAGAGGAACCAGACTCAAAAGGGAACTCATCTTCATCTGAGTGATACTGGATAGTGCGATTATAAATACATTCTCTCTTATAACTGTATACTCTATGGTCAAAAAGTGCAATTGTGTAGCCAGGAACTTATGAGCTTATGAGCAATTTATGAATATGTCAGAGTTATTTCTGAATTCATTATTTTTTTAACTTAAAGTCTACTCTGTTGAAGTTATCAACTGTTCAATGATGGAGACTTCAGCACATGACTCAGAGTAATTAACTTGAAACAATTAATGTTGTAATTAACATGAAAAGAGAATTATAAGGTCTGTCAGGTTCTCTTCTCTCATAACACTACTACTGCTCTGCCCCTCTCACTCCCATCTCCCAACTTTTTTTTTTAAAACTAGAAAAAAAAAAACAGAAAGTGTTAGAATTTTGAAAATTCTAAAACGAAAAAAAATTAAATGTGCAACATCTTGACTATTCGATATTCAAGATCTTGCACAATTTTTAGGTCGCTATTTAAATTTAATCAAATTTATGATATTGATCATGTTAACTCCTTTCTACAAAAGGCCAGATTTTCTGTGTTTTTAACATGGATCATCGGGTTTTACACAAACTGGTGGAGTCTGTGTCAGCTCGCATGCACACGATCATTAAAAAGGGGACATACCAAATACTAAAAATGATGAAATTCATATAAATATTTCTAAGATTCTACTTTTCACTCAAATTATTGCTGATTTGTAATGAAAACCTTAGTGTTAAATTGAAAAATAATGCCAAACAGAAGCATTTTCACTTGTGGTCTCTGACTGGTGGAGCAGAAACAAAAATAAAAATGAGAGAATGGAAACTATTCATTAATATCTTGCCCTAGTCAAATTTTTGTCCATTTACTAGCCTTCCTCTATACTGCTCTGAGCCAGCAGTATTGAGCAGGAATCTAAAAGCACTTCACACTTTTTACAACCTCTTGAAACTCCAAATTGCAAAAGTGCTCAGTCTCTCCAATGAAAAGTCAAAAACTATGCAGGTTTCCCTTGAGACAAGACCGTTCTTCAGGAACAAAATGAAAAAAGCATCTACGACCTCCCCCTCACTCTGATGCTTTATGGACATACAGATAAATCAATAATGCATGTTTTTTATTTATTTATATATCTGTCTTTTGATGTTTTAAAAATGAACTGTTAACCAGAACAACTTCTATCCAAAAACCCAAAGCCATTTGCTGAATTTAGAGAGAGAGCTTTACTGAGAAGTTCAGTTACTGAATCATTCATCTCAATGAAACCCCTAATGTACAACATCCACTGATGGGCCATATAACTCAAAGCTTTCCTTACATCACCTCTCAACACTATCAACCCTATCCTAAAATCACATTTTTCAATATCCTTCAATAAGTTACTTATATCTGTTTCTTACTCTCTATCTTTCTTTTTCCAGCTCTACCACTTTGTTCACCTGCATCAACCTCTACCTTTCCAGACCCCACAGTCTAGGTCTCTCTCTATCTCTCTCCCTCACTCACTTCTTACTGCTCAATATCACTCTCCCCTGTTCTGCCTCTTCTGCTCTGTCAGGCTTCAGGATGCATAACCCCTTTTCATCCAGCTGGAACTTTTCATGCTTTCTTCTTCTTCCCCTTAAATTCAGTATACAGTGTATTAAAGTGACAGTAAAACCAAAAACTACACTTCCAATCTAGTGGCATGAAACAGAAATATGACCCTACAGGCAGGTCTTTGTGATGTTTTGGACATGATCAACAAGTGGAGAAATGGGGCATCAAAGTGACACTGCCAAGAACAGAACGTCCCTCCAAAACTGAGGGATCCCAGTTCGAAATACCTGTTCAAGTGCTCGCCATCTACTGATGGCACCCTTCACATCACAGTGTGGCTGTAGCCATGAGATTTGACAGATGTGTAACAGCCTCCTCCCCTTCCCTCCCACTTTGCCTGATGCCCAGCAACACCACCTGACAGCTATCAGTAGGGATTCCAGCAGAGCCATTGCCAGACAGCTAGATAAACAAAGGGGGTAAGAGGCCAGAAAAAAGAGAAAATCAAAGGTGATATAAAGTACACAATTATCTAATTTGCTGGCAATTTTGTGACTTATTTTGTTTTCTTTCTTGTTTCTTTTAATGCTTTCTGGAAAAAAAGTAGAAACATTTCATTATTTTGTCTAGGTACTATGTAAATTGCTAAGTAAATAATATTTCTTTTACTGCAATATGAAACAGCAATGTATATAGTCCCAGCATATGAACTGGAGGGTGAAAGAACTGGAGGGATATAAGGATTTTAAGGATGACACTGCCAGTCTGGGGAGGAGAGTAGGAATGAGATTAAAGGTCCTGTGACAACCGCGCTTGGGGAGGAACATCTGGCAGACCAGCTGCTACTCTGGTTAACATGTTACCCCAAGAGTTTTGAAATCACACGCACACACAAACACACACTATGAACCACAGTTAATAATTGTTGCAGTGTATTTTTGGTTTATGAACCTATTAAGCTTTAACAGTGTCCAAGCACGAACAGATATTTTAAACACAGATTACAATGTTCATTATTAAAGAGGGAAATGTTTGTGTTGCCAGAGAGCTCGTCTCCTCAGACTCCTCCAGCCTCTATTGGATTTATGCTGGCTAATTCCCATATTCTCCCTGTCATCTGCACCAAGAAAAGAGAGTGAAATAGAGAGAAGCTGATTCTCTTGCAGACCTAATGAATTAAAGTGAAAAAGTGAACTTCCTGCCAACATGAGTGTAATTTTTAGCATCAAGCTGTGGTTGTGCCTTCACAATTTTTATGGTCATTACATGTGATAAAGTATGAGAGATGGAACACCCAGAAACCATGGGTGGATAAAACAATCTGAGCTGTGGTGAATGCATGCATGGACAACACAGCACTCATGTCATGATTTGAAGGCAAATCCACCACAACGGTGAGAGCTGACTCTTCTCTGGCCGATAAGCTGAATACTTTCTATGCACCCTCATCCACACCGATAGTAATAAAGGGAGCTATGTGTGGCCACTGTTTATAGACTATAGCTACAGGTTAGCCTCCAAGCTCAGGGACCTGAGATTAAAGCCCCCCTCTGTGACTGGGTCCTGGACATCCTCACAGGCAGACCCTAGGTAGTGAGAGTGGGCAAGTTTACCTCCAACACCATCACCCTGAGCACTGGAGCCCCACACGTTTGTGTCCTGAGCCCCCTGCTTTACTCTCTCTACACACATGACTGTGTACCCTCCCACAGCTCCACTTATATAATCAAGTTTGCTGACGACACAGGGGTTATGGGCCTCAACTCCAATACCAACAAGGCCGCCTACCTTGATGAGGTAGAGAAACTAGTAGCTTGGTGCCAGGCTAACTGTCTCTCTCTGAATGTCAGCAAAACCAAGGAGCTGGTTGTGGACTTCAGAAAGAGGCAGCAGCGTTATTACACCCCACTCGAGTTTGGCAGGACCCCAATGGAGAGAGTGAGCAGCTTCAGATAAAGTGGAGTACAAGTCTGACCTGGACTCATCACATCCAAGTTCAGGTGAATAATGCCAGACAATGGTTGTAATATCTGAGACTGCTGAGGGAATTGCTGAGGGACTGCAGAGCCTCCACAGCAATCCTGAAAACGTTCTATACTGGGGCTATAGAAAGTTTACTGACTGTTCAACCCAGTACCACAAAGCCCTGAAGAGAGTGGTGCACCAGGTCTGCTCTCCTCTCTCTGCATGACATCTACACCAGGTGATGCAGTACCAGAGCTGCTAAAATCATCACCACCCCCGTAACTGTCTGTTCAGCCTGCTGCAATCAGGCAAACACTTCCGTAGTCTGACGGCTAAAACTGGGAGTCTCCGGAGGAGCTTCTTCCCTCAGGCCATTAGACTCCTCAATATGGATATGTCCACCACTCAGATCCCTTAGGACTCCATAAAAACTCTCCAGTCACTCTGCATGCCAGTGACACGCCACACACTGCACTTTACACTTTGTATTGGTGATACACATGACATAATCTCCTATTTTGTACACATAATATACTGCATATACTGCATACATCCATTTTTTGCACATTCCTTGCTCATTTTGTACATCCTTTTTTGCACATTCCTGTACATACATTTCTTATTTCTTGTTATCTTATTTCTTTTTTTTTCTTATTCATTTCTGATTTTTAAGTTAGTATTTAAATGCAAAGTCTAAAGAGAAGTAGGCCAGGTTTTCATTACACTGCAAGTTATATACTGTATATAACTGTGTATGTGACAAACAAAAATCATGAATCTTGAAACATTCCTGTTAAAAAGTTAAAAGAGAATATACTAACACACACACACACACATGCACACACACACACGCACACACACGTACACAGGCATTTAGAGGCCTGCAGAGCCGAATAAGGGCTGGATTCTTGCCTGAGCACCGAGAGGTTTATTAAATGCACACAAATAAGCGAGGTAGAGGGAAGTAGAAAGCAAATGTGTGCAAGGTTATATGAGTAGGAAGGTCATGCCCTATGCAACTAATCTGCGCTGAACAACTATATACTCATACACACAGACACATACATACACAGACCTCTTCTTAGATATCAGAAGGAGTCTCTCTTTGCTGTCAAACGAATTTGACCAACAATCTGGGTGAGATTCTGGCTGTCATCCTGGTTCTGTCCAGGATGAGTGCACTGCTGCTGCCAGCACTGCTCTGTATTAATGGGCGACACTATTCACAAGACAAGCTGCTTATCACTGTTGCCTGAGTGGCCTTCATTCCAACCACTACTTCTGCTGAGTAGGAGTAATTTGGTGAAAACACAACAAACAACAAAAGCAATAAAATATTGATCAATCCCTATTTAGAAGAAGTATAGATAAGTAGGAAAATATAGAAAGGAACTCCTGTTACTTTTTTAAAGAAGTCAAAACCAGTTTTATAGAAAAGTCAAGAATTCCTTTCTGCTTTCATTCCTGCTGTTTCCAGAAGAGGTATTTCACAAAACTGGTTACTAGGTTAGTTTGAAATAATATTGGCAGTATAGAAAGAGAAAGATACAAAGAGAGGCAAATAGGGCAAGACAACGTAGAAGGACATATGACTTGAGCAAGTCTGTGGCATGAATAAAAATAACATTTGCAGTGGTAATATATAACTGAAACAAATAAACCCCACAGTTATCCGAGGGGCTACTTTCACAGGAAACCTCTTGAATGGAAAATCAAGTTTTAATGAAGAGCCAATGATGGGAGACAACAATCCTTCTCTGTTAATGTGAATAGTGTTGCCCATTAACACAGAGCAGTGCTGGCAGCAGCAGTGCACTCATATGCTCTTCCATAACAAAAACTAAGGGACAGAACCAGGATGACAGCCAGAATCTCACCCAGATTTTTGGTCAAATGATGGGAGACAACAATCCTTCCCTACAGGGAAGGATTGTTGTCTCCCATCATTGGCTCTTCATTAAATCTTGACAACAATCCTCCACTACAGGAGCAGGAAGCAGGCAGTGGATTAGTACCATTTGTGTACAGGCATGCCATGGGTGTAAAGTGTGGAGAATAGAGGAATTTAGGGGGAAAAATCCAATGCAACTCTCTGGAAAAAAAAAGATTTTACAAATCTGGTTTGATCTCAGTCCATTTCAAATGTGACATTTGAAAAGTTGTTCATATCACTACTGTGACAATGGCAAATAAGTATATAGAGTATAAAGTGCACTCTGCAGTGTACAATATAGTGGTGTACACTGGCTGTAGCTAGTTAAGAGAGAATAAAAAATGATGACAGCACCAAAAAAAATTAATCAATGAAAAACAATAACAAACCCATTATAAATAAACTTGTGCAGTAGTTCACAATCATAATACATTATGGTCATTTTCTAAACATAGAGATTAAATACTTGTAACCTGTGGTAACCTACCACAAAAAAGCATTTTAGTCACCTATCTCAAGGCAGAATCTGGCTACTTTCAGACTGCTGTTATTTCTGTAAGCATTCACGCATTCTGTAAGTCATACAATACATTTGTGTATGGATATCTGTAAGATACCTGCCACTTTTTCCCACTGAGCATTTCCAAATATGTGTGTTTCAACTTGTTATGATACCAGAATTTTGACTCTCTTACCAATATCAAATTTATCATCATGATGCTCAATACTAATATATTTTTGCTAGAGAGATTTTTCTGTAGATGTGAGCTGCTAAACTGAGTCTTGAGGTGCAAAATGAGCGAAGGGACAGATAAGTGCTGAAGAGATGTTCTGGAGATTTGGACCAACGAACAAAAAGAGAAAATAATCGGTGGATGGGATACACAAAATGTTTTTACTAGTCATTAATATAATTTTCTATTAATATACTGAGCATGGCGATGTGTTCTCCATGCTCAAGTGATTTTATGATTTCTATGCACACTTGGCAGTTTTGTTTACTTTTTTGTGTCGTCGTATTTCTGACCATTGGCTAACAACCGTCTTTAAGCGCGCTTGCTTAAATTCACATAAAAATTTAAAGACGTGTGTAATAGTGTAAACATTAGCATTTGTAATGCATTAAAAAGTGATGAAGAAGAATAACAAGTAACTCTGTAATATTATAATGAGGATGAAGTTAATTGATTGTTTTGGTGAAGGCAAAACTGCTATAATGTTTATATAATGTTTACATAATTAATGTTATAATGTATAATGTTTACAAGTAGTGTTTGAACAGCTAACATATAGGTGCTGTCACTATTGAAATAAAGAAGTCAATCTATCACTCAGTCACTCACCCAGTCAGTCAGTCACTTACTCATTCAGCCTCTCCAGCCGTCTGTCACATACTCACACAATCACTCAGTCTATCAGTCAGTCAGTTTCTTCATCAGGTAGTCACTTAGTCATGCAATCAATATAACTTACTCAACTAATTTACTTAATTCCAAAGTTCAAATTTGCTCTTTCTTGCGGAACTCAAGGCAGCTGAGACCTACCGGCAAATAGTCACTGTACAACTGTGCAGTTGAACAAACAATGGCAAAACAGATGATCTTTAAACGTTTCTTCCTAAAAGCAAACAATTCTGATCAGCCTAATCGAGACAGTGAGGAACATGTTGAGATCACGGAGACATATGATCCTGGTCGAGCTTCTAAGAATCAGAAAAGTCATACATTTGAGAATATGGAGATGTGTCATATTTTTCATTAGCAGAAAGTTTTCTTTCTATGCTGTGTTCATAGACCTGTTGACCATTTTATGTTTATTTATGTTTATTTACATGTTGACTGTATGCAAAAAAATGTTACTTAAATGTCCTTAAGTATTTGGTGAGTGACACAATTTTCATAAATGTGCCTCTGTACACCACCATAATAGATCTGAAATGAAGCAAACAAGATTTGAATATAATGTACACTTTCAGCTTTAATTCAAAGAGTTTAACAAAAATATTGCATTCACTATTTAAGAATTACAGCCATTTTTACATAGACAAATTAAGGAGATAAAAGGTCTGGAGTTGATTCCAAGCACTGAATTTGCATTTCATGGCAACTCTCAATATGAGGTCCAAAGAGACATCGAAGCAATGAAGGAGGCCATCATTAGGCTGAAAAAACAAAACAGACCTATCAGAGACATAGCAGAAACTTTAGGAGCGGCCAAATCAACAATTTGGTACATTTTTAAAAAGAAGGAATGCACTGGCGAGCTCAGCAACACCAAAAGGCCTGGGAGACAATGGAAGACAACTACAGTGGATGACAGAATTCTTTCCTTGGTGAAGACAAACCCCTTCACAACATCCAGCCAAGTCAAGAACACTCTGGAGGAGGTAGACATATCAGTGTCAAAGTCTACAATCAAGAGATGCCTTTATGAATGTAAATACAGACAGTTTTGTTGTCTTGAGTGACAAAACACACAAGAAAAGAAAGGCCAGATTAGACTTGCTAAAAAACACTAGAAAAGCCTGCCCAGGTCTGGAACAAGATTCATTTGTACCAGAATAATGGGAAGAGAAGAGTATGAAGAAGGAAAGGAAGGGATCATGTTCCAAAGCATACCACATCATCTGTCAAACATGGTGGAGCATTGTTATGGCATGGGCATGTATGGCTGCCAATGGAACTGAGTCACTGGTGTTTATTGATGATGTGACTGCTGATAGAAGAAACAGGATGAATTCTGAAGCATACAGAGCATATATACTTACTGCTAAGATTCAGTCAATGCTGCAAAACTGATAGGATGGCGCTTGGACAATGATCCAAAACATACCACGAAAGCAACCCAAGAGCAAAGGCAAAGAAATTAAATGTTCTTAAATGTCTGATGATCTCAAACCAGTTGAGCATGCTTTTCAGTTACTGAAGACAAAACTGAAGGCAGAAAGACTCACAAACAAGCAGCAACTGAAGGCAGCTGCAGTAAAGACCTGGCAAAGCATCTCAGGGGAGGTACCATTTTGGTTTGCGTTTCAGAATTTGGTGATGTCCATGGGTTCCAGATTTCAGGCAGTCACTGACTGCAAAGGATGTGCATGCAAATATTAAAAATAATTCTAATATTTATGATTGTTAGATTGTCCAATTACTTTTGAGCCTGTGAAAATGAAGTGACATTGCAAAAAAAATGGCTATAATTCCTAAACAGTTAAACCCCTTGAATTAAAGCTGAAAGGCTACATTTCAATCACATCTTGATTGCTTCATTTCAAATCCATTATGCTGGTGTACAGAGGCAAAATTATGAAAATTGTGTCACTGTCCAAATACTCACAAACCTGACTGTATCCATACTCACCATCCACTTTAATAGGAACACTTGTACACCTGCTTATTTATGCAGTTATCCAATCAGCCAATCGCATGGCAGCAGCACAACACATAAAATCATGCAGATACAGGTCAAGAGCTTCAGTTAATGTTCACATCAAACAGAATGGGGAAGAAATTTTGATCTCTGTGACTTTAACCATGGCATGGTTGTTGGTGCCAGATGGGCTGGTTTAAGTATTTCAGAAACTTATCTCTGGGGACTTTTACACACAACAGTCTCTAGAGTTTACTAGAGAAGAGAAGACTTTACTAGGAAGTCTATAGTAACTCAAATAAGCACTCATCAAAATCACTGAAATCATATTTTTTCCCCATTCTGATAGTTTATGTGAATATTACCCAAAGCTGGTGGACCGTATCTGATTGATTTTATGCATTGCACTGCTACCACACGATTGGCTGATTAGATAATTGCATGAATGTGTAGGTGTGCAGGTGTTCCTAATAAAGTGTTTGGTATGCATGTATGCTTTATAGAGCCACTATGCTATAGCTTTACAGTTAATTCTGTACCAACAGGGCGATCTACCTGCTGAGTGAATTGCACTTAATCAGTTATACATTATTTTGGGGGTATAACCCTACCATTATGTCTGCTGAAATTAGGAAATATCCAGGTAACAAAGTAATGGTATGACATCACACTAACCACACCTTAATAAGTGCTAAAGTATAACTGATGTCTGGTGCTCCTTCATCCCTGCCATGATCCAATATAGTAGGACATAAGGCCATATGGAACTTTGAGATTACTCATCCACTCACAGGCCTACATATAAGCAGAACCACGTTAAAGCAAATTACTAAATAAAAAATCTTAAATAAATAAAGTATCTAAAAATGGTGATTTCAGCCTAGCTTTTCTGGACTTGCAGATTAAGGCTAAGCTACTGAGGCAAAGGGCCTGGCAAACTGAGTCAATACAAAAAAGAACACTGTATGGAAATAGACATAATCTCACCAAAGCCAAATTTTCTAGGATAAAAGAATGAGTTAACTTGCCATGAAGCACTATAAAGTCTTTATGAGCTTGATGCACTTGGTTGAAGGCAGAACCAATTAGCTTAATTTTAGCATCCAACACTGCAGAAGTCATGGCAAAATCAATTTACTGCAAATAGTTCTTTCTTAATACATTTATTCTCCTTTTTTAATTGCTAGGATATTTGATTTTTGTCACACACATATTCCAATAACCACTAGGTATATCTGAATATTACGATTACTTTTTTTTTTTCAAAGACATACATTGGCATGATATTTTATATACAGTATATATAATTTTTCAAATAACATACAGATGTCATGCTATACAATATGCCACCAACAGCTTTATTCTAATCATAAATACACAGCCTAAATGCTATTGGTAGCATTAGTAGCATAACGGATTGGTGCGTGTGTATGTGGGAGATTTTCTTCTTTAAACCATGATAGAGGAGCAGTAGAAATGCCATATTTAATATTAAGCAGATTGGGGGGATATATGTATTTATTCCTGTCATTATTTAAGGGCTGTTAAGCAGGGAAAAGGAGGCAGAGTGAGTGAGGTTTATGTATTCAACACCTAAAGAAATAGAGACAATGCCATGTTTGGCTTATCTACAGTCAGGTCCATAAATATTGGGACATCGACACAATTCTAACATTTTTGGCTCTATACACCACCACAATGG
>CM075009.1:12079590-12111135 GCA_037576675.1 Pangasius sanitwongsei | reverse complement strand
GGTGCTATTGTAACAAGATAATCAATATTATTCACTTCACCTGTCAGTGGTCATAATGTTATGGCTGATCGGTGTATCTGCATGATTTTATGCATTGCACTGCTACCACACAACTGGCTGATTAGATAATTTCATGAATGATTAGGTGTGTGGGTGTTCCTAATAAAGTGTTCAGTGACTCTACATACAGTACATTCTGCATGCATGCATGCACGCATGGGACTCAATGTGGATGAAGAGGAATACAGAATGTCTCAACCTGAACTAATGCCTCAAACAACACAGATCTAAAAAGCAAGCATAAGTCACAGGCATACAGCGACTTATCCATGCTCTCATTTGCACTGTAAAAAGATCTAATACTGGCTTGCAGGTTTTTGTATGATGAGCTGAAAACCCCTGTTTACCTCCATGCTTTCTACACTGTGGTCGGTAAGCTATATTGTGCCCCATCTAACAGGCCTCTGCAATGGGTGATGCCTTATAATTAATACAACTTTTGATGTATTAGCTTATTCAACCAAAGTGTGGAGCATTCTATGTGTAATATACACTCACCGTCCACTTTATTAGGAACATCAGTACACCTGCACATTCATGCCATTATCTAATCAGCCAATCATGTGACAGCAGCGCAATGCAAAAATCATGCAGATACAAGTTAAGAGCTTCACTTAATGTTCACATCAAACATCAGAATGAAGAAAAAGTGTGATCTCTGTGACTTTGATTGTGGCATGGATGTTGGCTATCAGTTAGCTTGGTTTGAGTATTTCAGAAACTACTCCTGGAAATTCCTGGAGTCTCTAGAGTTTACACAGAATGGTGTGAAAAACAAAAATCATTTCTCTGGGTGGAAACGCCCTCTTGATAAGAAGGTCAGAGGAAAATGGCCAGATTGGTTCAACCTGCCAGGAAAGAAATACTAACTCAAATAATCACTCTTTACAACTGTGGTGAGCAGAAAAAGCATCTCAGCCTGCATGAAATATCAAACCTTGAGGTGGATGGGCTACAACAGCAATAGACCACAATGTTTTCCATTCCTGTCAGCCAAGAACAAGAATCTGAGGCTATCATAGGCACAGGCTCACCCAAACTGGACAGTTGAAGATTAGAGAAAAAAGTCAGCATTTTCTTTTTTGGATAACTGCATAAATGAGCAGGTGTACAGTTTTAAAGTGGGCAGTGAGTGTATGTAAACAAAATCCAGAACATACTGTATACAGTACATCACCATACTTCATATTACACTATATGGCCAAAAGTATGAGGACACCTGACCACTGTCTAGAATTGTATAGAATGTCTCTCTATGCTGTAGCTTTAAAATTTCCCTTCATTCAAGGGCCTAGCCCAAACCTGTTCCAGCATGACAATGCCACTGTGCACAAAAGTGAGGTCCATAGTGGCCAGTGAGAGAGAAAGAAAGTGTACCACTCATCTCCAAGAGCAAAATGACACAAACACTTACATACAAAATGAAAAAGATGGATGTGGCACCAGGCAGATATTTTGAACTGTGTCGCTCGGATAGCTTGACGTGAAAACCTAATGTCTGGGTGTAATTTAATTAAGGAAGCTCCCACAGCCCATCCTGCAGCAGGGCACTTCTTCTTAAAGTTTAGAGGGGCGCCATGGGGTCTGGACCATACAGCATGAGAGAATGGGTTTTAGAGCGTTGAACCAAGGAACTAATAGGGCATTAACATGGCTAATGAAGTGGGCTAGAACATCTAACTACCATGGCCTGGTTCATTTGGCTGTTCTCTTACATTATTTGATGCATTTGCCTAGGAGCAGACCAAAGTAAGTTAGCTGGCATAGCACTGAAGAAAAAAGCCACCCTAAAGAGCTTGGTGCATGAATAAGTAAGCAAACAACAAAAACAAAAAAAGCCTCCTTCTGGACACATGCCTTGAAGCCCCAAGCACGCAAGCATGCTAGGAAGAGAGCTTCAGTGGTAGCTCTGCCCCTTCTTCCTCCACCTCTTCCCAGTTTCTCCCATTTATTTCTCACATAATCTCTGAGGCAAGTATCAGTTCATTTTGAGACCACCTCAATGTATGAAGATTACAGGCTGCCATACAAGTCCCCGTATAGAAACAATAATACATTAGAAGAAGTGCATTAATATAAACCTATTGTTTTTGTTACAGCCACAACTACTGTTATAAAAAATTAATCCAAACCTTCTGGTCAGTCACATTCAATAATTTTATCATGCTGTGGTATAACAGTGTATAGATGCTACACAGTTTTTGCCTTGCTGCCATCTGTAAGCTAGAGACAGAATCTGTGCCTGTTACTTAATGTAAGAATATAATGCTGAACCAATCAATAGAAGTCAGCAATAATACATAAGAGACCCCAACTAACCTCCAGTTACCTCCAATGATAGTAAATGATCTAAGGAACCAGAAAACTAACCAATATATAAAAAGTCTAAAAAGCTGGTTGAAACAGGAGGTTTTTGTGATGTAAAAAGTGAAATCAAGATAAATCATGACAGACCTTTTTCCACCTTTAATGTGATATACAGTAGCAACCAACATAATTCAAGTAAAAACATATAGGAATGTTTTATGGGGAAAAAAACAGAAAAAGGAAAAACTTACAATAACCTGGCTGCATAAGTGTGCATACCCATTAACTTAAACTTTGTTAAAGCACCTTTTGCTTGTAATACATCACTCAGTAGTTTCGGGTAGAAGTCTACCAAATTAGCACATCTAGATTTGTCAATTTTGTTCCATTCTTCTTTGAAAAATGCCCCAGATCTATCAAATTGCGAGGGGATCACCTGTGCACAGCCCTTTTCATGTCATTCCACTGGTTTGATACGATTTAGACATGGGCTCTGACTGTGCCATTCCAAAGCATTGATGTTTTTCTAAAACCATTCCTTTGTTGACATGGAGTTGTGCTCTTTATTGGGTCGTTATTGTGCTGAAAGATGAATTTTTTCTTTATCTTTAGCTGTCATCTAACAGAGGCTTCCAGGATTTGTGCCAAAATAGATTGGTACTTGGAGCTATTCATGATTCTCTCTATCTTGACAAGAGCCCCACTCCCAACTGAAGAGAAGCATCTCTATAGCATGATGCTGCCAGCATCATGCCATGGGTATGGTGTTCTTTGGGTGATAAGCTGTTTTTCTGCACAAAACACATCTTTTAGACTTATGCTTAAAAATTTGTACCTTGGTCTCATCAGATCATAACATATTTTGCCACATGGTTTGGGTGATTTAGACAGGCTTGGATTTTTTTTGTGTGAGAAAGGGCTTCTATTTAGCCACCCTCCCCATAGCCCAGACATGTGAAGATTACAAGAGATTGTTTTCACATGCAGGGAGTGACCAGTACATGCCAGATATTCCTGTAGCTTCTTTGATGTTTCTGTAGGTCTCTTGGCAGCTTCCCTGGTAAGTTTTCTTCTTGTCCTTTTGTCAATTTTTCTTATGTTTTGGAAATTCTTTTGTACCCCTTTTGTTCTCTCAAGATTGGGTCTGGAGCTACACCACAACTGGCAACCAGCAGATGGCCAAAAACATCAAAACAATAAAACAGAAAAAAAAACAATGCTCCAGTAAGAAGTGGCAGCTAAAACGCACACAGCATACTCAGCCAATGGAAAAAAGTTAAGCAGTGTCATAAAAATCCTACAGAAACAGTTGATCTTTATGTGGGGTTAATCAGAATCACTTCACTGATTAGGTGTATGATAATTGCTTTTGAATATGAGTTTGAATTGGGTAATTCTGAGCACAGTCACATGCCCCATTATAAAAGGGTGTGCACAGTTATGCAGCCAGGTTATTGTTAGTTTTTCTTTTTCACCCTAAAACACTTATATTTGGTTTTCACTTGAGTTTTATTGGATGCTATATCACATTAAAGGTGGAAAAGGTTTTGGCATGATTTATCTTGCATTTATCTTGAATGAAGAATGAATTGAAATGTGTTATTTTGTTTATTCTGAAAACCATATACTGTATCTCTTATGTACAAAGGATTTTTGAACTGATCTGCTCCTCTCCTGCAATATGGCACACCTGCCTGCAAATGCATTGCTTTTCTAATTGTTCTTAAATTACTGAAAGTATGAGTGTGTGTGTGGAGTAGCTCTTCAGGTCTGAGCACTTATCAAAGAATTATCAGAATGTAGCACCCCCATGGCTGCAGTTAATTCAGTGCTGCACGCTGAGATATGCAGAGGGAGGCAGAGTACAGCTCTAAGATGGAGCCTCTCATTTTCAGAGGTAGAGCAAACAAAAATAAGTTAAACAGGTTATTAGAGCTCTTAATGGAACCTTCCTAACCACGCATGGCTACACCATGCAGCTATTAAAAATTCTTATGTAAAAAAAGAACAAAAAACAGATTTGATTATTACATGTGCATACTTCAAGGATGGCAAATTTACCCAAAGCAACATATAAGGAATTTCCTTATAAAATCTAGGGCTCATGGGTGGCAGCTTAGCTTACACAGAGCTGTTTTCAAATAAATCAATGACTGAGATGTTCAAATGCGAGTTATTTTAGCACTTACTCATTTTTAGCCAGTGCATGTGTGAACTTTGATGTAATAACTATCTGCCAGCTGATATGTCCCCAATCTAATGTGTGGTTATTTATTAGAAATTATGCACTTCACTAAGCCTGGTGCCCTTGTTACCGTCTTTCAATGACAAAAAATATCACAATGTGAACCACACACTTTGATTTCCTGAGCAAAATTTTCCTTCCATGGGATTTGGGATATAGTGTAATTTAGAAAAAGTGATGTCACTTGCAGGCAGCTGGTGCCAGCAACATTTCTGAAGTGACATATAATGCTGATATTAGTGCTGGGTGATTTTCATGAAAAATTCGGTTAATTCGAATTAATATTTTAACGTGATTTTCATCTTTTTTTTTCATTAAAACATCCATAAATGCTATTTAAAAGTTTAAACCAATACAAAGGAAAAACACAGCCTTCTTAATCTGATAAATGCCTCTTACAGCCTGAGCTACTTCCAAACACTGCGCGCTTAGATTAAAAAAAAAAAAAAGGCAAGATAAATAGGTGGCACTTGGCCTGAGCTTGTAGTACTGAGCTCGTAGCAAAGAAAGGTTTAAAGATCAATTCAGAGATACGGAATTTCTACAGGTTTGAAAAGTCAGATGAACAGGTTTATGTAATATATTAGAACATTTTTGTGGGCCAGCCACACATTCACAGACGCGCTACAATTGTTGTCTAAGCAATCACAGGAAAACAGCCACGATTTTGGGCAAAGAGATTTAAGAGTGATTTGTGGTTTCACTCATGATGTGTATGTTTTGACCACAGACAGTGGTGGAACTCTCTGACTGTAGAAGGAAAGGTCTAGATGAATAAATTGGCAGCAGGGTGGCATTGCTGCTGCAGCTGCCACTACTGCTGTGATCTGTGGATCTGTTGGTCATAATTGCTACTACTCTGACCTAATTCTTTTTTTTCTTCTTGCAATTTAAAAACATCTAAGGGAGATGTTTAAATAGCTTTAAATAGATTCTAATGAGAATCTATTTATTCTCATCTCATTCTCATCAGTCTGGGCTTTTTCCCCCACAAAATTTGTTGCAAGGCCTCAGGTCATTGTCCTGAAGACGCCTACCAAGTTTTGTGTCAGTGCGCAAAGTCATTGCTGAGATACAGCCTCACTTCCTATTTGCCAGCTTCGCAGTCAGATTTGTTGGCACAGTAGGGGCAAACTGTTTGGAATTTCAACAGTCTTTTGATAACTTTTGTACAGGCTGGTTTAAATATGAGGTATGCCAAATTTGGTGATGATTGGACATTGATTTGTAGGAGGAGCAGCAAAAAAAACAGTTTTTGACAAAATCCAAGATGGTGGAGACTCTAATTAGGCGGAAATTGATGTCATAGGGTGCGTTAAACTCATTCAAAAGATATGACCATAAATTAACTTCCAAATTAGGCCAAAATTTGACCCGAGCATTGGCAGCACTTGGCCCATATTTGGTCAGAGTGTTTCTTAGACCCTCCCCAGTCAGTTTTTACCAGATGGCTCTATGGACTGCTATAGATACCCTATCTAGAAGAAGAAGAAGGAAAAGAAGAAAGGTATATGTTTGGATGATGATTTTTGGTTACTGTGGTTTTGCAGCCACAGTACCTGGGAAACTTGCAGACATTGAGACAATGATGAACTCCACTTTATAACAGAATATTCTTGAGACAAATATGAGACCATCTGTCCAGCAGCTTAACCTGGGCCGACATTGGGTCATGTAACAGGACAATGATCCCAAGCACACCAGCAAAATGACATCTGAATGGCCAAGTCAAAGTCCAGACCTCAACCCCACTGACATGATGTGGCAGGATCTTAAAAGAGCTGTGCATAAAAGAATACCCTCAAACATCCATGAACTGAAACTGAGTCTCTCCAAAACAATGTGAGAGACTGAAACTCCTACAGAAAACATTTACTAAGTTATTGTCACTAAAGTTGGTTCTACATGTTATTGTATTATAGGGTGTACTTATTTTTTTCCCCAACTGGTTTCTGAATGTTGGGTTACTTTTTTGGGAAAAAATGAATACGTATTGAAATCTGTTGTGTTTTTTTCTCACCTGTGGTTATTTGTTTGTTTCTAGAAGATGGTGAGGACCACACAATTGTTATTTAGGCCCTTATAAATAAAAACCTAGAACTGAAGGAGGGTGTACTTTCTTTTTCCCCTGAATATATCAGATACTTGTGCCCTTTATAGCTGTTTGGATAATTTGGGGTGTCTTTTCTTTTGGGAGCATGCCTTGTTCTCCTATTTTTGGTTATTTTGGGAGAAATTAATGATTTTGATTTTGTTTGAAATAGGGAAGGGACTTAAAAAATTTTAGTTAGCGATATTGTTTGTTGTTTTAATCACACCGATGGTAATTTTCCAACAGCAACCTTCTTTTTCTATTTTTTTAATACATTAACACAACAAATCTGGTGTCTGGTCTCTTTGATTTATGTACAACCCTTGCTTCCTACTGGCACAATGAGCCTCGTGTTTTAAAAAATAAAAAAAAATAGTGAAAGGATATTTGCTGTATTTGTTCTAATGCATCCCTTGAGCCAGGTCACATCTATCTCAAAGTAGACTACACTTCATGGGCCTATTCATTAGGATTTGACTGCAGCTATGTATCGCTGCTTCTTCTAGTCCAGTCATGTTCCTGCTTACTGTGAATGCAATGAGAAGAAGTTGAGTTACTCCTACAGTCTCTCTCTCTCTCTCTCTCTCTCTCTCTCTTTCTTTCTTTTTCTGAGCAAAGCACATTTTATGTGACACAGTTTCATATCTGCCAGCATAGTGACTGAACTGCTGGGGTGGAACATATTTTCCTATTAAAGAGAGAAGGATTATGTCAGATGGTGGATAAAGTGACAATTGCAGTTTAAATTTCTTTATTTTTCCAAAGGCAAACAAATCCAAAATGATGAGCTGATTCAAAGTCAGTAAACATGCAGAACTCAGGTGAGAAGAGAGAAAAAGACATGAACCAGAAACGTAGCTGTAACCATAAACACTGTAGCATATAGTCAAAAGGCTTGGTATCAACAGGTACGTGACATTGAGTGTACACTTCGCACTGGTGGGTGCGAAGTGAGATGGTGCGAGAGTCCTTATATACTGTGTGGCTGTGATGGAGTGTGTGATCAGTAAGCCACATGACAGTTTCTGTGGTTGTTGGGTGCTGTAATCTGCAGCGGCCATGTGGTCTGGTCTGGTCTGCAGCGGCCATGTGGTCTGGAAGTTGTAGTTGGCAGCCATGTTTGTAGGCCACTCTGTGTTAATTGATGTGGAAGGCACCACATTCTGGTGCTGCCATTGCATGTTCCAGGTGTTGGTGTGCAACCTCCCACACTTGTTCATTCCTCTTGAACCATTCGTCGACTGCAGGGGAGTCGGATGGGTTGGCATTCCATGGGAACACGGGAGGTTGGTAACCTAGTACACACTAGAACAGGGTTAGTTGCTTGGCAGAATGATAGAGGGAATTCTGGGGGTATTTTGCCCACAGGAGGAATCGGGTCCAGTCCTTCTGGTTGTTAGCACCATAGGCTCTTGAGAAGTGTCCCACTTCTTGGTTTGCCCTCTTGACCTGACCGTTGGCTTGGGGTTGACGCGAGGCTGACAGATACGCCCAAATTATCCATAAAACTTCCCCATACCGAGATGTAAATTGGGCTCCTCTGTCACTTACTATGTCTTCAGGAATTCCATAGTGTCTGAATACATGGGTAAAGATGAGTTCACCAGTTTCAAAGGCCGAGGGGAGAATGGGGAGGGGAATCGGGCAGAGGGACTTAGAGAACCGATCAATGACCGACATAATGACCGTGTTACCTTGGGATTGAGGTAGGTCTATGATGAAGTCTATGGCAATGTGAGACCATGGTCATTGTAGTATGGGCAGTGGAAGGAGTTTACCTGTAGGTAAGGCACTAGGTATCTTTGATTGAGCACACTTAGTACAGGAAGAGATCAACTATTGTATATCAGAGAGCATGTGGGGCCACCAGTATTTTCCTTGGGGGAGTTGATGTGTTTTGTGGGTGCTTGTGTGTCTGGTGGTAGGTGAGGCGTGTGCCCAGGTGATGAGTTTGCTCCTCAGATGAGGGAGCACATACTTTTTTTCTGCTGGACATTGACTGGGGGTTCTTAGGCCTGGGGTATTCTCAATTTCTTGTTCTATCTCACAGGTTAATGCTCCCACAAAACAGGCTGGGAGTAAGATGTGCTCTTTGGTGTCCTTCTTGGGAGGGGCTGGGTACATGAATGATGGAATTGGCTTTGGTGTTCTTAGATCCTGGGTGGTAGGAGAGGGTGAACTCAAACCTTGAGGAGAATAAAACCCATCTTGCCTGACGTGAGTTGAGTCTCTTGGCGGTCTTGATGTATTCAAGGTTCTAAATCCACACCTTCAAGTCTAGCTTCAGTGTAAGGAGTTCTCGGTTGCCTATGTAGTAGTTTCATTCAGCTGGGGACAGCTTCTTGAAAAAGAATACCACAGGGTGAAGCTTAGGTTACTTGCCAAACCTCTGTGACAACACCGCCCCCATGCTGGTCTCTGAAGCATTCACTTCCACTACAAAGGGCCTGGATGGATGTGGGTGCTTCAAGGTGGGGGCTGGTGTGAATGCTTCCTTGAGGCGTTTGACTGTTTGATCAGCGGATGGGTTCCTTTGTAGTTTCTTGGGCCCTTTCTTAAGTAGGGCTGTGAGGAGCGTGACAATGGAGCTGAATCCTCGAATGAATCTGCGGTAAAAGTTGGTGAACCAACGTAGCTCCTTAACTGTGGTGGGGTTTGGCCAGTTAGTGATAGCGGCGACCTTGTCCTGGTCTATGAGAACTCCTTCATTGATGATATAGCCTGAGCCTAATGAGATTATGGTCACAGGAAACTCACATTTCTCCCCTTTTGACGAAGAATCAATTTTCCAGGAGTCGAGCAAGAACCTTTCAAACATGGTTTTTGTGAACTTCTCTGGATGGGAAGTAAGTGAGAATATTGTCAATATATGTGATCACAAATTTGCCAAGCATGTCTCAGAGAACATCCTTGATGAGGCACTGGAACACTGCCCGAGCGCAAGATAGCCCATATGGCATGATGCAGAACTCAAAGTGGCCAGATGTGGTGCTAAAGGGAGGGGTCGTTGCCCTCACGGATATACACAAGGTTACAGGCAGGCACTGCACAGATCAAGCTTGGTAAAGATTTTTGCCTCATTGAGTTGTTCCAGAGCCGCAGGGAACAAGGCCAGGGGATACCAGTACTTGACCATTACTCAGTTCAATCCGCGATTATCAATAAATGGCCTGAGACCCCCTCCTTTCTTTTCCACAGAGAAAAGGTGGAGGAACAAATGTATCCTTGTTTCAGGGTTTCTGTGATGTACTCTTCCATGACCTGAGTTTCTTTGGCTGAGAGGGGATTGATATGCTTGCAAGGAAAAATAGCGTAAGCCATAAACTGAATAGTGTAATCATAGGGCAGATGAGGAGGGCTAGCTTTGGTTTTGATGAAAACCTGCTTGAAGTCCTCATACTCTGGGGATATTTCTACGCTAGAGCTGGCTTCAGGGCTCTCAACTAAAGTTGATGGCAGCATGGTTACCAATGGAGGATTTCTCGCTCTGATCAGGAAATCTGTGGATCGCGAATATGCATCCAAGGATTATAAATGTATTTAATATTTCCCAATATTATGGGAAAGTTCTTTGTAACAGTAACAAGGTGGGAGATTTGCTCCCGATGGAGGGCACTGACTCTCAAAGGACAGGTGCAGTGCAATAAGTTGTGGACCCCCCTCCATTTGGTCCACCGACCAGGGCTCAGACGTGCAGCAGATTGCAGAGAGGTCAATCAGCATTGAAACAGTAGAGAAACATTCTGAGTGTCCTATATGTAATGGTATAGCAAAATTCTGATTAGTAACAATCTGAGGAGCACTTACTGTGTTGGAGCGTGAAGGCTGATCCACTCACTCTGTGGTGCTCTGAGAGGACTTGGGCTTGGGATGGACTGGACATAGTGCTACTTGATGTTGAGGGCTGCCACAGTTGAAGCACTGTTTATGCTTCTGATTCCTTTGGTGTTCCACATTAGTCAGCTTGACTTGTCCGAGCTGCATCAGTTCAGGTGCTGGGATATCCATGACGGAAATTATCTGTGGTTTACGGAATTTATCTGTGGTGACAGTCTTTGTGGTTGTTGGGTGCTGTAGTCCTCGGCGGCCATGTTTGTAGGCCGCTCTGTGGTCTGGGAGTTGTGGTCAGTAGCCATGTTAGTAGGCCTCTCTGTGCTACTTGATGTGGAAGGCAATGCTGTTTCTGGCATTGACATGACATATTACATAAAATTAAGCCTTTTTACAGCATTCCCCATTTACTTTTGGTGGTAACACATTTCTGTGTAATACTGAAAATCTGGTCAGACTAAGACAGACAGACAATCGCGATTGACTGGTAGATCTTTGAGACTTTCCGTGTAGCTCCCAAAAATAATAGAAAGATTAATGAACGTTATGCCTGATTAATGTTCAGTTTTGAAAACGACTCTCTCTCTTTATCTTGATCCAGCTGTTGTATTTTTTTTTTCAGCACAGAAGGTGTCTCATTAAAGTGATCATTGAGATAAAAGTCCTGGTACGTTAACTGCTGCATACATCAATATACGGTACTTGCTGTTGATAGCCTGCAAGGTAGCTAACAGTTAGCTAGGATGGCTGAGGCTCCACAAAAGAAGGTGAAAACACACAATTTCCATCCAGAATGGGAAGAAGAATTTCTTTTTACCTTGGTAAAAAAACAAGTGTGTATGTATGTTGTCACCAAACACAAGCACTGTCTAAAAGAGGAAATCTGGAGTGGCACCACAACCCCAACCACAAGAAATTTAAAGACAGCTACCCACCTTAGAGCGCAATGCTTGCTAGGAAAGTGGATGAAATGAAATTGGAGTTGAAGGCCCAACAATAACTTTGACAAAACCTGCTGTTCAAAATAAGGCTACTATTGAAGCATAATTTCATGTAAGTCACCTTTTGGCTAAACACAAGGAGACTTTTACAGATGGCAATTTACTTAAGAAAGCAATAGCCATTACCACACAGACTGTTTTCAAAGACAACATCAAAACCGCACTCCGTGATGTACCACTTGGCCCTACAACAGTGACAAGGAGGGCTGAGTCACTGTCAGAGGACATGGATTGACAAGTTCACTTGTCACTCTGTGAATATTTTTCACTACAGTTCGATGAATCCTTGGATGTAATGGACACAGCTCAGCTTGTTGCATTTGTCAGAATGTTGTATTTCCAGGATTCTACAACAAAGGAGGACTTCCTCACTCTTTTGCACTTATAGGGGAGAATGAGAGTTGAAGATATTTACAATGATTTTAAAAAATATGTCTGTGAAAATGACATCCCCATTCATAAACTGGTGGCAATTACAACTGATGGGGCCCCGTCCATGCATGGTGTGCGCGCTGGTTTTATAGCACTGTGCCATAACAATCATGATTTTCCTGACTTCATGAATTATCATTGTGTGGATCATCAGTGGGCCTTGGCTGGGAAGGTCATGGACTTTTCTCATGTAATGACACATGGTCAAACCAATAAACCTGACTCAAGCAAAAGCACTTCAGCACCACTTATTCAAGGCATTACTGGATGAGCTCGATGTCGCTCCAGGGAAAAGACTGACACCTGCCCCACACAATACGCAAAGTGAATGTGTTCAAGGCCAAGCCCGGTGTTTAGACCACACATCTAAAGAATGGGAGGCTGACACACTTTCCCAACCTGGATGAAATGTCACAGTCCATCGAAGACAAAAATATTTTTCACCCCGAGCAGTACTATGCTCACCTGGACAAAGTGGCATCAGAGTTCAATCAGTGAGTTAGACAACATGGAAGATATTGCTGATTAGTGAGTCAGACGTCATTGAAGATCCATTCCTGCCCATTGATGTAGAACAGGTAGCAGCCAAATTTGCTTTGCCAAGTGGAGTTGACATGGAGATGGTTGATTTGCAAAATGACATAGAGCTGAAAGATCAAGGGACAGTTACTTTTGAGGATTTGTTAGCAGAGAGAAGTTTCCTCTCCTCACCGCATATGCCCTAAGAGTGAGTGCCTACTTTGGATCCACTTACCTCTGTGAAATGACGTTTATCAAATAATCAAATCAAATTATGGGAGCCACCTTACTGACAGACACATCATAGGCTGCCTCAGACTGGCTGTCTGTAGCTATGAGCCAAACTACAAAGCACTCACAGACAGTATTCAGTCATAGCCATCAAACTGACTTGAGTGAGTAACATGACTGCAACAGTTTTGCCTTCTGATGGCATTGTGAAAAGTGATGCTGCATAATATTGTGCATAGAACTGCACTTAGCTTAATTGCACTGACTTTTGTTAGCAAACAGTTCTAAAGTACTGTCTAAAATGCTAATGGTAAATTTAGTTTTACTGAACTTGCATTAAGCTTCAGTGGATAAGCATGCCTAAAGCAATGCCTTTATTTTGGAATTAAATGAAATAATGAATCTTAGAATTGAAGGTATGATTTAAAATTCTTAAAGCAAGACAGCTATGGCCTGTTTGATATACAATTAGCCTACATAAAAGGCCTCAAGTTGGAAGTACAATCTGTCTTTTTCTCTCAATGCTTCAGTAGGCAGATTTTGCCATTCACCAAGGCTGAGGTCAGGGATCTTGGGCTTTAAAAGGTTGGTGACCACTGGTCTAAGAGAATGTTGCATTCTGTTTATAGCAAATTAAAACAAATGGGGAATTGGGTAATAAATTCACAAGCAATTTCAAATTTAGTATTTCTAATACTTTACAAGGAGACATTCACAAACTGACTATGTGATGACATTTAAGAAAATATTTCACCATGTTCATCTGTCCAGTTCCCTGTTTCCACCCAAAACATCCTCTTAAACTGAAATGCATTAAGCTTTTATTAAATATGCAATGTTTTTTTGTTAATCATTCACATTTACAGCTCATTATTAATCAACTTGCAAAATTATTTAAATCTTCTACTTTACAAAAAAAAGAAAAAAACTGAAATATTAGAAGCAAAAATAACTAAGTATCACACAAAAGCTACACACAGTTAAGCACAATCATTGCCATTAAATTCTAGCAATAACAAGCCCCAACTGAAGTGCTTTCACCACCTCAACCAAACTTTTCTGCCATTGTTGTATGTCATTGTGGTGGAAGAGGGCCTATAATTACAACTCCATTATTTCTGAAGAGTTGCAGTAAGTTACAGAGTGACGTGTCACTTTCCTCAAAGCATGAGGATGCTGGAAGCCACCATGCTGACTGTGGCATTTGAAGCTGGCAAGTTGTGACAAAAAGATGCAGTAGTCAGAAAGAAAAAAAAGACCTATTTGACTGTCTGTGGCCAGGGGCAAAAAATTCTGCTTTGTTGTGAGGCTGAATATAGTGTAGTAAAATAAGTCCTCTGAATCTCTAATAGCAAATTTTGTAGCTGCATGAGACTGACAGTACACAGTAGCTGCCTGGGGAGCAGTTGGGGGTTCGGTGCCTTGCTCAAGGGTCTCACCTCAGTCGTGGTATTGAGGGTGGAAAAGAGCACTGGTCATTCACTCCCCCACCAACAATCCCTACCGGACCTGAGACCCAAACCCACGACCTTCAGGTTCACCTTCAGGTTACAAGGCCAACTCTCTAACCATTAGGCCACGGCTAAGCTCACAATCAGTGGAGGATCTATAATGCTGCATAAACAAGCAAACTCCCTTTATTTACAGGCTTTGTGATTCTTTTAAAGGCTGAAATACATCTTGATGTTCAGTTGGCTATCCTGCTATGGCACAGATCTACAAAGCACTGAGATGCCCATCCTTAGTAGACCTCTGATTACTAATTACTCATCTCCTCTTCCATGTAACTTCTCTATTTATATTTTTTCTGGCAGCTTTATTAGGTACACTATACTAATACTGGGTAGGAGCCCCTTTGCTCTCAGAACCGACTCAATTCTTCATGCCATAGATTCTACATATTGTTGGAAACATTCTTTTGAGATTCTGGTCCATGTTGACAGGATTGTATCACATAATTGCTGCAGATTGCTCCAGGAATCTGAGGCTACAGTGGGTGCAGGCACACCAAAACTGGACAGTTGAAGACCAGGCAATGTTTTCTCAATCTTCAACTGTCCAGTTTTGGTGAGCCTGTGCCCACTGGTTGTGCTCACCAGGATTGTGAAGAGTAGTTATTTGAGTAACCATAGATTTCCTGTCAGTTCAAACCAGTCTGGCCATTCTCCTCCGACTTCTCTCATCAACAAGGCATTTCAGCCTGCAGAACCACCATGATGATGATTTTTGCACATTTCTGTGTAAACTCTAGAAACTGTTGCAAGTATTTAAACCAGCCTGGCTGGCACCAAAAACCATATCACAGTCAAAGTCACTGGGATCACAGTTTCCCCCATTTTGATATCTGTTGTGAACATTAATTGAAACTCTTGACATGCATCTGCATAATTTGGATAATTGCATGAATGTGCAGGAGCA
Organism: Pangasius sanitwongsei; assembly: GCA_037576675.1. Taxonomy (NCBI): domain Eukaryota; kingdom Metazoa; phylum Chordata; class Actinopteri; order Siluriformes; family Pangasiidae; genus Pangasius; species Pangasius sanitwongsei. Next base: position 12,095,999 of record CM075009.1, on the reverse strand, counting down.
CAGGTTTTTATTAAAGTGGCTGGTTAGCGTTTGTACAGTCTGTGTGTTACCTAATTTAAGACAGTAACAAACAGATGCATGTTTTGTAAAGTACTGTGATATTACCAGTGAGTTTAGTGTCTTCAGGGCACTCAGTCATTATTAGCAACTGTATTCATGCATGCTGTCTCCGACACAGCTGTCTGTGTCTTACTGTGATGAATCATAAGACTAAGGTAAACATTAAAATGACAAATTAAAATTTGTCAGTTTACTTAGTGTGTGTAAGTAGGGAGAAATTTTTTGTGATTTTTCACAGCTGTAGTGTAGACCTGTGCCCCTATGGTGCTCAGCACTGTGTGAAATATTATTCGAGGCTGCAGCCAGCTCCAGTTGGGCACAAGCACTGTACCTTTGTTCATGTCAATCAGATGCTTTTTCTTCTGCTGCCTTTCCTGCTTTTCCTGCTCAGCTTTCTCCTTCGCCAGCTTGGCCCGCTTGATCTTCTCCTCCATCTCCCTCTTCTTGTGGTTCTCCTTCAGAGCCTCCTGCAGAGGGGGAGAAAGGAAGTGAGAATGAGACTTTGCAGGAGAAAAAAAAAATCAATCACATATCAAAATACATATCACATATCAATAATCAAATGTCAACAGAAATACACTGTAGTGAACACACAATGGTAATACAATTGCAGCATGCTGCCATATGTATTTTATTATAGTATATGCACTGAGAAATCGTCCTAGCTGAGGACACTACTGTACACTGCTGACAGAGAGACAGACATCAGACACTGCTGATGGTGACAGAGATAGACATCAAAGAGGGAAAGGAAACAGAAAGACCATGTCAATTCTACATTGTATTCTTATTTAGCTACAGATTTATGGCTGCTACAAGAATAAGCAGACTTGTAGAAGATCCATAGGTGGAGAGAGTGTAAGACCCACATGGCATGTAAGTAAACTTTGACTAAAAAAACTGCATGAGGACAGCAAGATATCTGACCCCCTCTCTCCCTCTACTACCTTAAATGTCCTTAAATGGAGGTTCCAGACTAGATAAGGAAGAGAGACACACAGGGATAAAAGAGAGAGAAAGAGCCATGGCTATGTAACCTTTAGCAGGCTCATAAAGGCATGCACCCCAGGCACACACCAAGAACATAAGCACTTTAAAGGGGAAGACAGGGTGGAACTACTTTATGTAAGTGTTTATCACTGTTTCTGTGGTGTAGTGGTTATCACATTCGTCTCACACGCGAAAGGTCCCTGATTTGAAACCGGGTGGAAACATGCTTTAAACAATTTCCCCCTGGGATTAATAAAGTTCTTTGAATCTTGAAGTGTGCAACATTATGCTTTGATATAATGAGTGTGGACAGTGGCAGTATCATCCTCTATGGTTTTTGAAGCACATGTTATACTCAGTGCTGGTACACAGGAAGTGAGAGTGCTGCAAAAGTGTTGAAAGTACAAGTGCAAGAAAACATGGGTTGCTATAGCAGTCAATAATGGAGCTATTGGTCAAGAACAATGGTATACTCTTGGTTCCTGTGTCCTTGATTGAGTAACAGAAGGGGTAGAGATATACAGTAAATGAAGAGTTAATACATAAAAAACTATAACATAGTTTGAAACATGCCCCAGCATGTATATGACTGCTGAGCAATGAGCAATATCTATGAAGCCATGCATTCAGTTATATCCTTACTTGTAGATTTTGTTCATTTATAGCTACAAAATTATTCCTTCTGAAAAGAGATTATTAGAATCAAATTGTCTGCGGGAAGTTTCTTGCCAATGTCGTCATTTACATTATACCGTTTTTTCTTTTTTCATCAATTATTTGATGTTATTATTTTCATTTGTTGTATTTTTCACTTTCCCCTTCTGCCCCATTTTTTATTTTCTCGAAGAACACTTTTGTCTAAAGCGTTGTCTAAAGACAGCAAGCTTATCTAAAGATAATCCTTTTAGAAATTTTTAGGTTGTCTAATATCCACATGGCCAACATTTTCACTGTTGAAAGGAAGGGCAGGAGGAGGGCGCAGAAGCATATTTAATCACTATCTAATCACCATTATCATTATTTGTAAAGTGTTAGATTAGGCACTCAAGTAGAACATACACTGATAGATTTTATTTCACATTAATGAACTCAACAATGGAATGTCAATGAACTTTGGCAGCAAAATGAACTTTGACAGCAAGTGAGGGAGCCCATGTGAGTCAAGAGCATGTGAGACTGGGAGATGGAAATGAGGGTTCTATGTATGTACAGCTTTGCTATGTACTTCGCAATGGTGCTACTGCCATGCAATAAAAGGGTGAGAACAGTTTTTTAGACAAATTGTCTGGGGGAGTACATAAAACAACTTGAGCTGGCCTCTGAAGGAGCCTGCTAATACTACCAGTTAACATATCCTCTTAACTTCACTCACCACACTGACTTAGACTCCAATCCGAACTATTATAATAAAATAACATTATCACAAACTGCATTTCTCTTATTAACAGGAAAATCTTACATTCTAAAGATAAAAAGAACATATCTCTTGAATGTATTACTGTCAACAGACTTTTTCTTCAGATGCTGAGTGTCATAGCCAATAATACGCAATCAAACAAAGTCCGAATGATACAAGTATAACCAAAAGTCTTTGTTTAGCTCACCATACATTCATTGGCTATTTGCTGCAGGTAATATCGTTTGCATTAAGGCTTCAAACTGTCTCTTACAAAGTCCATAGCCTGCTTTGGATCTTTAAAGCTCCGCATCACTCCATCTTTCTCGGTGACTCTCAGCACGGCAGGATAGAATAGGCCGTAGCGTACACCCTCACAGCGTCTGAGTAGACCACGTACCTCGCTGAAGGCTGACCGCTGTCTCATGACCTTTTGGGTGTAGTCAAGCTGAAGATGTATTTTGTCTCCATCTGGTGTGACGATCTCCTTTCTCTGCACGGCTTTCTTAAGCAATAATTCCCTCTCCTGAAAATAGTGGAATTTCACTATAATTGCCCTTGCTGGTTGATCGTCTTCTGGTCTCGATCTCAGAGTTCTGTGAGCCCGATCTATTACGGGGGCCTTATCCAGCTCAGATATGAAGTCGGGAATATACTTTCCTTCCTCCCGTCTCTCCTTCACTCCCGTGATGCGTAAAATTACAGCAGCGAGATCTGGCCTCTAGATCCTCTTTTTTTTTTTTATTCTAGTACAGCGACATCTTGTTTAAGTTTCGCCACCTCTCGTTGCAGAGTACTCACATCATCCGAATGCCCGTTCTCTGCTTCTTCCAGCGAGAGCACCCGAGTCTCAAGTGCCGCTATTCTCGTGCTTGCCTGGCCACCACAGTCACAAATTCTTCTCTCCGTAGCTCGCATTGCGTCTTTATCTCTGTGGCCTTGACCGCGGCTTTTTTGTCTATTTTCAAGAGTAACTCCGTTTTAAGCACTCTTATTTCGAAAGAGAGCTCATACTAGAATGAGCTCTTGATTAGTTTCTATTCTGCTTTCCGCTGCTTCCACCATCGTGCTCTCCGCCATCTTATCTGGTTTGCTGCGCATACCGGGCATATTCAATAAACCTCAAAATAGGGCGATTATTTATTCAAACTTGCCTTAAAACAGTCTCTACTCATTTGAGTTATATAAAATCATTTCGAGCTGGTCGAGAATGCGTTTGTTTAAACAAATATAAACAGTTCAGTATGGAGACCAGTCAAACACGTCTTCACATGTTGCCAACCAAACCAGAAGCCTGCTGACCAGGGTAAGAACAGTTATCTGCAAAAATATATAGTTAAACAATAATTTGTCTACATGATCGAAATCCAGTGACTCTCTGTATCCAAGTATGTAAATTTGATAAGAAAAATATGGTTTGCAGCCAATAATGAAACAAAACTGTACAAACTGAAATTGAGAGAATGTCCCCAGGTTGTCAGCAGTGGCCACTAATCAAAATGTTAAGGCAAATTAGGTTAGATAATTGTGTTTTCAAAGATCAAATAGTCCAAAATCATTAAGAAAGCTTGTCATAGTGGCAAAAAGCTTCCATAAAACCCTTTTGCTTAATTAGTGTACTCAGGCACATTTATTTTAAAGTTTCCTGATAGACATAGCCTTTTGTCTGTTTTTATTACTGGAGAAAACATGGCATTTTCATAAAGCTTTCCAGTATACCAGTGCTCTCCTCCACCCTCAATACCACGACTGAGGTGAGACCCTTGAGCAAGGCACCGAGCCCCCAACTGCTCCCCGGGCGCCGCAGCAAAAAAAAGGCTGCCCACTGCTCCGTGTGCGTGTGCACTTGGATGGGTTAAATGCACAAATTCCGAGTATGGGTCACCATACTTGGCCTCACGTCACTTCACTTCACTGATAATTTGGATAATTATAATAAACCATTATCCAGAGCCACCCAAGACATAACATTACAGTCATGATGGGTGATTTCAATGCCAAGATTGGCAGCAACAATAGAGGCTATGAGGAGGTCATGGGTCAGCTGATGACCCATGGAGGGAGTTTCTTCCATCACAAAAGGATACACAAAGCCATTTGAGTATCACCAAACCTGCTGACAGAAGACCAAATTGACTATATGTGTATCAGGAAGAGGTTCAGGAGATCTCTGCAAGATGTGAGCATACAGCAATGAGCCGATGCTGCCACAGATCATCATCTACTAGTTGCCAGACTGAAGATCAAGTTAAGGAGGAACTGGAATAAAGAAACATACCAACAGCAGTGATTTAACAATGCGCTCCTAAAAGAATCCACCAAGAGTTTAAGATCACACTCTCCAACAAGTTCTAGATCCTACAGGGGCTGCAAGAAAGGCCCGCTGACAACATGTGGCAAAAATTAAAGGAGGCCATAACAGCAACATGTAAAGAGGTTTTGAGCCACAAGAAGTACAACCATAAGGAGTGGAACTTGATAGGATAGGATAGGAAGATGATAGGACAGGAAGAGGAAGAAGGCATCAGTTAACAACAGCAATATATGAGCAGGAAAATTAAAGGCCCAGGAGGAGTACATGGAAGCAAACAGGTCCGTTAGGGAACATGAGAGACCTGTACACCACCATCAAGAAGCTTTCTGGAAAATACAGCATGCCAGAGAGGCCAGTGAGGGACAAAGAGGGAAAGACAATACTTGACAAGGAGTGACAAAAGAGCAGATGGGTGGAGTATTTTGAATAGCTGCTGAAAAGACCAGCTCCACGGGACCCACCAGACATCCAACCAAGCCATTAGCCACCTGCTGATTGACTGCAGCCCTCCCACAAATGCGGAGATCCACAAGGCAGTCAAGCAGCTGAGGATTAGAAAGGCTACAGGACCTGACAACATTCCAGCATAGGCTCTAAAGGCTGATGATGAGATGACCGTAGAGATGCTCTACCCCCTCTTTTGCAAAATCTGGGAAGAAGACTGTGTCCATGCAGAGTGGAAGGAGGACTACCTCATCAAGCTCCTGAAGAAAGGTGACCTCAGCCTGCTCCAACTACAGACGGATAACATTCTTGTCAATACCAAGCAAGGTTTTCAACTGAGTCCTCCTTAACAGGATGAGAGATATGGTGGACCCCCAGCTTCGAGATCAGCAAGCTGGCTTACGCAAGGATGGATCCTGAGCATTATCCTGGAGCAGTCACTGGAGTGGAACTCACCCCTCTTTGCCAATTTCAATGACTATGAGAAGGCGTTTGACAGTGTGGACAGACAGACCCTCTGGAAGCTGCTGAGATGGAGTGCCAGAGAAGATCACAAAAATCATCAGGAACACTTATGAAGGGATGACCTGTAGAGTGATCCAGGGTGGACAAACGACCAGCGCCTTCAAAGTACAGACAGGAGTTAGGCAAGGATGCTTGCTGTCACCTCTTTTTCAAACAGTCAATACAGCCCCCATCATGCAGGTGAAGCGTTAGAGGAGGCTGACGTAACAATAGGCAAAGCAAGGTCAGCTTTCCACCAGCTGAGGAACACCTGGATGCCATAAACCTGACATCATCAAGAACAACATCAAGATCAGGATCTTCAACACCATTGTAAAGCCTGTGCTAATCTACCGAGCTGAAACATGGAGAACCACCATAATAACCATGAAAAGAATCCAAACCTTCATCAATACCTGCCTCAGAAGGATCCTTCGAGGTAGAGGTAGAGATTCTCCAAAGGCACTGGAGGTGGATTGGCCACACCCTCTGCAACCCTACATCCAGCACAGTAAGGCAAACTCTCACCTGGAACCCATAGGGTAATAGGAAAGGAGGCCAACCAAGGAACGCCTGGCCTCGCAACCTGGAGGCAGACATCAAGAGAATGGCACTCATCTGGGGACAACTGGAACAACTGGCCCAGGACTGAAATTCTTGCAGAGATCTCATTAGCGGTCTATGCCCTGGTAGAGGCCACAGGTGATGGGAAAAAAATAGTGATAATTTGAGCTTAAACATACAGTAATGTTATATAGTTTTATTTTACAATATTCGGTTTCCAAACATCATTCTTACAACAAGAGAAACAGAGGCTCTTTTTAAAATTACAGTGTGTTTTAAAAGAACTGTTATTTTTTAAACTAAAAGAAAACACACACAAAAACACAAATACTTTATAATCTGATATTCCTGAGCTGTGGTGAGACGCCTCAACAATCCTGTAATAGCAACTCAGTCAGCGCTGTGTCAGGGGTGTCGGGTCAGAATTGGTGGCGACTGAGTATGCCATTTGCCAGCTCAGAGACATCAAAGAATCCAAACTTTAGGGGGAAAAAAAGTCTGACTATATAGTATGCCAATCAGCTGAGAGAGAATGTGAGAGAGCAAAGCAAATGGGAGTGACAGAGTGAAAGATTCCAATGTTATAAGAGGAAAAAGGATTCAGGACTGAGGGAGTTTTAGCTTTTTTTTCTTGCTGAAATGGTAAGACATTTATTTGTTCTCTAATTTGGTGGGAAGCTATTGAATGATAGATGGTCAGCCAACCAGAAGTCAGCCATTCCTGTGAAGTTTGTACTGTTATCCAGTTGTTGAATTAGAGAACTCATGATAGCTGGTTAGTAATTAATGGTTTGGTGATGGTAAGCTTGTCTGTATTTTTATATTTCAAGCTGTTATTTTGAGTCACCTGGGGAGTTTCTTCTGGAGTGTGTAACATACAGTATATTGCGCTGTTTTTTAGCTAGCATGCCAACACTATCTGGCTCATGCCTAATGTGTTTGACAGGCAGGTGCACATGGTACCATCGCCCCATCAGAACTTCAGTGTACCCCGTTCAAACCTGAGCTCAGGTTACTGTTTATGCGAGGTTTGTTAATATGAGTTTCCTTATTATTATATAAGTTTCCTCCCAATTCCCAAAAACATGCTGGTAGCAGGACTGGCTATGCTAAATTGAGGCTAGGTGTGAATGAGTGTTCAAAAGTATGGACTGACATCCCATCTAGAATGTATTGCTGTATAAAGCAGCCTATAAAGATGTATGAATGAATGAACATAGGAAGTAACCAGATGTTATAGTTTTGTTCTCTACACTTTGTTTTAGATAACTAGATTTAGTGGGCTAGTCAATAGAGTGTGGAGCCATTTCTGATGCATATACACTATATGGCCAAACATATGTGGACACCTGACCATCACACCCATATGTGCTTGTTGAGTATCCCCTTCCAAAATTAGTCACCACTTTGCCGCTGTAACAACCTCCACTATTATGGGAAAGCTTTCCACTATTATTTGGCGCAGTTCTGTACATTCAGCCATAAGAGCATTAGTGAGTTTGGGCACTGATGTAGGGTGAGAAGGCTTGGTGTACAGTCAATGTTACAATTCATCTTTAGCAGCATTGATATTCTAGGCACTTTAGAAAATCTGTGGCAAAAGTTTGGGGAAAGGTTGATCAGGTGTCCACAAAATTTGGCCATATTATGCAGATGCAAGCCTATATAGCAGCATGCTATGAGAACACAGTGGCAGAGGTGTTTTGCTTTTTCTTTTTAAAAATGTTTCCTTGATTTTCTTCCTAATTTAGTCATGGCCAGTTCTCACCCTCCAGTTAGGTCTCATCATACAACAACTACAAACCAGGGAGGGCAAACTAACTGGAAGGTGGGAATTGGCTATGTGCTTCCTCTGAGACACGTGAAGCCGGCCAGCCACCTTTTCAAACTGCTGCTCGTACAATGTCAGGGTACGGCGTGACACACTCTGAGGAAATCGCTATCCACCCGCTTCTGCATGCTAGTATCACTGTGATTCTCTGCTACATCTGCTACATTGCTGCTACATCTCTTGCTGCTACACTACTCAGTAGTTTACAGCCAATCACTGCAATAGCTTTCCCACACAACACTGTACTGTTGTCACTGCACTGTGTACCTATTGTACTATATATTCACTCTTCTGTGTATTTATTGTTCAGTGTATTTTGGTCTGTGTACTTATTGTCACAAGATTGTATTTGCACTTTTGCACTTTATAAAGTCTTGTGTACTGCAATGTGTTGCACCCTGGTCCTGGAGGAACAAGATTTTGTTCCAATGTATATTAGCTATATAGAGGAATGACAATAAAAGGCCACTTGACTTGATATTATCAATATACTACTCCTATTAGATTTTTATTTTTAATGCCATCATTCTTATATCATTGTATTAATCTTTTTTAATTTTCATTTTTAAAATTGTCTCTTGCTTTTATGTTACATACAGTGGTCTAATCCCATCTCAGACAACTTTACTCAAGAAATCAGTAGGCATCAACTACGTGCAGCATAAAATGAATGGGCATCCAATAAATCAGTTTAAGCATGTGTACAAGTTGACCCTGAATATGAGTAACTTTCCCCGCATAACCTTTGGGGATAAGTCACTGACTGAATATGGTCCATAGTCATGAATACTTAAGCCACATCCCAAATCACATTCTACTGTATTAATGTCATTGGTGTCATTACTACTTACGCATGCTACTTAGTGTGCCACATGTGGTTTGAGATGCAGCTGTGAATTCTCTGTGAATGTGTGGCACTCACAGCTGTGAGATTAAGCCATGCATAAGAGGAGAGTGGAGCACAACCCACTTTACAAAATATTCTTCTGCCACTAGCTTATGGTTCTAGCAGAGGTGACAAAATTCCAAAATATTATATCCAGCAGCTTTAAATATTCTTTAGGAATGTCACTAATGTTGCCACATGTTTTTGATAAATAAATAAACTGATTGATTGATTGAATTAATGAAGGTAAAGGTTTTAAAGTTTAAAGTATTTTCTCAAATTATTAAAAAAAAAAATTATAGAATCCTTTTGCCCATTCTCCAATAGTTCCAGTTGAATTTATATCTTCATATTTTGGTGTCAGTTTTCATGTATTTTATCATCAATTTCAAATAACAAAAATATTTTAATAATTTGAGATCAGTAAGCCGTGTATTGTAACAATCTCTGTTTCTGCTCTTTTCTACTGTAAGTCTGCAAGAGAAAAACATTTGTAAGCAGCAGATAACTGACAGTCTTTTTTGCCTGCCTCACTTTGCAACAGTTTCATGCATGGCTTCCCACTGCAGTGCTGTGAATGCTGTTGACATGGCTTTGCAGTCCACTTGTCTCTTTGCCTGGTACCAAATAGAATTACAGAACAGTCTGGCTGCATGGGCTGTACCCAGTGCTGTACTATCCTTCTTCTCTTGGCTGTTTGTCTCAAAAATGTATGAATACTGCAACTGGGTACCTACTTGTAATCATTTTAGTTTGTCGTAATGTATTTTGAATAGCTAAAGTTGTTTTTATTTATACAATGTTTTGATAGCATAGCGCTAATGCTCTAAGATGATAGTTATATAATTAATAAAAATGTACCTAAAATACAGATCAGCAAATACATCAAAGACATTCATATACCAGTCCACCCAATCCATATCACATGCATCTTCCCTCTGCACCACTGGTGCAGCAGTTGGTTTCATTTTTACAAAGAAAATTAAATGTACAACTGTCTATGAAACAAGAAAGATAGGAACATTATTCGGCCAGCTATATTTACAACACAATTCACTTAAAAATATTACAAGGCCATGGGACAGTAAATAAACCACATATTTGTGTTTATACTGATTACCCATAAGTATCATACAAACACTTTGCAACTAGGCATGCACCTTTATGTGCAACTTAGCTCTTGCTGATTGAAACTCCTGGATGTGTATCAGCTGTGTAACAGCTAAAACTACGTCACAGTTGCAGTTCAGTGTTAATTGGCATCAGTATCCTTAACCTCTCTGTGCCTTTACTGGGCCAATCAGTGGCACACTCAATTAACAAGAGTATGCTCGTTTATCACCCATCTGTGTCTCTTTGTTAAGTCATTAATATAGTAATATAGTGTTCATTCTTAGCCTCTATTGAGCATTACATAGTGGAGCAGAATTCTCTCACCTTCAACCTATCTTAGCACTTCAAATATAAATTATAGTCTGATGGAACACTGTACTTTATTATATGACTACAAAGTGTGTGTGCACGCACACTCATTTAGAAGGATAGATATGATGACTGACTCACCAATGTCGGTCATCATATCTAAATGCTTATGATTAAATAACCGAAAACAATGCACCATAAATATGCTAGGAGAATAAAAAAAAATTAACTGTGGAATTCAGTCAGGTGTTGATCACAAATATGAAATTTCTTTATAATTTCCTTGTCAAAGAGTGACAATGTCCGTTTGCCCGGATCAGCAGTCTTGGCCAAAGATGCCAAAGAAAAATATGATGTTGATGATGATGATATGTGTCAATGTATGTGTGACAGGTGAAGCTCAGTGAAACTGAGGGTGATCCATGGATGTATGTCCTCCTTATCAAGAGTAGTCCTTATCAAAGTTAATTCGTCAGCTACTCTTATGACAGGGTAATGCTGGTAAAGATGTTGCTATGTTGAGATGTTGAGTTATGCCTATTGGGAATAAACACTTGTAAATTAGTGGAACTGCAAGAGGAAGGATACTGTTTGATTCAAAATGATACAAATTACCTTCCTTCATACTACTGTATTAATCTGTACTTTCATGAGAAATACAATGCATATATGAGAGCATCATCTTTATACCTACTCTTTAAGACTAGAACAACCAGAAAGAGAGAGAGAGAGAGAGAGAGAGAGAGAGAGAGAAACAGAAGTTAGGAGAGCAAGAAAGAAACCTAATTTAACCTTCAAGTACAGAATTAAAAAGAACTCACCATGAAGCGAGTGCGGAAGTTAGCCAGGTCCCCAAAAAAGTCCTCAATGCTAATGGAGTGTGGGTCAAAGGCAAAGTAGCTTCCCAGGCTCTCATAAAGCTTCTGCATGTTCTTGTGCATGGTGGAGAGCTTTTCGTACTGCTCTCGTGAATGTTTGGAGAAACCGTAAGGAAAAGTTAATGAAAAATAGACAGCAACAGGATCCACAGAACAAGGACAACTCAGTGGTAACACAGATGACTAATGGTATATGCACATCAGAAATCTACAGCAATGCTTCAGAGTCCTTTCATTATCCTAAAGAGAGGTCATCAGACCTCAGCAATTTCAGTATTAAATCCTCAATACGTGCAACTCAACTCTGTATAGGGTCCTATTTTACTATATAATAAACTATATTTTTTAAACTGCCTATCAATATGATTTTGCTCACTAACCCATCATGCTTTCTATACATCATTAACAGAATAAGAAATGCACATTGATCTGTACATAAGGCTTTTCATTCCTCCAGAAATCCATGATAACTAGTACCTAATTTAGGCTAATCTGGGCTAATTCTGAATTTTCTTTTCCATAGCATCAAGCATATCTAGTGTCACTAGCTTCACTAGAGAATCTAGTGTCATCCTCCATTTGTCTTCTAACAGAGTTCAATTTCTCATTATATCACAAAAACTTGGGAGAAGAATCTGTTTCGAGTCACCCTCCCTGACACCGACCCACAGCCCCCCAGGGTCCCCCCAACCCCAACCCCCTGCCCCCCCCAAACACAAGCCCCCACATGCCCCCCACAAACACTTCTGTGGACAGTTTTTAACCCCATACTTTGCAAATAATTAACATCAACAGCAATGTGTTGATCAGTTAAAAGGGAGTCCATGTAGTCTTTTTTGTGGATGTGATTTTAATCAAGGAATTTTATAAACAAAGCCTTTGCTTACACTTATTTCAGAACTGCTACAAAATCCTCAACACTTGAACCAAAAATACACATTCTTAACTTTCAACCCAGCCACAACAAAGAAATCTCTTTTCTTGAATGGAATTTGGATCACTGCCACCTGTAAAGGCCACCATAAATTACCTGCCCTGTTTACCTTTGTGCATGCAGGATTTAATAGGATCCCCTAGGTGAGGCCAAAAAAGCCTCCTTAATAAATCTTCTCTACCACACTATCAGTAATGTTGATCTCTTTTCTAGAGGTTGGATGGTGAGGTTGCCTTCAGTGAGCATCAGCTTTATCCTCTTGCCACACTACCAAACCTGCTGGCAAAACTACACACCTAGACCAGCAACTAATTGCCAGATTGGGAGGTCACCCAATCACTGGCCTGGAAACTTAATAGTGTTGTAGTCCGGACCTTGCTCCTGCATCTAGAGCAGGGGAGGCTAGGAGGTGCCCTAATAGCCTGCAAAAGAGCATGTGGTTGGAGAGATGGCATGTGCTAGCATAAAGCTAAGTCAGAGATTGCCTGAGAGAGAGTTAGATAGAGACATATCAGAAAGCACATGGATGAAGCCCAATCAGCACTGATAAGATCTGTATTTCGGTGTAGCTGGCCAAACCTGGGCACAGGGGAGTTTCAAAGGTCAGTGTTTATGACGGCAATGTAATCTGTTCTTTTCTGGGAGCTGAGGCTTCCTGGAAGCTAATCCTTCTTGTGTCTTAGTGCTTTGAAGGGAACACAAACTTTATGTTGCTGCTTTTGCTTTTTTCCATTTATCCTTTAGAGGTCAGTGTATATAACCCATCTACATTGTAAAGACTTTCTGTAATTTCTACAATAAAACACTGCGTTCAAACCTGTATGATACTTTAAATGTGCTTTACAGTTCTATATGGATGCTTTCCTAGTATTGTAATACTCTCAATACTAGTGCTGGCAGATTCCACTGTATCAGAGAAGTTTACTGTAGCCACTGTAACCGTGCTGTGTGTATTGTAATAACACAGTAAAACATACTATACCTTTAATGTTACTGTAAATCTAGGACCAAAGCATGATGCTGAAGCAGCGATCAAACCACATCTGACTGAATTTCTTCCATCACCAAGTTTTCATAAAAAAGAAGCATTGGTTCAGTTATTTTAATGAAGCAGGGTGCAACAATATAAAATTGGAGGTAAAGTTAGGTAATGCTATGTAAGATTAGTCTAGCTAGGTAGCTAACGTTTGCCAGATATCTTGGTATTTTAATAATAGGTATATAGAAAACCCATGTAGCTTTTTTCTTGTGTTTTTTTTCTGTGGAATTCAGAACAGTGACCCACTCTTTCTGTCACTGTCGGTTTTATTGTTCATTTTACTGGTTCCTTATTGCTGAATTTGATTGTTGAATTTTAGCAGATTTTTATAGTGTGCAATTTACATCATGGGATTGTTCTTATGTGGACTGGAATGATTTGTTACAATATTGTACTGTAAAACTGAAGCAGTTTTTACAGTATAATACTGCTACCAGCAGTAGTCGTGTAAATATACAGTTTTGTACTTTAAAAATACAATATACCATGATGGTACTGTATGTTATAGTCCTACCTGGCAACTCTGCTGCCAGTAATGTATTGTAAATTTATAAAAAAAAATTCTACCTAACTGTTCTATTTTGTGACATTAATTAAACCTGCTAAGAAGACACAAACAACACTTGCCCATTCGTGGTAATACAAATGAGAAGAATAAAGGCATGAATCTAAGCTCAGACTCCTTTAACCTGAAGAGAAAAAAAAACATTTTGGTGCATATCATATCATAGTCAGAGATTAAACAGCATACCATTCTTTACAGACTACCTTACAGACTATCTTCTTCCTGTCCACATAGTTGTGATTGTCAGACACTGTCTCCCATGACTTTTCCAAGGGTAATTATGCCACACTGTGTAGCTGTATAAGCAATCGGCTGCTGAGCAAATCATAAACTTTCCCTCAGACCTCATTATGAAAATGGTGAAATTTCCAAGAGTAATCTACTGATTAATGGTCCATTATTGACTGAAATTTAAGCCCAGCATGTGCTGATTGGAACACAAATTATAAAGGCGATAGGTGAAATAGAAGACATGAAATAGAAGCATGGGCAAATGCGGGTGCAGAAGTCAAATTGACTGGGCTAAAGAATTCAGGTTCCAATTACTAATTTTTTTTTTGGAGTGAATAAAAAAATGCATCGGTGGTTTGGTTTAGAAAAAAAATGAATAAGCACTGCAGTAAAAAGTACATAAGCCTGGTATAACCTCAGCATGAACAGTTAAGTAAGAATATGATCTATGCTATGCAGTTCTTTAGAGCTTTCTTTTTCCCCTAAAGAGATCACACATTAATCTCCATCAACTTGAGTGTGCGCACACACAACACACACAGATTTTTAAAATCTGCACACAAAACACATACAAAACACACACAAATCAACAACAAGAGGCAGAGGTGGCTCACTGGTTAAGGCTCTGGGTTACTGATCAGAAGGTCAGGGTTCAAGCTCCAGCACTGCCAAGCTGTTACTGCTGGGCCCTTAAGCAAAGTCCTTAATCCTCTGTGCTCCAGCAGCATTGTATCATGGCTGACACTGTGTTCTGACCCCAGCTTCCTAGCAAGCAGGGGTATGCAAAGAGAAGAATTTCACTGTAATGTATATGACAATAAAGGCATTCTTTCAACAATTAAATGAAAACGAGGCATTTCAGCTCTCATCAGATGTCTGATTCTCAACTTCCCTCATCAGCCAGTGAAACTGACAGCTGGGAGTGAGTTCTTCCTGCAGTTCATCTGTGCAGTGTCACATACAGTCTCAATCAGCACACCATATTCCACATTACCCCATGACACAGCTGGAGCTGCCATTTCACCCCATACACAGGCTAATAAATGTTAGGCCCACAGTCCAATCTCTAGTGTGATGTGTCGATCATAATGCCAAAGTGGTATATAAATGTAATTATATTTTTTCTTCCTTCCTTCAGACGAGAGGTGGTGACCCCTTGCTATCGTAAGCTCCATCACATCAACGCTGAGATCTGCTCCTCTCCTTTTCAAAAATTAGAAACCAGATTCATAGTCAATTTTGCTGTCAATTTATCCTACATTCTTGCAGATAAAATATCTATGCATTTGGGACATAAGTGCTCTTCACTCTCTCCTCAGTAGTCTGCTGCAAGAGAGCAGAAACCCAATGAGAAAATCTACAAGCAAGCATTAGCATCTCCATAAGACTCAGAACAGAATATCATACTTTTGGGACCAACAAAAATGAAATATATTGAACAATTTAATAAATTTGACTATACTTTGGTAGGTTTTCTGATTTAAATTGCTGCAATCATAAAGAAAGCCTGTCTCAGAAAAACACTGATTTTAAGGACATGGTGGAATCTCTCTGGTGAGAGAAAGAAGGATGAAGTGTCGGATCTTTACAATCTGAACAGTGCTGGAGTTTGCCTGACAGCCTATTAATTTATGAGCTGCATTAATAAATTGCCTATCAATTTCCAAGTTATCAACAATGTTGCAATTAATATGATGATGTGATGGATGAATAGTATAGAATAGAATAGAAGTAATATGCAATAGGTCATATATAAACAGATTCATAATACATATTTATATACTATAATGCTATGCAAGTGCTATGCCATCATTAATAGAATGTAGAATACATCTCCTGCACTGTGGTTACACAAAGTACATGGATCCAGAGATTGGATCTTATATCTGCTGAAATGAGAACAACTGCAGCTTTTTTAATTGTAATTGGAAACCATAGTGGTATACACCAGCCTACACTGAGAGAGGAAGGAAAAAAGGTGCTAACTATATTGAGGATTAATGAGGAGCAGGGAGAAGCATAGCAGCTAAAAGGAAGCGTGTGAAATAAAGCTAGAATAAGAACTTGGTGAAAGATTTATCAGCTTGCCTATTCAGTTTACAGACATTGTTTTGATGGCAAAAGCAATTATTTAACCACTTTAAACCTGATTAAGTTTGAGGAGGATTTGATGCCGTGCTTGTCAGGATGGTTGGTTAATATATCCCTCTTGATCATACTTGTATTCAAGGCCACCAAGGTCTCTACTGAGCTGGCTTTAAAGTCTGCCACAAGATAATAATAATAATACATAACACTTGTATAGCGCTTTTCAAGATACTCAAAGACGCTTTACATGAAGAGACAAACGA
>CM075009.1:12054428-12069167 GCA_037576675.1 Pangasius sanitwongsei | reverse complement strand
AATACTTCGCGTCTACCGGTGGTAAACGCGCAGCTTAAATATCCCAAAAAGTCCCGGAAGTGTTTCTCGAGGGTGGCATCAAAACTCGGGCGAGGGCTCCCTCTGGTGGGCAGGTGCCGGTGTTGACGTTACAACTATAGATTTAAAGCAAAAACATCAATGAAATAAAAAAAAACTGCTGCTTGTACTGAAGATCCTTTCAACATGCTTGTTTGACTTTATAGTATACAGTTTATAGTTAGATGATAGATGAGTAATAACTCAACATAATCGCAATCTGGTGTCAGGCAGAAGAGAACGGGTTTCCTTTTTCTCCCATGGTTTCTACGTCTCAGGGAGATTTTCCTCGCGACTGTTGCCTCTGGCTTGCTGGTTAGGGATAAATCTAGATCCATATCCGGATTTCTGTAAAGCTGTTTGTGACAATGTTCATTGTTAAAAGTGCTATATAAATAAAACTGAAATTGAAACGCTGAAGCATGACTAAAAAAGAAATGCAACTGGAATGATCTGGTGTGTTTGGCCTAGCTGTGGGCACTGAAACATGAGAGTCTGTGCCAGGATAAATAGCACCACCATTTAAGCAAACATCTAACTATACAGACACAATGCAAAATACATGGAGACAGAGGCTGAATTCAAAACACACATCGAAGAAGCTCCAAGAGGGCCAGAAAAGACGATGTTAAAGAAAGATAAAAGCAGTGGTGGGAAGTTAGTCTCAGAATATAATGATAAAGTTACCAGGTACTCGCAACCTGAATTTTTCTCACCTATAGCAAAATACTCATTGATATTAGTAAGGATAAAAATATGCCAAAAATTACAATTTTTATTTATTAAAGAACATAGAACATCCATGGAAGGATGAAAGGATTAATGAACATCCATGAAAGGAGTATGTTCCTTTTATCATATACGTTATAGCAGCTATAAATGTTCCATTACATTTTTGCTTTAAATTAATAAGTTAATAAGATAAGTTAAAAATGCAGCTTTTCATATTACCAAGAATCCAAAAATAAAAGTTACACCCTTACCTCTGACTTCTACAAAGTGCTGACACTGGAGACTTCTTCCACCAATACTAAATAAATAAACCTCCTTATCATCTTAACAATGGAAACATTGTTTGGAAACATTCTTTTGAGATTCTGGTCCATATTGACATGATTGCATCATGAAATTCCTGCATATTTTTCAAGTACACTCTCCTACTGCAAATCTCCCATTCTACCACATCCCTAAGGTGTTCTATTGGATTCAGATCCAGTGAGTGGGAAGGCCACCGAAGAACATTAAGCTCATTGTCATGTTTGTGGCGACTTTTGCTTTGTGATATGGTACATTATCATGCTGAAAGTAGCCATTAGAAGATGGGTAAATTGTGGTCATGAAAGGGATGCAGTTGGTCACCACCTACACCAGCCTGGACTGTTGACACAGTGTAGGTTTTGTCCATGGATTCATGCCGTTGACGCCAAATTCTGACTCATCTGTGTGCATCAGCAGAAACTGAGATTAAATGCAGCATCAGCTTTCTGTTCTTGGCTGACAGAAGTGGAACCCAATGTGGTCTTCTGCTGTTGTAGCCCACCTCAAGATTTGATGTGTTGTGGAAGTCTTCCTCAAGGTTTGATGTGTTGTGCATTCTGAGATGCTTTTCTGCTCATCACAACTGTATGGAGTGGTTATCTAAGTTACTGTAGAATTTCTGTCAGCTCGAACCAGTCTGGCCATTCTCCCTTGATATCTCAATAAGGTATTTCCGTCCACAGAACTGCCGCTCACTGGATGTTTTTAATTCACTGCACCATTCTGACTAAACTTTAGAGACTGCTGTGTGTGTGTAACAGCAACCATTTTAGAAATATTAAAAATAAAATGTTTACTAAGGTTTAGTATGTTAGGCGAAAGACATTCTTTCATACCAGAAAAACTTCATGAAGCAATTCATGCAAATAAGTGATAACCTGGAGATTCACCAGGTCAAAATATCTTCCTGCATCAGTAGTAGTGATTTTGCATCATGATTGAATGTACATCAGCTCCCTCAACAAAACAATAGAGTGGTTAGCTGAATTGTCTGAGCTTCAGAGTTGTGATTTGAAAAGACAGTTATTAAGCTTCATTTCCAACCATTAAACCACACATCAAGGCAAGCTAGCACATTGACTTATGCAAAATCTTATCACATAAAACACATGACTTGGAAAGTATTTGCCAATAAACACGAATTTCTGCAAGACAACAACATAGTCATAGGCATGAGTGCCTTGTGTTTTTTTTTTTGCCTCCTTTTCTTTATGAGTAAAATTACACGAAATTGTTTATTCAACTCAGCACCTATTACAATTTGTTAATTAAATTCTTAATTTCCCTTGGTAAATTAAAGTTTCCCATTTTTCCCATATGAACAATAGCACTCCACTGTAGATGCTGTGGCAATCACAACTGAGATAGACATTATGAGTCACAGATATGAACCCCAAATACACTCCCAGTCTCTTTGTATTTACTTTCATTTCAGTTTTTTGCCCTGAATAGCTTTTTTATGTATTGTATGAATCTGAAAAAAAAAAACATATAAAGTTCCATAAATAAAATTCCATAATTACCATTGCATTAAAACCAAACGCAAAGTACAAATGCAAATGGTACAATCCTCAGACAGACTTTAACATATCCTCCTCATCTTGTGATAGTTTGTCATTCTGAGTGACAGGTGAAAAGAGAGTAACACCTTGTTCTGTTGCAAAACTCAGGAGAACTGGATCTTTATTTTGATGGCTAAGAAAAACAATGCACTGCATGAAAATCAGGCTAGTGTGTGTGTTCATTTATAAGAATGTAAATATGTGAAAAATTATGGAGAGTAACGTGATTATTTTGTGAGAATATTGATTACTATTCTGCTTGATTTTTTTGTCATCAGTTTTTGATACATGATACATACTCTTTGATTCTGGGCTGAAATAGCAAATAAGCTAAATAGCACTCTACCAGGCATGGGGGTGGGAGATCGATTACACTGGGCTCATCATGCATCAAAGCTTAATTTGTATGCTGAATATAGTACTTTACACCTCTACATTAAACTCCCCATATGGCCTTTCCCAGGGCAGCAAGGCAGGCAGGCCACTCCAGAGCCTCTCCCTTCTTCCCATCAGGCAACCCTATCAGCACTGCCTCTTCACTGAGTTACAGTACTTCTGGGACCCATACCTCATCTAAAAGCCTTTGTAAGTTCCAATTATGGCTGATAGATAGCTATCACTAAACTGCTGAACAAACAGCTCACTCAGCCATTTACATACATTACAGCAATGGAGGGAGAAATAAAGCACTGATATTAATAATGCTGCAGAATATTTTTATGGAGATGCTTCTTGGGCTTGTTTAAGGTGATACGTTTTGAGGGGCTTGGTAATAACTGTCAATAATAATGCTTGACTGATTAACTTAACTTGATTAGCATTACAGAAGAAATACAATCATGGCTATTTTACATTTTGAATAGTGTTTTGATGATATAGCTGTGCTCTGTCTTTTCCAAACATACCAGCTGAACTTTGACCAACCTAACATGCGTGCATACACACACACACACACACACACACAGAGACAGAGAGAGAGAGAGAGAGAGCGAGAGAGAGAGAAAGAGAATTAGGGTGGAGTATACCTACATTTCAGTCATATTATAATAGTTTTTATATCCATCAAAATGATGGGAGCAGCAGCACCCCACATTCTTCCCTTGTTCATGTGCTTCTGCTTTCTATTTATAAGATTAATATTTCAAGTGTAATAATTGTATACCTGTTTCTCTAGCTCTGATATCTTCATATGAATTAAGTAAGCCACATATTTAGTGATATTTTTAATTAAACAAAAAGGTCTTCAGTATACGCACTGTGTCACGATTCCCAGCTGGAGTGCCCATGAACTCCACTAGAGGGCACTCCACCCTGGACTCTTGCGATTGTTTCTGCACTCCATTTCCCATATGTTCCTTGCCCCACATGTGATCTTGTCATGTGTTACCCTTGTCTTTGTGTCACTTTCTCATTGGTTCCTTGGTTTCATGTGTCTTGTTCTGATTAGTTGGTTTAGTCATGTGTCTTGTTCCTCACTGGTTGTATTGTCATGTTACCTTGATTGTTTGGTGTATATATAGCCCTCATGTCTTTGGTCGTGTATTGTTGTTGTAACCTGCAGTCTGTTCGTGTCAAGTTTGTTCAAGTCTGTTCATGTCAAGGCAAGTCTTTATTGGAATTTCTGGTTTTCACTTGGGTTCTTCACTACGCTCGCCTCAGTGGACTGATGTTACACACTGAGTGTTATTGTTATTATTATTATTATTACTATTATTATTATTACTAGAACACCTAAATAAGCTTGGAGGATGACACCCTACTAAGGCAGTTTTTACTTGTTTTTTCTTTGTTTTGATAAATATATTCCTCTTTATCTCATAAAACCTGCTGGATATTACTTTTTTCTTATGTGATCCCTTATGAGCAGGACTCTAAAGGAGTCTAAAATGCTTTGTGTATAAAACAATTTTACTCACAACCACATTGTGTGGCATCTCTTTGAAGCATAAGAAGGAAAAATTGTCTGTGTGATTTCAAATTCAGTTAAATTATACAGTTTCTGTGCTTCATATTGCAATGTGAATGCAGCTCATACTCTGCAAACACAACTGATGGACTGTATACAGGCAATAGAATCACACCTTGAATTTTAACAATTATTATAAATAATTCCATCAACCATCATGCCTAACTTAATTATTACACAAATTTCAAGTAATAATTTTAAGATAATGATCCATAGTAACATTAAATCAGATACAACTATTTAACTTATAAAGATATGGTGATTTTCTCTTTAAGTATCATGTTCAGATCAGACCTTCAAACAGTGAGAAGCTTGTGCTCTGGCAAATAAGACTCCGTTAGCTGAGTTACATTATGAATGGTGATTTAAAAAAAAAAAAAAAAAAAAAAAAGTAGGACTGGTGCATAAGGGTAGAATGGCAACCTTTAATCCTCCCTATTTTACCCCACTCATATCATCCAATCAGCATGCACAGCTGTGTCTCTGTGTACTCTCTGTGCTGCCTCTAGTGACCGACTGCGTGAGACAGGGTGAGATGCCCCAAGCAAGTTCACTTCTCCGGCTTACTTGGCTTTTAAAATCCTCCAGAGGTCTGTGAAGTCCAGACACTGCCACGGTATATCTGTTGCTCTCCATTTCCCCTCAATCAAGTTCAAATTATCCCAGGGCCAGCATAATAAATACTACCACTCAGTTTGTGGTAATTCTACCTTGAATGGGCCTCAGTCTCGGCAGGAGCTTTGTGCTCCTTACTCTCAGCACATATGACTTGCTGCAGCTTATTATTTAGCGCAGATGCAGATTATTCTTAACCCATCATGAAGATTCACTTCAAGCACATAAGCAAAGAGAAAGTGAGATTGAAGGTTCTTTCTTTCAACTAATAAAAATGATAAACCACAGCCAGAATTGGAGAACAAAGATCCGTAATTTAGAACCAAAACTGAGTAAAACTAGCTAATGAGTCCAAAAAAAAACAGTCTCATGTTTTGATTAAAACACAAACATTCAGAAAAAACTCAAATCAGTCTTATCATAAGCTCTTTTTAAAAAAATACTATTGAAAATAGCATTGCTAACTGAGTTAGAAGCTTAAGTGTGGCTACAGCAACTCAGAGTAACCTTGAGGGTTGATATCTGAGTTGACAGCTCAGAGAAGGGCCTGTGGTTGTTTAAATGCTGCATAGATAAATGCAACTCATTCCTTGGAAACCATCCCACCCATTCCCTTTCCACACATTTTAAATTTTACAAAAGAAAAGTGAAAATCAGCCATAGGCTAATGAATATGGCACCAGCAAGGTCTTGTGCTCTTCAGGATAGAACAAAAGTAATAATGGTAAGGATATGGACATTTTTTCCACAAACTTATCCTGTTTGTCATCTGTCTTGGGGAAGCTCTGGATGTCATTCTCCAGCCTCTGGATCTGACGTTCCATTGAGTCCAAACTGGCTTTGAGGATCTGAGCAGGCACTGAAAAAGGGGAGAATTTTATGAGATAGTGGTCAGAGAAAATATTCTGCGATAGCATGATACATATCTGGCTGCTGACAGGTGCACATCACTGCTTGAAGGTTTATTTTGTATATTTTGCTATATTGTTTCTTTTCTAAGCAGGTGGTCTATCTGCTATCACACACAGATGAACTAGGGGTGCCTTACTCTAAGTTTTAAAAACCTTTTTGCTACATGTCAATACCCCTCACAGTGGAAGGGGGCAGATTCCACCACCACCCTGATCAAGTCTCTGAGGAGACTGAGAAAAGCTCACCTATCTACTCAGATACTAGTTAGCTTCTATCGCTGTACCATAGAGAGCATACTGATGAACTGCATCTCAGTGTGGTATGGCAGCTGTTCGGTCTCCCGTCGAAAGGCTCTCCAATGGGTGGTGAAAACTGCCCATCGCAGACATCTATGAAAGACGTTGTCTACAGAGGGTGAAAGGCTTCAAGGATATCTCTCACCCAAACCATAAACCGTTCACTCTTCTCCTGTCTGGGAAGCACTACTATCAGCAGGCTAATGAACAGCTTCTTCCCCTCGGCAATCAACATACTGAGCTCCTTACTACACCGCTAATCCCCCATCCTCCAACCCCCACATTGCGGTTTGTACTCTGATCACTTACTCCATTGTACAGTTTGCACATACTGCACACGCACATCAGTACTTCTGCATATGGACTAACCTTAAACAGTTTGCACACTACTACCTCCTTTCCACTTTGCATCTTTGTTCACTGCACTGTACTGTCTTAATTACTGCAATCCATGTCTCTGGACTCATTTACACACTTTATGCCATTTAAACTTTTTTTTTTTTAATTTTTGATGCCTTATATTCCATTTGAACTGTTGATAACATGCCTTTTGCACATGTCACTTGCACTTTACTGCCACCCTACCATTGTCTCTTTGCACTTTACACTTAATGTGACTTGCTGTTTTGTGCTTCTGGTTAAATACTAACTGCATATTGCTGGGTTTGTATTTGTACTCTGCTAAATGACAATAAAGCTGATTCTAAGCTAATCTCATTTAATTCACATAAAAAAATTAGGTTTCAGCAGAGCACAGCAAATTAAATGGAATCCAACATCATGTCTGTGTCACACTAGTCTATCTGTATATAGTGCATTTTGCAAACACGAGGTAAAATACAAAAGGTTACAAGCATGTTGTATATTATAATAGGTCAGGTGACACAAAGGTAAATATACAGTCATGGGAAAAGAAAGTACACTCTCTATTCTATTCTTTTATTTATCAGGGCCTAAATAACAATTGTGTGGTCTTCACCAACTTTACTCTCCTCCACTATAAACTCCCACTAGCTGTTTTAGGCTTTTTTTAAGTAAAGGGCAATGCTTTTGTGTGTCCAGGTACAAGTCAATATCAGGGTTGAGCTCATGCATTAATGAAAGGCCTAAGGCTGAAGCGACCCTCATCATCAAATCTACTTCATTAATTGGCAAATAATCACTGTTTACTGCTTTTCACTGCACTGTGGCTCCCCACTTACTCTTTTCAGACCTTTCAGGTTCAGACTTCAAAGTGTCTACAGTGTCTTGGGGGATAAGTAAGGACTCTGAAGCAGCTGCAGCTCCATGCTGTGATCACAGTATTGCTTTAGCATCATTAATACAAACATGCCAAGTAACCACATTTAAGGAAGCCTGAGAGGGTCAACCTCTTATTCTGGCTATATGCAGTTCTCATAGAGTGTCCACAGAGTAAGCTTCTTTAGATGTACTTTAGTTGGGCCTTGTCCTAAGTTTTGTTTATCAATTAAATGAAATCTTATAGATAATATAAGTGCATGATTATTTCAACATGAAGTTTGCTTGTACTTTTTTCAATCTGGTCACATTTCTTTCTGTCAAGGCATTGTAGTAGTGGAGAAGGACAAAAAAATCAAATGATAATTTGATGGGTGTATTAAAATAGAAGCAGAGTGATTTTATTGGCTCAAAGTGATACCTTGTACCTCTCTTTAATTCACACAGAGAACAAAAACACAAAGAGAGCAGAAATGAACTTGGACAATGTGAAAGGTTGAGGCTACATTATTAGAAGTGTGCTGGAGGAAGCCAAAAACCACTGATTTACTGTCCCCTAACCTAAGGTCACAAAGCCAGGGTTAATAATATCAGACCAGACTTGGCACTCACATAGCATTCCTCAGCAGAAAGCCTTTAAATTCAAGCTAAACATGTCAGAAAAAAGCTGATTTACTACAAATAAAAACAGAAATACTTATCTTAATCCCCAATATAGAAAATGCGACTGTAGTACATTTGTCTGCACAGCATTCAAGTATGACATCTGGCTGAGGGTGACACTAATGCCCTAGTGCAAAACTGGAACTTCATAACACAGGAAAGAGAACACGAACACTCAAATCTGAGTCTCAGTGGTTTCATGCTCTTTTCCATATGTCCACACAAAATTACAAACAATTAGTTATAATGTGAGGCTATCAGTATTATATTCAGGAATCTGTTGGGTGAAGCAATTTATGGATAAGCTGTATCTATAATTCATTGTTCAAATTTATGCTGCTCTTAGAAATCTTTGAAATATTGTCAGTGGATATTTTATTTAGACAAGTCCCTACACATATCCCACAGTGCTTTTACTTAGAAATAATCTCTGAAGCCAAACAAAGACTAAATATAGCTGCAAGCAGCGATGACAGGCCCAAGCACTACAGTGCTATCACTACCCGGTGAGTGTATGAAAACAATGCATAGTGAATCGAGTGCTATAGAGTAATTTATTTTGCCCTGATCTGTTAATTTAAGCCCAGGTCTAAGGCTTTACAACAGCTTCTATGTCCAAACATACATTTGGTGATATAATGCATAAAGAAGATAAGAGATATATGTTGTTATCCTTATTATTTACTGTCCCCTAACCTAAGGTCACAAAGCCAGGGTTAATACTATCAGACCAGACTTGGCACTCACATAGCATTCCTGAGCAGAAAGCCTTTAAATTCAATACTCAGGGATGAGCTGAGTAATGCATTACTGAGTAACACATTACTGAGTAACGCATTACTGTAATTAAATTACTTTTCCCCTGAAAAAAGTAAAGTAAGAGATTACTCTTCATTTTTAAGTAATTTAATTGCAGTTACTTTTGATGTACTTGCATTACATACTGTATAGACTTTCAACAATTCTGTATAAAACAAAATTGAATTTAAAATCTAAATGTATCACCTAAAAAAATGTCTAAAATCTAAAATTTGTTTTCTAATTTAACTGGGCCCCTTTAAATTTGTTAGCTGTAGGCTATCGTGCATGAGTTCACGCCAGGTGGCTGTGAAGTCGCGCAAGTTCAAGCATGTCAGCAGAAACGAGTGGTTGTTTTGCTAAATGGAAATATTACCATTACTTAATTTTTTTGACACGGTGACAAAAACATCACAGTAAAAGGTAAGTTATGTCCTTGGGAAAAACACTATTGGCCTCTCTCCAAAGTACAAGTATCCTACTTAAGGACCTGACAACACAGACAAACACTTTTGAGTGATCCGTGTACAGTGTACAGTGACAGATGGAACTGCGGCAGCCCGTTAAGCAGGCAAAACTTGATTTTACATCGGTAGTACAAAAAGTGTCTGAAGGTGAGCTTTAAAAAACTGATTGCAGGGTACAAAGTGGAAGAGAAATTCTCTTTGTTAACTAAAGAGGGTTACTTTTGTCAAATGATTACACATGCTCTTAAGCAGTTGTGTTGAAATACTGTAACTACAGTTTTAATACGGCTTATTGAGTCAGGAGTTGCTTTTTTTTTGTTTTTGTTTACATTTATTACAAAATGGTTTAATAAAGCTGTGCTTTTAAATAGGCTAAACTATTACATGTTTGACTCCAATTTAATTAAATTAAGAGTTTCAATTCTATTGTCCATGTGGTCAAGGTTGATATGGATTTTAAGGATTTGTAATTAGTAATGAGTAGTGCAATTACTTTTCAGATAGAGTAATTAGTCAGTAATTTAAATACAACATTGACAATGTAATTATTAATTAGTAATTAATTACTTTTCTGAAGTAACCACCCAACACGGCACAGGATACCAATAAAGCCTAAGCTAAACATGTCAGAAAAAAGCTGATTTACTACAAATAAAAACAGAAATACTTATCTTAATCCCCAATATAGAAAATGCGACTGTAGTACATTTGTCTGCACAGCATTCAAGTATGACATCTGGCTGAGGGTGACACTAATGCCCTAGTGCAAAACTGGAACTTCATAACACAGGAAAGAGAACACGAACACTCAAATCTGAGTCTCAGTGGTTTCATGCTCTTTTCCATATGTCCACACAAAATTACAAACAATTAGTTATAATGTGAGGCTATCAGTATTATATTCAGGAATCTGTTGGGTGAAGCAATTTATGGATAAGCTGTATCTATAATTCATTGTTCAAATTTATGCTGCTCTTAGAAATCTTTGAAATATTGTCAGTGGATATTTTATTTAGACAAGTCCCTACACATATCCCACAGTGCTTTTACTTAGAAATAATCTCTGAAGCCAAACAAAGACTAAATATAGCTGCAAGCAGCGATGACAGGCCCAAGCACTACAGTGCTATCACTACCCGGTGAGTGTATGAAAACAATGCATAGTGAATCGAGTGCTATAGAGTAATTTATTTTGCCCTGATCTGTTAATTTAAGCCCAGGTCTAAGGCTTTACAACAGCTTCTATGTCCAAACATACATTTGGTGATATAATGCATAAAGAAGATAAGAGATATATGTTGTTATCCTTATTAGCCATTAATTAATTGCAGTGAAGAAATGTGTAGCGGGCACATGCATTTAAGGGGGTACACCATAGCCCCCATGACCAAACATACAACATCAATTTGATCTAAATCAGACAATGCACTTAGAAGATAGGAGACTCTTCCTGTTTCCCTTTGTCAATAATTTAATCCCTCGCCATGGCCACAACATTCGAGATATCAAAAATCTGTTCGCAATTTAGCATCTTCAATGTCTTGGCATAATGTTGACCACATTTGGTGACAATCGTATAAATCCCCTAGGAGGAGTATTTAAAAGTTCAGAACCTGCAATTTTCAAAAAATCCACATTATATCCAAAATGACCTACTTCCTGTCGGGCAGACCTAATAACTGTCATTTTGAAAGTTGTCTGGCTTGACGAGAACAATATATTTACTGAGTTTGGTGACCATAGGTGAAACTGACTCCACCACGTTAGTCAAAAGCGGGCACTACAGAGCGCCCCTCCTTGCCCATGTCTTAGTTTCTGCCTACGTGCTTTCAGTGCTTTCAGTGCTTGGGCCCTAAAAAAAAAACAAACAGAATAATCCTTAGGAAAACAATAAGGCCCTGTGCACTTTCAGTGTGTGGGCCCTAATTAAACATAAAAGGAAAAGGAAGGACACCTACAATCATCATTATTATCTACCTCCATATTGGTATTTGAGTCATGTAAGACCTTGAAAGAATTGACTGTACAAGGTATGTATTTGAATAAAATGCAAGAGCATTCTAGTTTGTGCCCTTATATGTGTCAGGTCAATTCCCACAGTCTCAGAGAATCCGATTTTGCAGAACGCACCGCACCTGACTAGTATGGCCGCCATGGATTACGCCTCCCAACAATGGACTTTGTCTCATTCACATTCACCTGACTTTTAATCACACACACCTGAGAACAATCACACTTCACAGTATATAAGGACCTCAGTTTCATGCACTCATTTGCGAAGTAACACTCTGTGTTTATACCTGACTTGCCAAGCTGCTTGCTCTACATTGTTTATCTGGTTTTTGATCTTGCTCTCTCCCTAGTTTTGCTTTCTGGCCCTTTTTTGTACCGTTCGTACGGTTTACACATTGCCTGAACTATTGCCTGTTTTTGGATTACGACCTTGCCTACTGATTTGGATTTGTTTGCTTGTGCATTTTACAATAAACTCTCACTGCATTTGCATCCGTACCCCCTACCTTATATGACAACATGTATGAGAAAAAGAGGAAAAAAATGTTATGAGAAAAGGTTCATTAGTCCCTATATAGATTAGAATTTACGGTATTTATCTCTGACAAATGAGTGGAGTTTGATAATGAGAGGGACAGCACAGGGTGGAGCCAGATCTTATTATTTAAAACAATCTTGTAAAATGGACTCAAGGCTCAAGAAGCCTACAAATCAAAGTCTTACAACAATCCAAAAAGTTGTGGTTTATTACATTTATCACTCAATTTGCAGGTGTTTCAATAGAATTTCTCTGCATTTACATCAAGATCCACAACCACAAAATGACATCCGAACTCTTTTTAAGATGACTTCTTTACTGCCAAATTACAGCCATTGATTATTGACCTAAACATGGTGCAATATATCATGGCACTAACAAGCAGGTCCCGGTATAGACAGTGAACTGACTTTTCCCCTCTTATATTCAAGTTCAGATAACAGGCTCATCTTATCCCATTGGCTGTTTGGAAAACATGTTTGCGTCTTGCTGAAAGCACTAATAGGTAAACAAACCAAAAAGCTTATTTCAACAGAACAAAAGACAGGGGCTAGAAGCTCAGCTTAAGCCCACTTTAAGAAGAAATCCAGTGCTGCACAGAGTGAAAATTGTGGATCTTATATCAATCAAACTGAAGAGGTGTTACTGAAAGGCAGACAAGCCTCTAAACAAGGCAATACAATACCATAAAAAAGAATGCAAATACATCTGTTATTGTCTGTTAAATACATCGCAGGGACAATTTGAATGACTGCATGCAATTTAGCATAAGCTTTATGTTGGTGAACTTCAAGACTATTGGATATACACAATCATCAATCACTTTATTAGGAACACCTGTACCTGTGCTCATTCATGTGATTATCCAATTAGCCATTAAATTGGCAACAGCACAATGCATAAAATCACATAGATACAGGACTGGCCAATCTCCTCTGAAGTTTTTAATGAACAAGGCATTTCCACCTCCAGAACTGCCACTCACTGGATGGTTTTTTTTTTTTTTTTGCACAATTCAGTGTAAACTAAGATTTTATGTGTGAAAATCCCAGGAAATCAGCAGTTTCTACAATACTCAAACCAGCCTATCTAGCACCAACAACCATGCCAGAGTCAAAGTCATTGACATCACATTTTTTTCATTCTGATGTTTGATTTGAACATTAACTGAAGCTCTTGACCTGTATCTGCAGGGGTTTTTGTATTGCACTGCTGGCACATAAGAATTCCTATTAATGTAGCCTGTGAGGATGTATACTTGCTCATTCATCAGCAAAGTCATCATAGTTCTTAATTGTCAAGTCAAGTCAAGTGGAGTTTATTGTCATTTCAACCATATACAGCCAGTTAGTACATAGTGAAACGAAACGTTTCTCCAGGACCAAGGATTTGCAAAGCCATGCTACATAAGACAAACACAGAACAACACAGAACTACAAGGGACTACATAGATTTATATATAAAGTGCACAAGTGCAAGCATGTACAATTGAATGAATGAAAACGTGTAATTGAATGAACTGTTCAATGTTACTGTGAAAACAGTGTGAATCCACATACCATATGAATATAATTACAGGTACTTGTAATTTTTTTGTTAAAGTTTATTTATTAATTTAATTTGCAGGAAATCCCTTTTCAGCTTTGTCATGATTACAAGTGTTTATTTACTCAATGATTATTTCAAGGGTATAGGTTGGAATCCTACCTCTGGATACACATGCTTTAAAATGCTCATGGATATACATGCTTTAAAATGGGTCATCTAAGCAGAGCCTTATAATCCTCATTTATGCAATGAAAAAATTCAATAACCATAAAGAGTAAATATTAAAAAAAAATAAGCAAAAACAATGACTGAGAATGGTGGGGAAGAATGGAGAAAGATCAATAATTTCATAGAAAGAGATTAATCCAAATTTCTGAACTAAACAAACAAACAAACCCCTCAAGGTAGGTCAGGCTAAGACTAGCAACTCTGGATTACCTATTCACATTCATGTCACATCCACAGCACATCTCACAAAACACACACACACACACACACACACACACACACACACACCAGTGAGACCTGTCTATACCTTCTACTAGCTATCAAGCATGGGATTTGTAATCGTCAGCTTGTGACTCACACTCTGTGTCTCTCTGTCTCACTTTGAATCAGGCATTCACAGGGGAAGGAAGGGTTTGCTATAGTGGCAGTGAGGATAGAAAAAAAAACTGTTGCTAGAAATAAAAAGCCCTGCTTCAATCAGGATCCTGTGAACACTGCTGGATTGATGATAACACCACTTCATTATGAGCCACTCCACACTTCAGTGACACTCTTCCACCAGCAAAGCATCTATATTATGGACACAATTATTTATTTGAACTTGCAGGTTGAATGTGGATAAATATCAGTAAGGGCACAAAGAAAGAAGCAAGGAGAAATTCTTCCGTGGGCAATGGAGAGAAAACTGTGTTGGTGACACAAAAGGCTCAACTGACGAAAGTGAAAGATACACTATATTACCAAAAGTATTCGGTCACCCATCCAAATGATCAGAATCAGGTGTCCTAATCACTTGGCC
>CM075009.1:12028934-12046669 GCA_037576675.1 Pangasius sanitwongsei | reverse complement strand
AATGGGATGGCACTTAAGTTCATATGTGAGTCAAGGCAGGTGACCGAATACTTTTGGTAATATAGTGTATATGCAGAATTCAAGTCATGTATCTTTTGAAATTGTTTTGCTTTTTGCAGCCTGTAGACACCTCAGAAAGCCACAAATTCAGCAAGTTAGAGGAAATATAACTGATGGAGACAGAGAGGAAAGCCATAATGAAAGTTACTAAACTAAAATTGGTTTTGGTATTACAACTCCTGTCATTCATGGAACTCTGCTATGTTCAAGCAAATCAAGAGAAAAAAAATAGGGAACAGATGGTAGGAGCTTCAGTCACAGACACTGCTTACCTGCCCAGTATTTCTATAGGAACAGTGACTACAGTAACATGCATTAGTGTGGATGTGAATTAAAACTGAAGAGTAAGTGTTCTATAGGTTACTGAGAATGTCAATCCAGAATTTGATCAGACTGTGGGAGGCATTTTGCTGGCATGGTTTGTGTCCACTTGTCCCCTTAGAGGGAAGGACTACTGTAAATTAATACAAAGTTATTCTGAATGATCACCTTCATCCTATGATGAAACATTTCTATTCTGATGGGAGTGTTCTCTTCCATGATGACAGTGCTCAAATCCACAGGTCACGAGGGCTCATCATGGTTTGATGAGGATAAAAATGATGTAAAGCATATGTTATGGACTCCTATGGTAGATTTTGGACCAACATGTCCACCACTATCAAAACACTAAGTGAGGAATTATATTTTAGAAGAATCATATTCATTGATCCAGTATAGTCCCAGAAACTTGTAAAATCAATGCCAAGGTGCTTGGAAGCTCGTGGTGGCCTGACAACTTAATAACACACTTTACTGTATGTGGGCTTTTGCTATAATTTGTCACCTGTCTGTAGGTACAGCAGCAACATTGGCTGTGCAGTGGCTTATGATGAAAAAATTAAAAAATAACAAGAGACAAAAGGCAAACTACATAAGAAAAGGCCAGCTAAGTCAAGACCACAGGAGAGAGGAGGCTGCAGGTGCAGCAGTATGTGGGTGGGCCAATGTGCAAAGACTGACACTGAGACAGATGGCAGTGCTTGAGGATTTACAGGTAAGCATGCACCTTTGTTATCAGCTGATTCATTACCCATCATTATTCATTACCCACCATGCCCTGGCATGATCTCATATCCTCTCTATGGGTTTCATACAGCTGAATCTGCATGTCTGCATTTCATAGTCTTTAAAGGATTTCTTGCAATCTCAGTTATATATGAGGATGATTCTTTTCTTCATATACTGAGGAAGGAAATAGCTAAAACTTTAGCAAACCTTTGGAAAATTAAAGGTTAAATTGAGATGCTGTGCAATTTTACCCTGCTTGAATCTGATGTATATGTTTGCTTTAACAAGTTCACATTATAAAATACCAGAGAACCTCTGGGGGGGTCTCAAGGCTTGGAAAGTAGGAGATGTTTCCTTATTGCTCTGCTTGAGTTCAGAGATTAGCCTGCCTTATGGATATATACTGTATTTCATGAATCAAAGACTGAAAATGTCACAGACAAAAAAGGTATATGTGTGTATTACAAGTAAGGATAACCAACAATCGGCTATGACTGAACTACGCTTAATTACCACTAATAAAAAACAAATTAATAATGCTACAAAACAACTGGGAATTAAAAATATTTATACTTTTGCTGGATGAAATTAGAGATTTTATTTAATAGGAAAAACTTGGAGCAAACATGGATGGCTCTAAAGGCTAAGTGAGTGGCCACCCAGGTCACGCAGGTTGATTCGTCTTCACACTCATTTGTGTGAATTGACTTCAAAGTTGCACATTATCTCATGCAGCAGCCTATTTCCCTCACAGCACACACTTTTGCAATTGCCTGATATTTGATCAAGAAAATTTACCTCCAATTCCCATTCCTGTTTGCACGGGTGCAAAGATAAGCATGTCACAAGCCATTTGTTAGGAAATGGCATGTAAGCATGATGTTAATTCAGAAAGAGAATTGGACAAACAGCAGCTAGACAAAATAATTCTAAAGCAAAACAACATACATCTTAACACAAATTTATAATTATCAAATAAGAGGTGTAATGAAGATGATAAAATTATAGATTCTAAAGATTCACTACGCCACTCCCAGAAAGCACAAAAACGTACAAAGCACACGCATACACATGCACAATTTATGTCTAAAAGGTGTCACAGCAACCTCCTTCACCAACTAGGAAGACATCAACACAACATTGTTTTTCTGATCACTTGCAAGTTTCTTCCATCTTTCAGTGTGTTTTTGCGTGTGATCTAAACAGTTTTATAAGAAAACACTTCCCCTTGGTGAAGATTTAGTTAATGTCCATGCTCTTGCCACGTGAAAAACAGATTCAGCTCCAGTTCCCTTCATGCAATTTTCGTCCATGATCCGCATAAACTCCTTTTTTCAGTATTGTTTAGGTGGGTAGCATACAACATACTAAAATCAGCAACTGACTAAATTTTCCAAATTGTCTTAATCTATAAAAAAGATAAGCATATTAAGAACATGCATTAATAGTGACCCAAAATGCTTAACTCTCCCCAATTAGCAAACAAATTGAGACTTAATTTGTGCATGTTGTGCTGATGTTGACTAGGCATGATGGAGGCTGGTTCAAGAAATTATCTCTGTTAGCAGAACTCTCTATTACTCTGCAAAATATTCACGAGTTTATCCATCATGTTAACTCCTTAGGGCAAATTTTAATGCTCATTTTACTGCATATCTAATGTGTGACATCTAATAGTATCAGGATGGTGCTTCTGATACGGGGAGGGGTGTAGTTTCATAACCAATTTTGATAGCACAGTGAACTTTCAATGCACAAGGTATTTAATATCTGCAATCAGTTTACATCAATGACTTTATATATGAGTGTGTTTTTGAAGCCTTTTTGGGTTGAGATGGAAGTCATAATCCTGCAACACTACATACAACCGAACGGGCAGTGGGTCTGCCTCTTACCCACCCATATTAGAAGATGGACACTACGTGCACATTCATGATTCATTACCTAAAGTGCAACTTAAAACAGCACATTGGCTAACTCAAGTACAGCATTATTAATTATTATGCAAAAAGCTAAAGTGTAGTTATATAATTTTCACAGATTTTATCGTTGATAGGAAAATTTTTTTAGAGCTTTGAGTCATGACTGACTCAGCTACCACTTGCTAGCTAGGTGACATTACCCGTTATTTTAATCAAAGTGTATGTAAGTATAGGTAGCTAATGTACAGTACCAAC
The DNA here is from genome assembly GCA_037576675.1 of Pangasius sanitwongsei. Lineage (NCBI taxonomy): Eukaryota > Metazoa > Chordata > Actinopteri > Siluriformes > Pangasiidae > Pangasius > Pangasius sanitwongsei. The sequence continues at coordinate 12,043,382 of CM075009.1, read as the reverse complement.
TGAAAATATAAGCAGCAGTCAACATTTACAACATTTTCAAGTCACGACGAGTTTTTGAGGGAAAAATATCACTGCTGTCCACGATTTTTATCTAGCTCTACCCATCTGAAGAATTGCTCTTATATCCTCTGCTCATTCTGCCTATGCAGTTTGTTTAAAAAGAAGTGACTGCCTAAACTTACCAAGATATTTTGAGTGTTCAATAAGGTCATACAGTCAATAAATTATTATGAAATTGAGGTAGTGTTAGCTGCCTTGTTTTATTCCATCGCTTCATTCACTCATGTTGGTTTGCGAGTTATATCATCAGTACAATGAGCCAACTTAGAAAATCCAGACATGATTTGATGTGTTTTTTCTTCAGTAATGGCTTCTTTCTAGCCACCTTCCCATATACCAAGATATTTTGAGTGTTCAGTAAGATCATACAGTCAATAAATTATTATGAAATTGCGCTAGCGTTAGCTGCCTTGTTTTATTCCATCACTTCATTCACTCATGTTGGTTTGCCAGTAACCTAATTGGTGCCAGTCTGAGTTTGAGAATTTCAGAATCTGATCTCCTGGGATTTTCACACATAACAGTCTCTAGAGTTTACAAAGAATGATGGAAATACAAAAAACTTGAGCAGCAATTATGCAAGTGGAAATTCCTTGCTGATGAAAGAATTCAGAGAAGAATGGCCATACTGACTTCACCTTATTGGCTGGGTACAGAAATGACCATGGAGAGCAGAAAAGCATCTCAACATACAAAATCTCAAAATCTTGCAAACTTTGAGGTGGATTGCCTACAATCAGAAGTCCACATCGAGTTCTACTCCCGCCAGTCAAAAACAGGAACCTGATACTACAATGGCCAAAAGCTCAGCGAAACTAGATAGCTGAAGATTGAAAAAACATTGTCCCATCTTTTTCCAAACTTCAATTGTCCAGTTGCAGTAAGCCTGTACCCAGATTAATGTTCTTGGACTTTTAGATGCCAAACCAATGATACCTTGATATTTTAGAACTGTAGATTGTAGTACAACTGTAGAGTGATGTGATACTGACGGGCACACTGTTCAATTTACCACTAATATAATATGATTAGATATAGTTCAGATAATTGAGCATGCTAGGGGATCAAAGTACCTTGTTGTATGATTAGTTGAGGAGATCAACAATTAGGACATACTGACTATAATCTTCTGTATGTAGTTATGCTATGTTTCCCTATTGAAAAGGAGGATGAGAGCAGTTGTTCTCTCTTAACCATTAACTGTCTGATGACCCTGCAATTGACAATGATAATGCAAATAAATCAGATGCATTGAAAACCTACAGGCTCCAGAGTCATGATTCTCTGCTTTCTCTGCATAAGTGGCTTCCATAGATAATTAATAAGGTTTTGTAACTTTTGTTCATTGTTAGAAAAGCATGAAGATGATTAGTCACACTGTTTATGTCCTAGCGGGAGGTCCAGGTTATAGCTAGCAGTTATTTTTAGAAGGTTGGAAAACTCAGGATGCACTGAAAGTTACAATCTACGCTGGTATAGATTGTTCAGAAATGTCAACATATTTTTGATAATTATTGGGGGTCTCACTCTGCTGAGTAGTTTGACACCAAAATAATGCATATTATGCAATTTACCTATAAAAATCTAAGCGAGAATTAAAAGGTTCTCCAGAACAAAAAAGTCTCAAGAACCTTTTAACTCCTGCTTAGATTTTTATAGGTAAGTTAAAGTTACCCAAGTAGTAAAAAGAATTTTCACTCTAGGACTTACTATTTTTGAGATATGAGCAAAAACGTAAAACACTTCGCTATAGTCCCACCATTAGACCGATTGGGCTTATCTCTCTTGCCTGATTAGCAGGAGGAAGTATTACATACTGACCAAGTTTCATGCCTGTAGGACCTGTGGTTTGGTCTGCATGATCAGTTTTATCAGAGAAAATTAAGAAGCAGAATAACAAGAAGAAAAATAATAATAAGAAAAATCCTAACAAAAACAATAGGGTTTAAAGCACCTAGTGCTTGGCCCCATAAAAATCACCAGTTCTTGACAAGATACATAGAATAATAGAGAGATCATCGAGAGACCACAGATGAATTAACATAATTGTTAAGATTTGTGATGATAATTGTGTGACATGCCTGCTGAAAACTAATTGGTTGAAGGTGGCTATGATTTTGAAGTAATTCAGTGATGATTAAAAATCCAGTAACATATTTGCAGATCGATGCAGCATACTAAATTTCAGCTCAATTTTGATGCCTGAGAAACAGTGTATCTGACCTTAGCACCACCCCCTATGTATGACCACAACCCAAACTTTGCATATTACCTCAGAATCTTGTCCCTATATATGTATTTTAAGTTTATGTGAATCCATGCAAACAAACATGAGTTTATTATGCTCTGCCCCATTAAAATTGATTGACATCGTGGTGGCCACATTGTTTAGAAATGTTTTTGATAATTATTGAGGTTCACACTTTGCTGAGTAGTTGACACCAAAATTGTGAAGATAATCCCTGAACAAGTTCTCAAAAGTAAGTTTCGCATATTAGTCAAGTGGCTTTATTGTCATTTCAACCATATACAGTTGAGTATGGTGTTCAGTTGAGTGTGTGTGTTGTCAGTCCAGTCTCTGAGTGTTGAGGAGTCTGATGGCTTGGGGGAGGAAACTGTTGCACAGTCTGGCCGTGAGGGCCCGAATGCTTTGGTACCCTTTGCCAGACAGCAGGAGGGTGAAGAGTTTGTGTGAAGGGTGTGTTGGGTCATCCACAATGCTGGTGGCTTTGCAAATGCAGCGTGTGGTGTAAATGTCTATGATGAAGGAGAGAGAGACCCCAATGATCTTCTCAGCTGCCCTCACTATCTGCTGCAGGGTCTTGCAATCCGAGATGGTGCAATTTCCAAACCATATTATGCAAATTAGCAAAAAAAAAGCATCATGGCAGAAATTAGTGGGTGGGGCCTAGATCAACGATCTGTGGGGTCCAAGCACACTTTGCAAATGGCACCCCCAGCGGCCAGTTCTTGCCATGTTACAGAGAACAATAAAGATACTATAGATTTATCAAGACCTTAACTTGTCAAGTTTTATGACTTGTGTTGGCTGTCAAATGCTCACAGAAACCTGATTGGCTGAAAGTGGCCGTATAATTTACTGATGATTGTAAATCCAGGTGCAGATTAACAGATGGATGCAACACACAAAATGGACTTTTGGTTCCTGTAAAACAGCTATTAAGTCTTAACTCTACCACCTATTGATAATCACGCCCCCATCTTTGCAGACACCCTCAGAACCTTGTACTGAACATGGCTTTCAAGTTTGGTTCAAATCCATAAGTGAATTACGTGAATTACAGCTATTTAAGTAAAACAGTGCCACCTTCTTAGAATCGTGGTGGCCATATTGTTTACAAATTAAGATGTTTTTGATGATTATTGAGGTTCACACTCTTCTGAGTAGTTTGACACCAAACAAGATTGTCCAAAAATCCTAGGACTAATTTGTAAAAGTAAGTTTCACCTATTATGCAAATTATCAAAAAAAAATCTAAGTGGGAGGAGCTAAATGGTCCTTGAGGCTATTTTGTTTGGGAGAACCCAATGAATCAGTGGAAAAAATAATTTTGTTTTTTTCTAGAAGTGACAGTTTATGAGATATGGCCCAAACAGTAAAACACTGCCCTCTAGCAGCACCATTGGGACAAACATCTCGCTTGTCTGAGTAGTGGGAGGGAGTACTACCTATTGATCAAGTATAATGTGTCTACAACTTACAGTTTGTTCTGCATAATTCATTTCATTGCAGATATGTAATCATAAGAAGAAAGAAAAATCTCTAATAACTACTGTGGTCAGTGAAAACCCACTGAATGTCATTATGGCATAAATATATTTTATCAAAACAATGTGTAAATGTTTTTATTTATGTTACTTTCTAAACTTGCCTTGGTGGCCTGCCTGCAAGAATCACATTGGGTAAGGAACCAGTTAAAGAAGTAAAGATGACAAAGGACGTCTAAAACCATGCTAGCAATATCAACCCAGAGAACAGTGCACAGATGATAGCATGCAAAGTTTAAATATTACAACCTAAAAATGCATTAATAACAAGAAATTTAGTTGAGAGGACAGAACTGACTGAATTAATCAGCAATTATTAGCACAAATATTGATCAGTTGAGTGAGGAGACAATGATGAAGCTTAAAAGTGATACCTCATTTCCCACTACCTATTCACTATTCTAGTTCAAGAAATCCTACAGTTTTCAGAGCTATAAATTCACCTGATAGATTGGAAATTTGAGGTAAAAGAATTTAGTTTTGAAGTACATTCTACTTTTCACTGCTTTTGCATTGTGTACAGTAGCTAGTTTGTTGGACTGATGACTGCCTGATTTTTATAATTCTGGATCATCACTTGTAGCCTGAGACTTGCCTCCCAAATACTTTTTCCCTCTCAAGAGAACCTGAAAAATGACTATAAAATTAGATTAAAAAGATCATTGAGACACTTTAACAGGATTGAAAATTTGAACACTGTCATACTGTATGTGTAATCTCCTCTGTTACATTATCTTGACACAAAATCTAAATAAGCTATTTTCACATGTGCCACAGCTTAGTCCCCCACTACACACCATACATGGCTTGCACATTTCCTTACAGCCTTATCATCTTAAAGCTTAATGGAAACATTGCAAAGTGTAGATTAACGTTTTTTCTATAAGGGCTATAAATGATCAAATTCCCATAATTCCACACCTTGTGGAATTATGGGAATTTGAACATTTCTAGAAAATTACAGTCATGGGAAAATTAAAGTACACCCTCCTTTAATTCTATGATTTGTTTTGTTTTTTTAACAGGGCCTAAATAACAACTCCACACCAACTTCTATAAACAAATAATCTCAGGTGACAACAAAATAACAAAACAGATTTCAATATGTAGTATTTTTTTCAAAGAGTAAACGAACATTCAGAAGCTAGGTGGTGGGGAGGGGGAAGAAGTGCACTTTATTATTCAGTAACATGTAGAACCACCTTTAGCAACAGTAACTTGAAGTAAATGTTTTCTGTAGCAGTTTATCAGTCTCACATCATTTTTGAACATGGCTTCAGTTCACTGATGTTTGAGAGCATGTTTTATGCACATATCTCTTAAGATACTACCACAGCATCTCAATGGGTTTGAGGTCTGGACTTGGGCATTCCAACACCTTGATTTTTTTTTTCTCATTTAGCCAATCAGATGTTAATTTGCTGGTGTGCTTGGGATCATTGTCCTGTTGCTTAAGCTGCTGGACAGATGGCCTCATATTTCTCTCAAGTATATTCTGGTATAAAGTAGAGTTCATTGTTGTCTCAATGACTGCAAATTTACCAGGTCCTGTGGCTGCAAAATTGTTCCAGAACTTTTGTGGCTTGTTCAGATGCAATTTTGCAGTCATTTAGAGAATGCAGTCTTGCTGCCATATGGTGAATTTCACATAATGGTGAATTTCAAATTGTTTGGAGATGGCCTTATAACCTTTCCCAGATTGATGAGCGGCAAAAATTGCTTCTCTGAGGTCATGGCTGATGCCCTTTCTTCTTGGCATGATGTAGACACACAACTGAGTGTTCCAGTACACCAAACTGCCAAAAGTTCTACTTTTATAGAGGTAGTCACACTTCTTCATGACTAACTAATCTTGTGCATTTCATTAGTAACACCTGGCTGCTAATTACTCTCTTAATGATTGTGGAAGTAGAAGGGGTGTCTGCCAACTATGTCTCCATTTAGCATGAATGAATGCAAAACTTAGCACAGCCAAAAAATGTCTAAATAAATGAACACCTGTATTGTATTTAAAGGGGGAAATGCTTAGTATCGATTGGGGATTGGACTGTCCATTTGCCTTTTATTTTGTATCTAGTGGACTCAGAGACATTAGATTGCAATATGGTAAACAGAGTTATATCTACCTCAGGCAATCCTTAAACTCATCAGTGTTTTAATGAGACAAGCAAGGAGGAGAAACATTAACTGCCAGATTTCGTTTCGCTCTTTTAGTGCCAAATCTGTCTCAACTGTATATAAATAGATTGACCTGTATTTGTTATTAATTCTGTCCTTCTCTTTGTTATCACAAACAATATTTTGTAAATATTCTTTTTTAATTTGCCTTTGATCATATGTGGGCACATTTAGGAAATCAAAACCCATATCTGTAAAAAGAAAAAATCTACATGTTGTCAAGGAATGAGAGCTGAGATGGATGCAGTTGCAGTTCATCGTTGTTTAATGTAAGCATAGCAGAAAAGTCCAAAACGTAAGGCAGAATCGATATATAAAAATACAGGCGTGGGTCAGGCAATCAACAAACAGCGCAAACTAGTCAAAGGCAAACACGTGAGTGGAGAAGCAGACGATAATTCAGAAAACCAGAATAAACAACACAGTGAATAAGGCTTAGTAAAGTCAGATGCATGGGACAAACTGACTTTGCAAATTTTATGTGAATGAAAGTCTCTCTTATGTGTGTGTGAGAGAGAGAGAGAGAGAGAGATTGTGAACAGATGTGCGTGATCAGAAGCCCAGTTATTGGGAGCAGGTTAGCAGTGGTGGATTCTGGGGTGCGTAGTCTGGGGTGGCAACACTGTTCATCTGGACTGTACCCCTCCTACTCAACAAAGTACTCCAGCCGGCCGTTTCTATGACAGGAGTTATAAATGTTTTTTACCAGGTAAGCAGGCTGGCCCTCTATGTCCAGTGGTGAAGGTGGGTTGGCCGGCAAGACATTAGTGGCCAGTGGCCCTGGGATGACTGGTAACTGGGGGACATGGAACATGGATGCTATGCGGCAGTGTCGGGGAAGATCCAGTTTGTAGGTGACAAGGTTGATCTGTTTGAGCACCTTGTACAGGCCAATGTACCTGTGATTTTGTTTTTGGTAGTCTTGGTAGCCAGCCAGACATGATCTCCTGGCTGGTAGCAAGGGTTTTCTCCTCAATGTCGGTCAGCATGGGCTTTGTGAGTTTGGGCCACTTGGTCGAGTAGTTGGTGGGTGCTTTCCCATACCTGTTCACTCCTAGGGACCAGTCATCCACAGCAGGAGAGTCAGTGGGGTTGGCGTTCCAGGGAAACAGGGGAGGCTGGTACCCAAGTATGCACTGAAATGGGGTCAGTTGTGTGGAGTTCCATGGGCGTACTCCTGGTAGCTGAAAACATCCTCTGGGATTTGAAGTTCTGGAATATGTGGTTAAATAATAGTTCTGCGGTTTTGAAGGCAGTGGTCAGACTGGGTAATTCAACAAGGCACAGGGACTTGGAGAACCAGTCAACAATGCCCAGGATAGTTGTGTGACCTTGGGATTCTGGCAGGTCAATGATAAAGTCAACAGCGATGTGGGACCAGGGCCATTGGGGTGTCGGCAGTGGTAGAAGCTTGCTGGCTGGGAGAGCTCTGGGCACCTTAGCTACAGCCTTGTGTACATCAGCTTGCATATTGGGCCACAAGTATCTACAGTATTCTGCAAAAGATGATAGATGCACCTGGTACCTGGGTGACCTGTGGCTATGGAGGTATGAGCTCATGCGACTAGCCTGGTTTGGAGGTTGGCCGGCATGACCATTCTGTTTGGGGGACAAGAAAGGGGAATCAGGTGTTGTAGCATGCGGGAAATGGCTTGGTCGACCTCCCAGTCCATGGCACCCACAAGGCAAGATAGAGGTAGGATGGGCTCCTCACTGCCCACTCGTGCCTCAGCAGCATGTATGTGGGAGAGTGCATCTGGTATCCCTCCAGCCAGTGGCACCACTCCTCTAGTGCTAGTTTTAATACAAGTAGTTCTCAGTTCCCAAAGTCATAATTTTTTTCTGCCCAGGGTAGCTTCTTTGAGAAAAAAGGCTACTGGGGTTTTTCCCCAAACCGTTGAGAGCTCCAACCCCCATTTTGGATGCATCCACCTCAACATGTGGTGTTCACTTTGACCTGTGGTCACTTTAGCTTGGTCCATAGTGACACCATCTGGACTAATAATGTACCCAAGGAATGAAATGGTGTGATGGTAGATCTCACATTTCTCCCCTTTAACATGGAGGAGGTGTTGCAGAAGATCATGGACCTGCCAAACATGGTGCACATGAGTTTCCAGAGAGGGGGAGTAGATCAGGATGTCCTCAAAGTATGTAATAACATATTTTCCCAACATGTCTCTTCTTAGTTTATGAAATATTGGAAAACAGTGGGGGTGCTAGAGAGCCTATAAGGCATTACCAGGTATTTGTAGTGGCCTGTGGTGGTACTGAACACCATCTTCCACTCATCCCCTTCCTGGATACGCACCAGGTTATAGGCACTGAGGAGGTCCAGTTTAGTGAAAACATGGTCAGAGATGAGCTGTTCTAGAGCCACCAGGGCTAGTGGCAAGGGGTATCTGTATTTCACGGTGGCTTGGTTCAATCCACTGTATTCCAATGCAGGGACTGAGTACACCTCCATTCTTTTCCACAAAGAAGAAGCCGGCTGATGTGGGTGACATGGAAGGCCAGATATACCCCTGTTGTAGTGCCTCTTGGATGTACTCCTCCATAGTGCCCTGTTCTGCTAGAGAAAGGGGGTAAATTCTGCTGCAGGAAGGAGTGGTCCCAGGAAGAAATTCTATGGCACAGGCAAAGGGACAGTGAGGAGATAGTGTCTGGGTGCAAAGGATAGTGAGGATAGTGAGGAGTGTCTGCATGCAAAGGGAGATGGTGAATCCTCCGATGGTCCCTCCATCAATGGCATGTATCCGGTGAGGCTTGGGAAGCTGTTCTCCTACCTCCTTCCCCTCAGGTGAGTGATCAAACAGATGGTGGAACAGTGTTGAACACTCAAATAACGATGTAAGCAAGCCCCCTTGCTCACCCGCTACGGTTGCCTACTTCAGTGCTTTGCCAGTGAGAAGATTCATGAAGGGTGAGCTCTCATGTAATGCCTCTTATGTAATCACTTACAGAGTGATGCGTCTCTGGGGATTGTGTCCACTGCTGGCATCGGGGGCATATGTGCATGCAGAGTGAGGCGGTCCTCCTCACTCTGAGGTGAAGGTGAGAGCTTGGAATAGGATGTTTACCTTCACCTCAAAGTAGCAAGATGCTGCCCTTGCCCTCCTATCAGCTGTCCATTAGCTGTAATGTAATCACTAATCTGGCTCTCCTGCTGCATCCAGAGACAGAGCAAACTAGGCAAAGGCAAACATGCCAGTGGAGAAACAAGCAACAATTCAGAAAACCACAATAATCAACACAGTGAATAAGGCTTGGTAAATTCAGATGCACAGGACAGACTGAGCGTTTCATTCACAGAAAGTTTGCGAAGTAAAGTCTTTTTTCTGTGTGTGTGTGTGTGCGTGTGAAAGATTGGGAACCGGTGTGTGTGGGAATAGCCTATACATTGTTTCTTTTTTAAATTAGCACCACAGAAATCAATGTGTAACCACCCAAAAATAAGGCCAGGTTTCAGCATTACAGCATTACAGAAAGGGCAGAAGTGCTGAGGGCCCAAAAAGGCAGAAAAGCTGTAAGACAATAGATTATTTACCTTCCAAAAACCCCACCTGGCTTGAGGCAGCTAGCATGCCTCTTTCTATTCTATCACCAATTATCTCAGCCTGTCTCTGACTCTGAGTGCAACGATAACTAACAGCAAAAAGGCATCTTTCTATCAGTCATTCTTAAATTTCCCAGTAAGCTGAATACTGCTCTAGTGCTGAGTAAAAATAAGATATCAAAGTGCCCAGCATTGCATTATTAAGCCCTTACTTCTTCATGACTTAAAAAACCATGAATCTATGATTACAATTTTTTGGCCACACTTTTCTTAGTGGATTGTATTTAATATGAAAGCTCTATACTGAGCGTTAAGGTTGTGTTCCCTACAGACATGCTAAATACAGGTTAAGCTTATTTGCAACTGATTCAACAATGTTAACTTTCGTGCAGTATGATTGGTGCAAATTGTTATTAGTTTGTTTAAAGATCTTATTTTTTCATTTAGTACTGCCCTTCAGAAGCTACATAAGATATTTACATGTTTCTCAGAAGACAAATAATAACAATTTATACCGATCATCCTGTTCCCATGTGTAAATCCCCCTGGCTCTTAATGTAGTGTGTTGCCTTCTTGAGAATAAATGAATGTTTGCACCTTTTGTAATAGTTGTGTGTGAGTCCCTCAGTTGTCTTAAGTGTGAAAAGATGGATCTCAAAAATCATATAGCCACTGATGGAAACAGGTCAATTATGCAGAAGATGCTGGAAAAGTAAATAATGTGCAGTACCTGGAGGATTTCTCTTCAGAAGAGTGGGCAGTTTAACTGCTCAGGACAAACAAGGGATTCATGAATAACTATCACAAAACATAAAAACATAGCATCAAGATAACAACACACAGTATTGAGAATCAAGCGTATGTAAACTTTTGAAGAAGAAGAAGAAGAAGAAGTGAAGTGACTTGTGGCCAAGTATGGTGACCCATACTCGGAATTTGTGCTCTGCATTTAACCCATCCAAGTGCACACACACAGTAGTGAACACACACCCGGAGCAGTGTAAATACATAGTGCAAATACAGTGTTTGTGGTGCTATAAGACCCATTATGATCAGGTATTTGAAGGTATAAACTGAGAGAAGGAGGACCTGTTTAGAAATCTTTTAACTTGTGGATAGAAGCTATTCATGAGTCTCGAGGATTTGGTTCAAACGCTGCACAGTCCTTTCTCTGAGGGGAGCAAGGTGAACAGTTTGTGTGAGGGATGAGTGGAGTTTGCCCAGATGTTTCAAGCCTTTCTTGTACACCGTTTTGTGTAGATGTTATTAATATTAAGGGAGACTGGTGCCTGTGACTCACTGGGCAGTCTTTACCTCCCTCTGAAGTGTTTTCCTTTCTGATTCAGGACAGTTACCATACCAGACTGTAATGGTGTAAGTCAGGACAGGCTCAATGATACTCCTGTAGAAGCTGGTAAAGATCATTTATCGCATTCCTGCTTTTTTCAACTTCCTCAAGAAGTAGAGGTGTTGGTGTACCTTTTTAGTTACAAGTGAGGTTGTTGGTGATGCTTACACCTATGAACCTGAAACTGGACACCTGTTCCACAGGTGTTCCATTCAGGCATATAAGTTGGTGTGTAGATTGTGTCCTCCTAAAGTCCACTACTATCTCTTTTGTTTTATTGATATTTAAGACAAGGTTATTATCCTTGCACCAGTTCTCAAGTTGTTGCACCTCATCCCTTTATGCCACCTCATCATTATTTGTGGTGTCATCTGCAAACGATGCCTTAAATGAATAACAATACACATACAAGCAGTAGGCAGAGAATTAAGTTTTTTTGTTTGTTTTTTAAGAAAACTTACCAGAAAGCTTCAGACATATGAACCTCGGGATCCCACAGGATAAAACAAAAAGGATTGCGCTGTTTTTTTCTCAGTTTGTTTGTGGGAAACAAGTTAACAGTGGTGCACATTTCTGATTTGCTGTATCTGCAATATGCAGACATTACATGGGGAAACCCTGCTCGCCAAATTCATTACGAATAGGAGACAAATATTACTTTTTTTTCATCAGTGGTTCACATGTGCATGACAAACACTGCCTTACTGAGCTCTAAAATAAAACCATATTTTTACCATATTTCTGTGCAAATAAAAGAAACTGCTTTCATATTTTGAGCGACCATATACAGTAGCTCACACAGACCAGAGGGCAACATCTCAAAAAATAACCATTTAATAAATTATAAACATATTAAATTATGTTCATTGTACATGCTTTCATTGTTCTTAAATTACTGTTCTCTATTGTAGTAAAAGAAAATCTTAGAAAATCATATGAATTATAATAAAGGACCCCAGTTTGACTCGCAGCAGCACTCAGAGTGGGTCCCAGCTTTATAGTAGATACTGATAGTGTGTCCAATGAACTCTTCTGATCTTGATGAATTGGAAAATTGGTAAATTGAAAAAAATATTATTAGTTATTCCTATATTATCAGTTATTATCAGTTATTCCTATAATGCCAACTGTAAATAACAGTGTGTTCATTTGGGAAAGACATAGTTGTATTGAAACAGTTTGATTGCTTACTCAATCACATTACACAGAAGATAGAAAGCTTGCCAGAAAGTTCCACAGGGCATCTGGTTCAGGAACTGAATAAATGTTCTGCAAATTGCTATTTATTGTAGTTTGTGAATAAAGAATGACAACTTTTTCAGTGCTTTTTCAGTGCTTTCTTATGTTACCAGGGCACAGTGGAAGAAAAAAAAAAACACTTCCATTATAGACCACACCCACTTCCATTTTAAATCTAAATACAAAATCAGTGAGTGTTTATACTGCACACACATACACACACACACACACACACACACACTCCCCATCCACTTTAATAGGAACACCTGTTGTAAGGTGTGCTTATTTGAGTTACTATAGAATTCCTGTCAGCTTACACTAGTCTGGTCGTTCTCCTCTGATCTCTCTAATCAACAAGGTGTTTAGGCCTGTAGACCCTCTGCACACAGGATGTTATTTGTTTTTCACAACATTCTGTGTAAACTCTAGAGACTGTTGAGTGTGAAAATCCCAGGAGATCAGCAGTTTCTGAAATACTCAAATCAGCCCATCTGGCAACATCAACCATGCCACGGTTAAAGACTCATAAATCACACTTTTTCACCATTCTAATGTTTGATGTGAATATTAACTAAAGCTCTTGACCTGTATCTGCATGACTTTATGCACTGTGCTGCTGCCACATGATTGGCTGATTGGATAACTGCATAAAAGAGCAGGTGTACAGGTGTTCCTTTTAAAGTGGATGGTGTGATTATATATATACATATCACACACACACAGCCATAATATTAAAACCACCTGCCCAATATTGTAGGACCTCCTTGTGTCTCGCCAAAAAAGCTTTGATCCATCGAGGGCATGGACTCCACAAGACCTCTGAAGGTATGCTGTGGTATCTGGCACCAAGACATTAGCAGCAGATACTTTAAGTCTTGTAAGTTGCGAGGTGGGGCCTCCATGGATTGGACTTGTTTGTCCAGCACATCCCACAGATGCTAGTCTACACATCAATCACATCTTGTCCATTGTGGTGGTGAACAAAGGCAAAATTACGAAAATTGTGTCACTGTCCAAATACTTATGGACCTGACTGTACATACATACATACACACACACACCCCTCCTAATTATTGTGTTTCAGCCACACCCATTAGTAACAGGTGCATAAAATCAAGCACATACCCATGCAATCTCCATAGACAAACACTGGCTGTAAAATGGGTCATGCTGAAGAGCTCACAAGTCAGTTTGTAAAATTTCTGCTCTGCTAGATCTGCCCTGGTCAAATGTAAGCACTGTTATTGTGAAATAGAAGCATCTAGGAGCAACAACAGCTCAGCCACGAATCGGTAGAACACAAAAACTCACAGAGCAAGGCTATCAGGTGCTGAAGCGCATAGTACATAAAAATCACCTATCCTTTGCTGCATCACTCATTTATGAGTTTCAATGTGCCTCTGGAAGCGACATCAGCACTGGAACTGTGCATCAGGAGCTTCATGAAATGGGTTTCAATGGCCGAGTAGTTGCACGCAATCATATGATCACTGTGAACAATGCCAAGTGCTGGAGCAATGGAAATGTGTTCTCTGGAGTGATGAATCATGCTTCTCTATCTGGTGGTCTGATGCACAAATCCAGGTTTGGCAGATGCCAGGAGAACACTACTTACCAGAATGCATAGTGCCAACAGTTTGGTGTAGGAAGGATAATGGTCTGGGGCTGTTCTTAGGGTTTGGGCTAGGCCCCTTATTCCAGTAAACGTAGTTAATGCTATAGCATACAGAGACATTTTAGACAATTGTTTCCAAGTTTGTGGCAATGGTTTGGGGAAGGCCCCTCCTGTTCCAGCATGACTGTGCCCCTGTGCACAAGGCAAGGTCCATAAAGAAATGGTTTGACGGTTTTGGTGTGGAGGAACTGCAGTAGCCTCCACAGAGCCCTGAATTGACCTTTTCCTCAGAAGAAGATTGCGAAACGGGTGCATTTTGAAGAGTGAACTGATCCAGCTGAGGATTTTCCTGCAAGTTGTTATGATGAGTAAATCCTATATAATTCCTATTCTGATATTATAAAAGAGAAATCATTTTTCAGACTTTGTTTTACCTAGTTTTGGCTAGCTTTCTGGCAGCCTACGTGAAACATTGCCTTTCAATGTCAGTTACAAATGCCCTCAAATATCTGCTCAAGTGTAAATTTTTGTAATGTGGTATTTTCTAAACATTATTATTTCTAATAGTAGCTTGCTTTTGCAAATATCTTTCTTGTAGCACTTCCCTCTCAGTCACATACCTGACTGAAAGGCTCATTATGCAGCTTAGGCGGGTCTTTGTCT
>CM075009.1:11992640-12009675 GCA_037576675.1 Pangasius sanitwongsei | reverse complement strand
TGTGGTGGTGTATAGAGCCAAAAATGTTAGAATTGTGTCGATGTCCCAATATTTATGGACCTGACTGTATATACATTCACAACAGTACAACTTCATTCATTCATTAGTTAATTCAATTATCTTCAGTAAGTGCCTTATCCTGGTCAGGGGTCACGGTGGATCTGGAGCCCAACCAGGAACACTGAGCACAACATAGGAACAGAATTCCCTGGATTGGATGCTAATCCATTGTAGGGCAGTTCACACACACACACACACACACACACTCACCTAGGGGCAATTTAGGATATAATCTACATTTAGATTAAGGTGGTGTGAGAAAACTGGAGTACACAGAGGAAGCCCACACAGACAGGGTAAGAATATCTCATGTGAAGCTCCGCATGAGAGATGACAGAGAGACAGTAATGGCTGGTCAGTGCTGCTTTGTATGTAATGTATGTAATCCACACTCTCAATCCCCATTCTCAGTAATCCATATACTGACATTCTCAGTGCCTGTGAAATAATCAACTGTCTTCTAGCAGAAGGGTCTACATTAGGCCAGGAATTGGGTAGCAATATCTCCTGTGAAGACGTGTTGGTGCACCCATGTCAGTCCATCTTCAATATCACATTTCTGCCCATAGACAGAATTCAGGTCTATCGACACAAACACAATTTAACAAGGCTTCTGTGGAATAGCAGGATAAATCAAGATTATTCATATATGTCAATGAGGTAATGAGAGATATCATAGGGAGGTGTAGAAATGGTTGAGTGCAGCTCTTGCAACAGTCAGGGAACAAAGAATGCCCCCAGCTATATTCAACCTAATGCCATTTAAAGCTTAACTAAGTCCATCTATATTTTTAGTGTTTTCACTTCACTGAGACTCCTGAACTACTCCTGAACTCTTGGTCCCTCGCTATTCCCGTCTTCCTCCAGTAAAATAATCAATCTTTAATTATCTGTTCTATGCAGCCAGCTGGAGGACATAAAATGGGTGGTAGGGACAATAAAGCAAAAAAGAACAACACAGTATCTACAGACAGTTGGCTGCTAGACACAAAGAATATACTGCAATAAGAGAAAATGGTGAGATTTGGGCAATGGGCAAAAATGTTTTTATGGAAAGGCCATAACTTTTTAAGGGGACAATTATCTGCAAATTAGGTGGCATGTTATGTGCCTGTATATATCCCTCATACATGTACAAAAACAAGTCAAACTGAGTAACTGCAGTGAATGGTTTACTCAAGCTTCTCCTAAGATTTCATTGTTAAAACAAAAAAGGTCACTAAAATAGCGTTGTTATCTATATATAGAGAAGTCGTACAAAGTTTATGTACCATGCTTGAATTTTTACTACCTCTACATTTATAACACTGCAGTTACTGTCATGTACAACCTGGAGAGTCTTGCTGTTTATGTTCGGTAACATATGTAGGGTTTCACTAATGCTTTCACTTAGTAATTCTCTTAATCCACTTTAGAAGGATGTTTACTTCCACCATTTCCATCTGTAAACAAGTGGCATCACACAACACACAAGACTGATTAATACCACCACAGCTTCAAACATGTGATGGTGCACAAGGACAATTAACTTCCCTGACAGAGAAAAGTATGCAAAAATAAATAAACAAGAGAGCGCAATGCCACTCTGAATTCATGGTCACTCTCAATGTCTCAGAATTTCCTTGAGTATATTCATGACTGGTTTTCCCGGATGATCAGCACACATTTTAATTACCACTGACCTTGAAGGAGTTGGATGTTAATGGTTGAGAGTCAGTTCACCTGTCCAAACTGTTAATCAGTCAATCTACTGATCCAAATACAGAGCACATCATGGAGACATACACACACACACACACACACACACACACACATATATACAGTACTGTGCAAAAGTCTTAGGCACCCTTTTTTTTTTTGTACAAACTTATAGACTTATATACTTATAGATCTTTAATTTTATGACTTCTACATTATTGATTCAGTACAAAAACATTTTAGAATTCCAAACATTAGTTTTCCAGCACAAAATTAAATGTTACAGAAAAATGTTTGTATGTCAGTAAAGAAAGCAGCATATTACATGTGAGACCACTTTTAAAACAAAAAAAAACATGATAAAGGCTGCTGGGATTTGCTGCAAAAATAAGAAGAAAGCGTGACAGTCAAAGTCTCCAGAAGAACTGTGGCTGGTTCTGCAAGATGCTCAGTAAAACTTACAGCTGATTTCTTTATAAAACTGCACAAATTGTACCTGAAACTACTATTTTTTTTAAAGCAAAGGATGGTCACACCAAATATTGACTTTGTTATATTATATAACAAATATATATATATTTGTTATATATATATAGACTCCTTGTTTTTTTGTTTTTTTTTAAAAAGGCAAATGGCAAAATATTAAGCTTTTAATGGTCTTAACAACAAATCATTGGTCAGGAAATTATCAAGAATTAAACAAATGGAGAATATGGGATAGCTTTTACCTTTGATTTCTTTAAATGTTTAAGCCGTGTGACCCTTGATGGGCTACATCAGGTGTGGCAGATGACCAAATAATGACTAATCTTTTAAGAAAAAAAACATCCCAGAAGATATTTGTGGAAAATTTTGTACACCCAGACATGTGTTAGTTTGAATTTTACATCAAACATTTTATTATCATGGTTTTACCTTTGCGTATAAGAAAACTATGTAAGTGAATTTCCCTGTTTCTAGCTTTTCCCCAGAAAGTTCACTGCAGCAAAACTAAGTGAGCAAATGGTGGCACAGGACGTCTCAGGAGTGCATTTGTTTAATTCTTGCTAATTTTCTGACCAATTATTTGCTGTTAAGACCATTACAATTACCATTATATATAAACACACACACACACACACACACATACACATTGATCAGCCATAACATTAAAACCACCTGCCTAATATGTGTAGGTCACCTTTGTGCTGCCAAAACAGCTCTGGCATGGACTCCACAAGGCCTCTAAAGGTGTGCTGTGGTATCTGGCACCAAGACATTAGCAGCAGATCCTTCAAGTCCTGTAAGTTGTGAGATGGCACCTCAATGGATTGGACTTGTTTGTCCAGCACATCCCACAGATGTTTGATTGGATTGAGATCTGGGGAATTTGGAGGTCAACATCTTGAACTCTTTCTCATGTTCCTCAAATCATTCCTGGTTTTTGCAGCGTGGCAGGGCGCATTATCCTGCTGGAAGAGGCCAGTGCCATTACGGAATACCGCTGCCATGAAGTAAAAGAAAAGATTCATCAGACCAGGCCACCTTTTATTATTGCTCCATAGTCCAGTTCTGATGCTCACATGCCCATTGTAGGTGCTTTCCGTAGTGGGCAAGGGTAAGCATGGGCACTCTGACCAGTCTGTGGCTATGCAGCCCCATACGCAGCAAGCTGTGATGCACTGTGTGTTCGGACTCCTTTCTATCATAGCCAGCATTAACATTTCAGTAATTTGTGCTACAGTAGCTCTTCTGTGGGATCGGACCAGATGGCATAGCCTTCACTCCCCACATGCATTGATGAGCCTTGGGCGCCCATGACCCTTTTGCGGTTAACCAGTTGTCCTTTCTTGGACCACTTTTGGTAGGTACTAACCAATGCATACTGGGAACAATTGGCCATTTTTCCTGCTTCCAACACATCAACTTTGAGAACTGACTGTTCACTTGCTGCCTAATATATCCCACCCCTTGACAAGTGCCACTGTAATGAGATAATCAATGTTATTCACCTGTCAGTGGTTTTAATGTTATGGTGTGTGTGTGTAGACATGTATATATACATGTAAAAACATCTTTGGCAAAAAACACTTGAAGTAAACGTTTTCTGTAGGAGTTTATCAGTGTCTCACTGTGTTTTGGAGAAATTTTGGCCCACTCTTCTTTACAACATTGCTTCAGTTCATTTGAGAGCATATGTTATGCACAGCTCTCCCACCACAGCATCTCAGACGGGTTGAGGTCTGCACTTTGACTTGTGACTCAGATTAAAATGGTCAGGAATGTGGATCAGAGAGACCACATGAATTAAATATGGTCATCTACAAGTTTTCCCCAAAGCATGTTTGGTACCAACGTACTCCGTATTTCATGGTGGACAATGTGCTGATATTGAATATATTGCACAAGTTTAGGAAATATCATTTAGAGAATATGGGTTTACTTTGCAATTATCCCCCTCACAAACACACCCATATGCACATTGGGGCTACCTAGTCTACAGGGGGAACCTTTTGTCATTGTTTCATAAACTCATTCACAGGAACCGAATTAGCATACAACACCTTGTGGTCAGCCTACCTGACTGGGGGTCTACTCTATCATAAAATACATTATGTCTCTCCAATTCTGGTCATTATGCAGAGGTGCATGGGGTATAAATAAGGTATGAGACTTAGATTTCATCGGGGGGGGGGGGAGTGGAAGAAACCTTTACCATCTGGTCTCATTTGATCTTTTTCCAATGCAATTCCAACTGCATTCTCTGCTAGCCCCACAGGTCCATCCATTCATTCAGTTGTAAGTTTCCACTTTTACTTATTACATGTTATTGCTTTATTATGTGCTCTATAATAAACTTTGTAATTACGCTACCTCTACAATACTCAGTAGTTCTTTTGGAGAGAAGTATGATTCATTGATAGTGCATGATTTGGTTTATTTGTATGATAAATAGAAATTTGTATGAGAAATAGTTTTCTAGCTGAAGTTTTAGTATATTAGACACATTTGAAAGCGACCTCTAACAAGCTAATATAAAAGGCTATGTTTATATAATTATAAATAGAAGCACAGGTATTCACTAGATGCAGGACATTATTGCCTGTCGCAGCTCCTACGGTGCTGGGAGCCACGCTTCACTGATGTTTCGCTCTGTTAATGCCAGGACATCTCGGGGAAGGAGGTATTAGTGATATCCTTTGGGAACTTCAGCTGTTGGTCAAGATCAGCTCTCAGGTTGCACCCACATCCATGTGCCATTTTTCGCATCCCAGAGCACTTTCTTGCTCAACAAAATGGATCAGCCATTGGAATATTAAAGGTCTGGCCCTGTTTGCTTCCAGTCTGCATGCTTCCAAGACCTCCACTAGCTTCTGCAGGACCCAGTTGTGATGCCATCTGTACCAGCCCTGGGTCATTGCTGCCTTGCAGCCAGAGAGAATGTGCTGCAAGCTTGAGTTCCAGGCATCACATAGTTCAAACCAGGAGGCTGAGTCAGAGGAGCGAGGCACGTGCCCTGTTCAGCCAAGGGTGATGTTCTTCCTGCTGTTGTTTTCTTCAACTCATGCTTAGTTTCCCATCTTCTTCTCCTCCCGGGTGTACAGGAAGGTGTCTCAGAGGATATATTTGTGTTTGTGATGTTTTAGATTCTAATTAATACTGATTCTGTGACATGCATTCATCATAATTGATTGCAACAACAGCTGCCTATCTGCCACACTTAATTAAATGACAAACATGAACTGGCTGTCCCTGAAATGCTTCTCTCCATAGCATTCAGATTTTGAGCAAACTCTCATCCACCAGTCTACTTCAGCAATGTTTGACTCCTTCAGGAGAGCAAATAATTACTATGTGGTACAGCCAAGCACATAAATTATATTAGGTAACCAATTAAGCAACTAACAAACTAATTACCCCTCAGGGGGTTCAACCAATTCATTCAACGAAATTAGAAAGATGTCAATTTTCACATTTCACAGAAAAAAATTTCAAGTGCACAATATATTTCTGTGTGCTTTGTTTCGGTAACCACCCCCCTACTGCACCCCCCAAAACTGTGTTTAAGACATTCTGTAGCCTTCCCACTTGGATTCTTATCCTTTCCTTTCGGTTATACTGAAATACAGGTTCCCCTGTGCTTCAGTAAAGTTCTCTTATTGAGCCAAAAATTATGTAATACAATTCTTACAGAAACGATATATGCACTATCCAACATTGGAGCACTTCATGCATAACTTAAGATCAAAAGTGCCATTTAACTATTAAGAAGTTATTTATTTAAATGTTCTAATTAGATTTGTTATGCATCACTGGATCTAATCTCTAGGGTTATACTGTAAAACAACTTCATCAAAATAAATGGCTAAAAGGGCCCCTTACCTACTGACAAATGATTTCCTACAAGTCTTGCAAAAAATTTGTCATATACTATATGAAATACAGGCAAAAACATTAAAAGATAACACATTCAACTACACCACATTCCTACAACACTGGATTTCTGCAACACAAAGAAAACACAAGCCTAACTGCCAAGCTTAATTAGACATTCATTTAGCATCCTAATACTAATATTAATAGCAACATTAATCAGATACCAATACATATGAAACAAAAGAACTACATTAAAATGATGCACTGAGACCACCAGTTGAAAGCACAGCTACAGTGTAATACTGTGAGTATTCATGTTGAAAATATATTGTGAATTAAGTCATTTCCACGAAACAAGAAGCATGTGTCCCTTGCAGTAAGCACAAATAAGATTCTTGACAAAGTGATACAATACGGTTAAAAAAATATGCATTTTTACATATAGCTATGAACATCTGTGCCTCACTCTTGGTGATTGTAAAACCAATGTATGCCATTATGTGAGTATGAGAAGATGTTTTTTTGTTTGTTTGTTTTTTTACCTTTGCTGGCGTTCTCCACATGCTCCAGCTCATCAGGGAACTTCAGGATCTCTGGATACATCTCCTCACACTTGTCAGCCAAGAAATGCATAAGTGTTGTATTCTGGTCTGTTGACTTTGTGTCCCGTAGCTATGAAAAAGTCAGATGGAGATGAAAACTTTAGTTATTCATATTAATTCCAGAAGTTAAACATAATCCAAACTTAATTTTACAGATTTAGCCTTCAGTAAAGGAAAAATAAAGGAAAGCTAAGCAACCTCTATATCTATGACTAGAAGGCTTGTGCTTTTCTTTACCTGGTGATCTAAAATAAATGAACATATAGGCCCTGTGGCATGTTGTGGTGATTTACAATGAATAACTGGATGAGTTACATTACAGGGAAAGCAGGAGTTAGACACAATATATAAATTAGGTTTTTGTGTGTGCTATTTGAACAAAGTAAATCACAGATGAATCAAAATGAAACCCACCACACAGACATAACTGCATGAAAACTGATCAAAACACACTATGAACACTGCTAACAAGGTACAGTACTGTGCAAAAGTATTAGGCACATGCAAAGAAATGCTGTAGAGCAAAGATGCTTTCAAAAATAATTAAACTAAATGTTTCTACATTTAAAAAAAATACTGTAAAGAGCAGTAAACAGTACTAAATGAAACAAAGTGAATATTTGGTGTGACGAACATTGGCTTTAAAAAAAATGTGTGTGGTTTTATAAGGAAATTAGCTGGTAAGTTTTACTGAGCATTTTGCAGAACCAGCCACAGTTCTTCTGGAGACTTAGACTGTCACACTTGCTTCTTATTTTTGCAACAAAACCCAGCAGCCTTGATCATGATTTTTGTCTGAAAAGTGGTCTCTTATGTAATATGCTGCTTTCTTTACTCACATACAAACATTTTTCTGTAACATTTAATTTTGTGCTGGAAAACTAATGTTTGGAATTCTAAAATGTTTTGTACTGAATCAATAATGTAGAAGTCATAAAATAAATATCTATAACAAAGATTGTACTAAAAAAAAAGGGTGCCTAAGACTTTTGCACAGTACTGTATGTTTGGATGAAAATGTTTTAACAAGCTCTATTTAAAATGCTGGTGGCATTTATTAGAAGTACAAACATTCTGTAAATGTCTAATCTGAAATTAAAATATACTATTATAGTATAATAGTAAGCAGGATAAAGTGGTTAGACTGACTTATTGAATTAGATATTCCTAATCTATTATCTATTTATTGCAACTGTTCATGATATACTCTTGTGTAGGGCAAGTGCAAGCAAGAGCAAAACAAGCTTAAAAACACCAGCAAAGAAGCAAAACAAATCTTTCATTTTCCTTTTTTTAAGTGATGGGATAACTTTCAGTTAGTATCATTTCAAAGTAGTAAAGCCCATGCATTGAACATTTTCAGTGTCTAAAAGTGTCTTAAATAAATAAATAAATAAATTTAAACAAAGATTCAGCATGTCACCTAATACTTAGGTCTTGAAGCAGCATGATTCACCACTCCTTTCCCCAGTATAATTAAGCAACCAAATCTGCAATATGACATGTTTCCAGTTACCTGACAAATTTGAGATCCATTGGTATGCATTTAAAAGCAGTGGAGCATCTCTCATATTGTACATTTGAACAATGAGAGATGACCCAGACCAGACCTACCTTACTGAGCTCCAAAATAAAATCATATTTCTGTACAAACAAAAGACATATTTTCATATTTTATATGTTCCATATTGCTGATGCAGACCACGCACTGTGCAGTGAGTTACACAGATCTGCTGGGCTCTTCACAAAATATATTTTTTTTTAAGTAATTTTAAAAATACTGTAAAAATTGTATGTTCATTTGTGTGTGTTTTTGTCATTCTTAAATGATCATTCTCTAATGTCATTAGCAGGAAATCGTCTCGGAAAATCATATAGCCATTATAATGAAATGCTGCTTAAGGGATCTCATTTTACACTGCAGCTTTATAGTAGATTTGACCAGTGAACGTTTCTGATCTTTCTGGAATTTAATAAAGCAAAAAACTGAAGTAAATCTGTTAAAATATTATTAGATGGCTATTGCTGTCAACTGTACTCTAAATAATAGTTTCTTGATTTGGGAAAGACATAGTCGTTTTAAAACATAGTTTGTTTACTCGGTCACATTACATAGAAGATAAGTTTCATAGGGCATCTGGTTCAGGAGTTGAATAAAGTTATGTTTTCCAGTGGTTTCCAGTGTTTTCAGGGCATAGTGGTTAACAACAAACAAAAAAAAAAAGACCATGACCCTTCCCATTTAAATCAGAGTATAAAAACAGATATGAATATTTTGAGTGCTAAAAAGATACATATAAATACAAATATTGGCATTGGGTTACACCCCTAATATGTAGAGGTGAATGGGCTACAACAGCAGAAGGAGACATTGGGTTATACTACTGTGAGGCAAAAGAAGGAAGCTTCCTAGACTCATCAAAACTGCACAGTTGAGGATTGAAAAAAGATCAGGTAATGTTTTCCCAATACTTAAAGGCCCAGTTTATGTACTGCAAGGTGTCTGTGAAGTGTAGTAACCCAACACAGTTAAACTTAATCAAGCTCCCACTAATTCCTCTGAAAAAGTAGATCAGATCAGAAGAGGGGCTATAAAAAACATGCTTCTACCAAGCATGGTGTTTTTCATGAGCCATACTAGCTGGCACTAAAAACACACACACACACACACAAATTTCACAGCAAATAAAGTACATATATATTTTCTAAATTTCTACACCTCCTTTTATTTAATAATACATGTCTCTTTCAATGAATATAGATATGCTGAAGAAAAAAAACTCGTTTAAATGTAGCTGTTTATGCACAATGCCACAAGTAGCTGCCACTGGGGGTTGTGTCATTACCTGCTGCTAGCTTCTAATCCATAAAGCCACTACTATGGAATCACTTATATCTAGCAAGGCATAGCTATAGTAGTCATGCTCAAAAAATGAGACAGGAATTAAAATGCAATTCATGTAGTTTGTTAAATGGCTCCCACTTCTCTTAAATATTTTTATCTGAGAAAAGTAGACAGCTAGCAAAGTGCACATCTTAGCTAAATAATGCTAATGCTGCTGGTCACAGGGATTTGTTTGAGGGACATACTCTCTGGTTGGTCCTATAGGGGTAATTTTCTGCTGACATGCACAGAAAATCCAGATACATTATTCAATTACAGAATTAAAAATTCTTGTCACCCAGTTATATATTGAATATTTCCTGTGATATAGTTCCTGTTTTCTAATCATTTGCTGGGAATTTCCTGCCTGTGAGGGGGGTTAAATTATACCTTTTTTTCTTTTTCATCAATAATTTTGTGCTATCATTTTCATTTGTTGTATATTCACTTTTCATTTCTGCTGCATTTTCGTTGTCTGAAAGAACACTTTTGTTTTCTTATCTAAAGACAGCAGAGGCCATCCATGCTGGAGCCATCTAAAATAATATCAATAAATCTTCAACTAAGGTACGTTAAACATTCAACATAGCAAACATTCAGCTTATTCAGCAGTGTGTCAAGTGCAGAAAAAAAAAAAAAAACAGTAATCTCTCAGAGTTACCAACCATGATTGGATCACCGTCTGATCCTGAAGAACTTGACTAGGCAAATAAATGCTTAGAATCAACATTCCGCTATATGCTAGATAAGGTAGCTCCAGTTAAAAGAATATACTAGATCCTTTACCTACATGTTTCTTCAAAAAGATAATTCCAGAAACAATCAAATCTCTTCTAAAGATAATCAGTTCTTCCCTTAGCACTGGCTATGTACCTAAATCTTTTAAACTAGCAGTTATCAAGCCCCTGATTAAAAAAACTTGACCTCAGCCCCTGTCAGCTATCCAACTACAGGCCAATATCAAACCTCTCCTTTATCTCCAAGATCCTAGAAAAGGTTGTAGCACAGCACTTATGCTCATACGTACATAGGAATAACATTCATGAAATGTATCAGTCAGGATTTAGACCTTATCATAGCACAGAGACAGCACTGGTTAAAGTGGTAAATGACCTACTACTGGCCTCTTGATCAGGGTTGTGTCTCCTTGCTTGTGTTGCTTGACCTGAGTGCAGCGTTTGATACCATTGATCATGCTATTCTCCTTGATACAATGGAAAATATTGTTGGCATTAAGGGAATGGCCTTCTCCTGGCTCAGGTCTTATTGACAGATCGTTATCAGTTTGTAGATGTAAATGGTGACCTCTCTACGCATACTAAGGTAAAGTTTGTTGTGAAAGGTGTTCCACAAGGTTCTCTGTTGTTTTCTTTATATAAGCTACCTCTGGGTAAAATTATTCGTAAACATGGTATTAGCTTCCACTGTTATGCTGATGACACACAGTTATATGTTTAAGCAAAGCCATATTAGGGACACCAGCTTAATATTTTTTTTATGAATGTGTAAAGGACATTAAGCACTGGATGCATTTTAACTATATTCTATTTAATTCTGACAAGACAGAAGTACTAGGACCACAAAACATAGAATTGAAGGAGGGTGTGCTTTCTTTTTCCAATAACTGTACACTCTATTCATGTCCGGAATTAAAATTTCCTCTTAACCAGTCAGATACTACTTTAGTCAATTCCAAAGTTTAAATTTCCTCCTTCTTGCGGAAGTCAAGGCTGCCGATACCAAGATCTGCTGGCAAAAAGTCACTGTACAATCACAAGGTTGAACAAACAATGGCAAAATAGTCAAGCTTTAAAAGTTTCTTGGTAAAAGTAGGCAATTTTGATCAGCCTAATCAATACACACGGGAACATGTTGAGGTCATGGAGACATATAATCCTGGTCCAGCTGCACAATAGCAGAAAAGTCATACATTTAAAAATATATGTTGCAAGGCCAGGTTTGGGTGCATTTCAATACATTTCAATCTATTTAAAACAAGTTTAAATAAAATGTTATTAGCAGCCATGTCATAAAGTGATATTTTTCGTTAGTGGAAAGTTTTCTTGCTCTCGGTGGTATGCTGCGTTCAAAGTCCTCTTGACTATTTCATTTATTTTAATTTAAATGTTGACTGTATTCAAAAATGTTAATTTTACATTAATCTTACTTGATGGTATCATTCTTTATACCCCAAAATACTTTTCACTTTAATGCTATTTTTTTATATTTGGGGGAAGAAAAAATTTATTGCCTATTAGCCATATTTTTCTGCCCAGCTGTATATGAATTGCAAGAATCGATATGGGAAAGAATTTCAGCTCAGCACTTCTGCAAATTATCTACATAATATATCTATAATAGTGATCAAATTATCACTATTGCTGCGGCATCCTTTATCTGAAGTGAAAACGTGCAACAGGTAATACAGTAGTAATCACGAATGCTCCTGTGCTAACATCAAACAAGGCTGATCATTCTCAAAGCAATGCTGCAGCATGTGAAACCCAATGCTGTCTCCTTTATTTAAATAAAATGAAGCTCTGCAGCTGCTGGGTGCCTAGAGGACTAGTGGTTAAGCCACAACACACGCACCGCCACGGCCTGGATTTGGATAAAATTGGGGAGGGTTGCGTCAAGAAGGGCATCCGGCATTAAAAACTGTACCAAATCAAATATGCAGACCAATGATCTGCTAACAGAGGCAAAGACACATGGATGGCTTCAGGAATAATGAAAATATGTTTCCTTTTTCAGAATCAAGTCATTAAAATGCAGAAACATCCACTGAATGGATAGAACTCTGAATCAGAGGGGGAAAAGTTTTGCACCTAGAAACCATACGGAAGCTGACAGTACTCCAGTGTTGCTGAAATATTTTAGTGTCCATTATTATTGCCAGTTATCCAAAGATAATCACTTTGGTCTAATAGCCTCTGAAGTGAATTCTAAATATGAGCCCAATAGAGTGCCACAGGTATGACGTATTTTTGAGGGCCAACCCGGAAGTTAGCATCACCCTGGTTCCCTCGACAAAAAGCCAACAGGATTTTTCCATTGCCATTTGGATTATTGCAGAAAATAAGCTCTGTGACCAACAAAAGATTTTTGAAGCCTAAATACAATTACCAGAAGTAAAAAGCTCAAGATAGGCTATAAACGAACTACACCACGTTCGCATGACTTAAACATCACCACCACTAAGCTTCCGACAACTCTTTCAATCTTTATTTTAAAAACATGTTCCCTAATAAGGATCTACTGTGCTTTTTTTGTGGATGAATTTGCCCTCCACCTTTTTTGGGAATGTGTCCATGCTGCATTATTTTGAAGAAAATTCCACTTGTTTATACGGGTAGTAGATGAGTTTTCTTGTTCGGCGTGATGACGTTTAATGCCCCAGACAACCTCAGTAGTCCCATTTAGCCACTTCTTAGCAACGCATTTTTCAAGACATGTAAAAGCTTAAAAAAAATCACGATTTGGGTATTACTGATGTATTTTATGTTGTAGAATAAAATGTGAAAATATCTTGAGCTTATGTTAGCCAAAGACTTCATTTCAGGCATTTAACCAAAAAAAA
This sequence comes from Pangasius sanitwongsei, assembly GCA_037576675.1. Lineage (NCBI taxonomy): Eukaryota > Metazoa > Chordata > Actinopteri > Siluriformes > Pangasiidae > Pangasius > Pangasius sanitwongsei. The sequence goes on along the minus strand of CM075009.1, from coordinate 11,996,495 downwards.
AAAAAACATTCAAAAAACCCACTGATTTCTGAGAGTGAAAATACAAAGAGATAAAAATGAAATATAGTGTTACTGGAAAGCGTTGTGGGTGGATGAATGAAACCCTGCCAATGAGGCAAAACTCCTCCTACTAACCCACTTTCATTCTGCTTCCAGCCTACTTAGAATAATGGGTAAAAAAAAATGTCTCATAAAGATATGGGGGAAGAGAGAGATGGGAAGGAAGAATGAAGGAAAGAAGGAGGAAGAGAGTGTGTGTGTATGTGTGTGTCAGGCAGCAGAGATGGAGGCAGCTACAGGTTTATTTAAAAACTGGCAAACAAATCTTAAACGTTAAGCACAATTTTGGTCAAAAACAAGCAAGGGTTAGGAAATGTACAAACATTGATGCGCAGCACATGCTAAGAAGGGGACAGAGTGCCAGACAGGGGTCCATGAATATGTCTGCCAGCAACTTCACTCCAGTACGTCGTTTCATATTCATTTTCTTTGCGATTGCACTACAGCTCGAGCAGCATGCTGAGAGAGCTAATTAGCACAGGCCACCTCAGTGTGCCCAACCCAACAATACTCCTGTAATAAAACCCTGCAGCCAAGCTCCTCTTCCCTCCACACATAAACGCACAGCTCATAAATACTGCTCCCTCAGACATATATGCCACACTTGCATATATGCTCTCCTCTCACTCAGACTTTCATTAGATCAATCTGCTCACTCTGAGTAATCACAATTTAATTTCATGCATTTCACATTTTAATTTGTTTATTGTTATATCCCAAACTGTCATTATTGCATCCAAAGGCTCTGCTGTGTAGTTTTCATCTTTTACATAAGGAACAAAAAATGCTGTATCTATGCAATTAAGACTCCTTGTTTTCATGACATGGCTGTGCCTAAACACCATATAATTAGGAATCCAGACAGAAGATTTTTTTTACTCCTTCCTCTCTCATTCAGACTGGCAAGCTTAGCATCATGACTGATGCTACATATAGCAGTAATTTGCATACTGCATACATATGGCAGTAATTTGCTTGTATTATAAGACTTTTTTTTACTATAATGTTTTCCTAAAATAGTGTCATTTAGAAATAGTTTTTCTGAGCTAGCTAACATTTGCTTACAGTTGAGGCCAAAATTTATATACACCTAAAGACATTCAAATTCATATGCATTTCATGTTACCATACATTTCCTGTGTTATGTCAATTTGTGTATCTACTTTATTTCAATAATATTTCATTTCAAAATAATAGCTAAGAGATTGATTTATTTCAGCTTTTATTTACTGTCAGATTTTCCGTGGGTCAAAAGTTTACATACCCTTTGTTAGTATTTGGTAGCATTACATTTCAAATGCTTGAACTTGAATCAAATGCTTGGGGTAGTCGTCTCACAATACTTTGCCGGAATTTTTGCTCATTCCTCCTGACAGAACCAGTGTAACCCAGTCAGGCCTGTGGGCCACCTAGCTTGGAAATGCTTTTTCAGTTCAGTCCACAAATTTTCTATGGGATTCATGTCAGGGTTTGTGATGGCCACTCCAATACTTTCACTTTGTTGTCTTTAAGCCATTTTGTTATAACTTTGGAGGTATGCTTAAGATACCTCCAACCCTATCCCTAACCCTATGTATGCTTAAGACTCATTTGTGACAAAGTTTTAACTTACTGGCTAATGGCTTGAAGTGTTGCTTCAGTATTTCTAGATAATCCTTCTTCCTCATGATGCCATCTATTTTTTGAAGTGCACCAGTCCTTTTACCACAACTGCTATGATGCTGCCACCCTAATACTTCACAGTTGGGATGGTGTTCGTCACATTAAAAGTGTCAGTGCTTTTTCTCCATACATATAGCTGATCCCTCCATACATATAGCTGATCATTAGGCCCAAAGAGTTAAACTTTTATTTCATCTGACCACAGAACAGACTGTTTTCCTCCAAAAGCCTGGTGATCACCTGCAAAGTCCAATCTGGCTTTTTTATGGCGGTCTTGGAATAGGGGCTTCTTCTTTGCTAATGCTAATGATACACGCCTTCATCAGTCAGAGGTTAATAAGAGTAACATTGTAGAGGTGTGTAAATTAGCGAAGGCGATGTCCGATGCTGTAGAATGCTCTGCCCCCATCCCAATACAGTGTGGCGATGTAGCTTACAGCAGGTTATGGTCGCTGAACTGCTGGATGTCCAGGTGGTGCTCCAAAAACAATGTGGGCCTTATAGATATTTGGAGTAGTTTTGAGGGCATGGCTGGCCTTTTAGGGCGGGATGGTGTCCATCCCACTCAGGAAGGTGCTGCTCTCATTTCTTGCAGCATAGCATATAGTCTCAGAACAGACCTAGTTAATCGGTCACAATCCAGAGCCAAGGCCATCAAGCAGACAAGCAGGCTAAACTGACCGTCTGCTAGCTGCACTGAGTCGTCACTTAGGTTCCACCATATCGAGACTGTGTCTGTTCCCCAAGCTAAACAAAATGTAGAAATTCTCAGACAGTTTGTTTTAGTAACCTAATTAAAATAAAATTAAATCAAACCAAATGCGTAGCCAGCACTGTTGATCTGAAGCTAGGACTGTTGAATATTAGATCTCTTACGTCTAAAGCGCTTATTGTTAATGAAACTATTACTGATCAGGAGTTTGGTGTACTGTGTTTAACAGAAATGTGGATTAAACCAAACAAGTATGTAGCATTAAATAAGCTAGTCCTCCCGGGTACAATTACATACATCAGCCCCGTCTAACTGGCACAGGAGCAGGTGTCGCAGTCATTTATAATGATAAACTAGGCATCACACAAAAACCTAGTCATAAATTCAATGCATTTGAAGTTCTTTATACTAACATAACATACGTAGCCACTAAAAATAAGTCTACCAATGTGATTCCACTAATTATTATTTACAGACCCCCAGGGCCATATTCGGAATTCCTACGTGAATTTGCAGATTTCATCTCTAACATCTGGTTGTTTCCTTAGACAAAGCATTAATTGTGGAGACTTTAATGTTCATTTTGATAATCCAGATGACCCTCTAAGAACAGTGGTCGTGTCCATTCTTGAGTCAGTAGGGGTCAATCAGAATGTAATAGGACCCACTCATAGTGGTGGTAACACACTTGACTTAATAATACCATTCGGATTAAATATAGAAAATATAATCACATTTCTTCAGTCTGAAGCTATCTCAGATCATTACCACATCTCATTTAAAAGGTGTCTTAATCATAATATATGCACCTTGCCACGTCACCGTGTCAAACATAATTTCATGCCAGCAACTGCACAGAGTTTTATCAGTAATCTCCCAGATTTATCAACCATTTGCTGGGAATTTCTTGCCTGTGAGGGTGGTTAAATTATACCTTTTTTTCTTTTTCATCAATAATTTTGTGCTATCATTTTCATTTGTTGTATATTCACTTTTCATTTTTGCTGCATTTTCATTGTCTGAAAGAACGCTTTTGTTTTCTTATCTAAAGACAGCGGAGGCCATCCATGCTGGATCCATCTAAAATAATATCAATAAATCTTCAACTAAGGTACGTTAAACATTCAACATAGCAAACATTCAGCTTGTTCAGTGTGTCGAGTGCAGGAAAAAAAAAAAAAAAACAGTAATCTCTCAGAGTTACCAACCATGATTGGATCACCGTCTGATCCCAGAGAACTTGACCAGGCAACTGAATGCTTAGAATCAATGTTCTGCTACTCACTAGATAAGGTAGCTCCACTTAAAAGAAAAATAATTACAGAGAAAAAGCTAGTACTCTGGTATAAATACACTATATTACCAAAAGTATTCGGTCACCTGCCTTGACTCACATATGAACTTAAGTGCCATCCCATTCC
>CM075009.1:11964942-11979310 GCA_037576675.1 Pangasius sanitwongsei | reverse complement strand
GTCTCCCAGTCAGGAAATCCAGGATCCAGTTACAGAGGGAGGTGTTCAAACCCAGTAGGCTCAGCTTCTCGATCAGGCGCTGAAGAATGATTGTGTTGTATGCTGAGCTGAAGTCTATGAACAGCATTCGAACGTATGTGTCTTTGTTGTCCAAGTGGGTGAGAGCCAGATGGAGAGTAGTCTCTGTCCAGGACCAACATCACTAATTCTGCATCCAGCTTCATCCCATTCACCAGTAATAAATTTTTCCAACCACTGCCAGTGTTTATCATGGTTTTACAGTGTTTCTTTTCATTGTTTTGTTTATTTCTAACCACAAAGTGATGAATTATAATGACTATATGAATGAATGAATATAAAATGACTAGAGGCCAATCCAAAAACAGACAAGCATTCCAGACTGGAAGGCAGTTTTTCAACAGGTTTTCTCAGCCACATAATACAATGATAAGGCCATGGCTTAAACCATTATTTTAATCAAAAATAAACAAGGATAAAGAGACCTTAAGTGCTCTTTGCTATCTTACAACTGAGACAATGACAAGTAACAACAAGAACTTACACAGATTTTGGGCCGTCTTGGCATCCAGGATTCTCAACTCTTTTGCTTTTTTCTTAAATTGTGTCATTCTGTTATCCGTTTCCTCCACGTCCTTTTTCACTGTGAGAAAAAGAAAAGACAGAAAAGAATTACTAGTACTGTCATAAGCCTTTGTTTCAGGATGAGTCATCCTTTTATGTAGTTTAGAGGGAAAACAGAGCATGATGCTGAAGCTTGATGCTGAACCATTCTGTTGGCAACAATACATGCCTTTCCTTTCTTTCTCCATACTCTTCTCTTCCCATCATTCTGGTACAAGCAAATCTTGGTTTCATCTGTCCAAAGAATCTTTTGCAGAACTGGACAGTCTTTTTTTTTTTTAGATGTTTTCTAGCAAAGTCTTATCAATGTTTGCATCTTGAGGTAAACCCTCTGTATTTAGATTTATGAAGCTGTCTCTTAATTGTAAACTTTGATAATGATATGCCTACCCCTTGAGTGTTCTTGATTTGGCTAGATGTTGTGAACTTGTTTTTATTCACCAAGGAAAGAATTCTGCGAACATCCATTTTAGTTGTCTTCCATGCCTTTTGGTGTTGATGAGCTTGCCAGTGCATTCCTTTTTTTTAAGAATGTAACAAATTGTTGATTTGGCTACTCCTAAAGTTTCTGCTATGTCTCTGATATGTCTGTTTTGTTTTTTCAGCCTAATGATGGCCTCCTTCACTTGCATTGTCACCTCTTTGGACTGCATATTGAGTGTTCCAATGAACAGCTACAAAATGCAAATTCAACATTTGGAATCATATCCAGACAATTTATCTCTTAATTTGTGAAATTGAAATAATGAGGAAACAGGCCACAGGCCACATCTCTTTGCTTATCAGTCAATTGTCCAATTACTTTTGAGCCTGTGAAAATGGAGCAACTATGTAAAAAATGGCTGTAATTCCTAAACATTTACTGCAATATGTTTGTTAAGCCCACTGAATTAAAGCTGAAAGTCTGCACTTCAATCACATCTCGTTTGCTTCATTTCAAATCCGTACAAAACAATCTGGCCATTTTCCTCTTATAAACAAGGCGTTTACACCAGCTGAACTGTCATTCACTCAATGTTTTTTTTCCCGCACCTTTCTGCATAAACTCTAGAGACTGCTGTGTGTGAAAATCCCAGGAGATCAGTAGTTTCTGAAATACATTCTGATGTTTGATGTGAACATTAACCTGTGACCTGTATACAGTGACCTGTGTCTGCATGATTGTATGCATTGTTCTGCTGCCACAAGAATGGCTGATTGGATGACTGCATAAATGCCCAGGTGTACAGGTGTTCCGATTAAAGTGGATGGGGATTGTATATCACACACAGTGCCCCTAACAATAGTACATAACAGCCACCTGATGCATCAATATGGCCGTAATAATCCACCTGCAGAATCCTGTAGATTTTTATGTATGTGATGAGAGGTTGTGTTGTGGTTGTTTTTTTTGTTGTTGTTGTTTGCATTTTTTTTTTTTTGAGCTACTGTTTTTTTTTTTTTTGCAGTGCGAGCAAATTTGTTGTGTTGAACCAAACATTTTCCCCTTATGTATGAGCAACAACAAAACGTGTGTATCTATGAAAAAATTGTGTATTTCGTTCAAGTGACAAATTCTGGGAATGGTCTTGTAGTATGTATAAATTAGTGCTGTGACCAGGCTGGTCTCAGCATGATGCTTTCAATACATCTTTCAGCTTCTCAACTGTCTCTGGGTCCACAAAGCCCCACCACTCCAGAAGGAAAAGGCAGGCCTTGATTTTTTTATTTTCATTTATTCACTTAATTTTTTTTTTTCCCACAGATTTTCTCCCTAATTTAGTCTTGGCCAACTCTATGCTTCCTCCGGGACACATGAAATCAGCCACCTGCATCTTTTCAAACTGCTGCTCATGCTGTGTCACAGGGCAGTGTAACACACTATGAAAAAAGTGCTATACACCTACTTCCACATGCATGAGCTGACACAGACACCCATGATTGGCTAGGGTCACTGTGATTGATACGGGAGCGAGAGTAGGCCATCCTTTACACCCAAAAAGAATGGCCAATTTTGCTCTCTTGGACTTCCAGCCATGGATGGCTCTGGCATCGTCAGGATTTGGATTAATGATCTCTGGACAATTGGGTGAATGCTTTACTGTTGCACCACTTGGGAGCCAAGGGACAGCCCAGCAATATTCCAATGCACATTCCATTCTTGCAGTGAAAGATGGCCAAGAAAATCTGAGTGGGTGCAGTTTGCTATCTCTGGCACACTTGTATATTTAATTACAACACTCATAGCAAGCTGTCTGTGGACTATGACTCCTGGAGGCTTTGTCACATACTGGCCCACACTACTTCTCTTTCTGTGACAGAAAATGAGCTGTATAAAACTGCATGGCACAGCAGAGAACAATCAAACCTTTTGTTTACAATCTATCGGTAAGGTTTGGCAAAAATAGTTTAGTCTAAAGAAATGGGGCAAATCTTTAGGTACACGAACTATCATAATAATTGCTAAGATTGCTGACATAGGCAAACCACTCACAAAGCAAGATTTTTTTGTCCAAACAATTCCTAAATGCACTGCCCTATTTGTGAAGCCTTCATTTGTGCACACAAATTGGCAGCTTCGCTGTTTATCTAAAGCTTCAGATGACTATAATGAATGAATAGCCAATGACAAAAGATTCCAGCTCTTAATACCTTAAAGGCTTTCAGCATATCAGCAACAAACATATCTCAAATTAATTGACTAAAAACAGATTTGGCAACTGTGTGTTGCCTTAATTATTAAAGAGCAGGGGGTTTACCTACTGGTTGGAAATGAAAGGAAGATTACACTGTATTTTTTCCACCATTTTTATCTTGTGTGGTGAACAGAGTGAGAAAACAAGCTGGGACTAGCAGCATGGGTTCTGCAGACAACCTCTGAAAACAATGCCACTAATACAGATGGCACATTAGGACTTTGTGGAGAGCTCCCTGCGTGAAAGAATATTATGTAGAACACAAATCACATTGATATATTATTATATAGTTTAGAAACAACATCAGTGAATACAATACAATTCAAACAGTAAAACTAGTAAGTCATAAGCTGAGGAAACTGACTGAATGAAGATTTCAATCATAGAGAAATAAAAAAAATAGTGTGGCAAGCAGAACAATGAAAATATAGACAGGTCCTCTGAAAATGGTCGTGCAACATTAAATCAAGTCAAGTGGAGTTTATTGTCATTTCAACCATATACAAGTACATAGTGAAACGAAACAACGTTTCTCCAGGACCAAGGTGCTACATAAGACAAACATAGAACAACACAGAACTACAAGGGACTACATAATTTATACATAAAGTGCCAACATCTGCAGACACCACAAGACAGTACAATGACTACTGGGACAGACAATGGGCATAGTAAGTCCCAGTGCAGCACCAACCAGTACATAGTTCTGTTTAAAAGTGAACCTAGTGACAATAGTGCAAAGAGTACTAGTACTGAAGATAGTGTAGCTGAAATAGCCGAAATAGTAGCTGAAATAGTGTAAACATAAGAGTAGCAGCCTATGTCCAGTATAATAAGTATTGTAGCAGCATAAACATGTGCAAAAACTTGCAAAAAAAAAAAAAAAAATGGAAAGAGGATGGAGAATGCTCAGTTGTGTGTGTATATATGTATATATGTGTGTGTGTTCAGTCCAGTTTCTGAGTATTGAGGAATCTGATGGCATGGGGGAAGAAACTTTTGCACAGTCTGGTTGTGAGGGCCCGAATGCTTCGGTACCGTTTGCCAAGGACAGGAGGGTAAAGAGTGTGTGAGAGGGGTGTGTGTGCTGGTGGCTTTGTGGATGCAGCGTGAGGTGTACATGTCCGTGATGGAGGGAAGAGAGACCCCGATGATTTTCTCAGTTGTCTTCACTATACGCTGAAGGGTCTTGCGATCCAAGACGGTGCAATTCCCAAACCAGGCAGTGATGCAGCTGCACAGGATGCTCTCGATAGTCCCTCTGTAGAACATGGTGAGGATGGGGGGCGGGAGATGTGCTTTCCTCAGTCTTCTCAAAAGTACAGGTGTTGCTGGGCTTTCTTAGTTATGAAACTGGTGAGGTTCTCCACCAGGTGAACACCAAGAAATTTAGTGCTCTTGACAATCTCCACGGAGGAGCCGCCGATGTTCAGCGGAGAGTGGTCAATCTGTGTTCTTCTGAAGTCAACAACCATCTCTTTAGTTTTGTCCAGGCTCAGAGACAGATTCTTGGCTCTGCACCAGTCTGTTAGCCGCTGCACCTCCTCTCTGTATGCTGACTCTTCTTTCTTGCTGATGAGATCCACCACGGTCGTGTCATCAGCGAACTTGATGATGTGATTCAAGCTGTGCATTGCTACACAGTCGTGAATCAGCAGAGTGAACAGCAATGGACTGAGCACACAGCCGTGTGGGGCCCCAGTGCTCAGTGTGGTGGTGTTGGAGATGTAAGTGGGACAGGCAGCATGGAGTCTGGCTGTCTACAGGTCAATTTATTCCCTGAATGTGCAATTTGCCTAAAAAATTTGTTTCTCCTCAATGATAACAGATTTTGAGTCTCTAGAAATCCTTGCCTATACAAGGGATTTGGTGAGATTCAAACAACGTAGTTGTAACAGCTCATGCCAGGACACCTCCATGCCAGCAGATAGCTCTCTTTTCCCTGACTACTAAACACTCACTTCTGTTTTTTTAGTAATTTCCTGTCTATGGATTTTAAAAGGACTTAGACATGTACTGTAGTCACAGCAATCCATTTGTAGTAAAGGGAGAACCAAGTAGAAATAGTAATTTAAATGTGTCAATATAATCTGTGTAATAAAATGTGATTAATATAATCTATTTGTAGTAATATGCATCAGAGAGTATATTATCTTAAAATGCAAACATGACACCACCAAAACACTCAAGACACTTGAATTCCAGCCGTGATCCAAACAATTTCTGCAGACTACGGCTAAACTGATCTCTCCTCTTTGAACCCCATATCCAATTTATTGTTTGGATATAACACCTGCTCTCCAAACCACCATCAAGCTCCACACTCACGTGTGTGCTTCTGCTTTCAAAAAGGCAATCCTTTCCTCTTTGTGTCATAAACCTGAATTTGTCTCTCTATTGTTTAGCCAGGCAAATCTCTACTGATCAGACAAAGACAATCAATAAAAAAGTGTGTACAAATTAAAACTAGGTATAGCACTTTGGGATAAGCACTTAATGACAAACCAAATTTAAAGCCAAAAGTTTGTGGTGGTTAGCTGAACAAATTTTGATTGTCATATAGAGATGAGTTTTTTTTTTTTTTTTTTTTTTTTTTTAGATTTCTTTATCAGAATGAGTCTATCATTAATGAAGCAATTTGAATCATTCTTACCCAGGTCTATGTTTGTGTTAAAGAAAAGTTAAAAAGCTAGCTATAAATAAAACAAGAGCCAGGAGAACGGTCACTTCAGTTTTGCTGTGATTGTTTTCTAGTGTCAGGTTATTAGTTAGCTATTAAATGGTAGCTGAGGGAGGAGCTGCACTCCCAATCATGCAATTACCATCTCTTCTAATAATAGCAGGTGGAAATTGGGAAGTTAATTATGACTGTCATGTGCTGACAGGTGGACTCCATCTATAACACCAAAGGAAAAATAAGAGCGTTTCAGAGGACTGTCTAGCAAGTGATCACATATCCACAGTCTAATCCCCAGTTGAGACTAGGGGTATGGGTAAAGCATGTGTGGTTGTAGGTTTAACCTGCTAACCTGTATCTCAAATGGTCTCACTTTCAGGGGGAATAACAATGTATAGCTTCCCATTGGAGATGAGGCACCAGGACAGCCTTGCCCTTTCCCTCTTCCTAAAATAAGAAAACACTTCTAGTGTAATCTGCATTTTATTAGCTGACACATTACTCCCACAAACAACAAAAGACAGCCTGAAAATCACAGTGTTCTAACTTGGATAGCGTTGTTCGTAATTCTATCCATGCAATGAATAAAAATATTATCTGTTCTTATCAGAAAGTGGGTTAGAAGACAGAGTAATCACTCACTCATGCTTAGCCACTGCTACTCAGACATTAAGTGTAAGAAGTTAAATTATAAAATTGAATGAAATAAAAAAAAATGTTGAGGACAGCACAGCCTTTTAGGTTTCTTTACCTGTTGAAAATACTTCTGAAGGTCAGCTGAGACGCTGACACAATTTATCTGCTATGATGTAAAATGACATAAGAAATACTTGCATGTGTGTGCAGGAAAATGTCACTGTATGCTGAAAGATAAGGGTGGGGTGCAGGAGAGACAGTGTGTAGACTTTCCTCTCAAGCTCCCACGGAGGTGTCACGGTTGTTAGAGAGAGACAGGTTTATCTGTTGTAATCAAACCCAGGAGCAGATATGTGCATGTGAAAGTCTCATCAATCCTGCAGCAGACAGTCATTGCTCCGATTCATGCATTACCTCTCTTCACACAACCACTGCCTTACTGACGTCTCAGGCATGCTGAACATTTGAGTGAGTGAGTGTGTATGTGTGTGTGTGTGTGTGGAGAGGAAGAGAAGAGAGAGAGAAAGCAAGAGGGAGATTACTTCACAGCCCCTTTGTCATTTTGACATCGTTCACAAATTTCTGACAGAATACAAGTAAACAAACAAGACAGAAGGCATGTAAATCAATGTACTATCAATGCCTGTGGTTATCAACTGCATCTATATATACACATACCTTATTTTTATTCACCTCAATTTCACCTCACTTTGTGTGGGACATCATCTACACCTTATAACAAGCAGAGGAAGCATTGGGCAGTTGTGTTATGAGCCAGGCAGCGGAAGTAGCAGATAGAGTAAAATATTTCTATGTGAGGGATCTGAAGTAGAGCCAAAAACTGCAGCTTCTACAAACACTGGAGAACAGCCTGTTGTTTTTGAAAGCATGGGATAAGTATTATCCAGCTGGTCCAAACTTCAAGGATTATAGAACGCTCTCTCTGTCTCTTTCGTCCAAGCATTATTCATTATAATCCCTTGGGCCACTAACCATAAACCCACACATTCGCACAACTTTTCCTCTAGTTCCACATTTAACACTTCCCACCACCTTGATTCGGAGATCTGTGAGATAAATGTTCCTGAACAACAGAAAATGGTGTGTCACTAAGAGAGGAGATAGCATGACAAAAGACATTTCTCCTACCTGCTGCTTATTTCTGTCTTCTGCATGATTTGTCATCCTAAAAATCAGTGGCCCTCTATTAAATTCTCTTAAATCAGCATCCTTGATTACAGTTTTACAGAACTGTAACAGTTTTAGTCAAGCTTAATGACAGACTTATGACACATAAACATATATCATGGTAGTGGGAGAGAAGCAGTGTTTCATTCTGGCCTATGACTGCGGGACTGTTTGGATGGCAAACAGCGGCTCTGACCCACTCTACCCTGCAATTAGTGTATCCACACTAGCTAAGTGTGAACCATGTACTCTGCCACTACAGGATTATGAGGAATTTACAGGACCTGCTGCTACCCTCTGTCTGGATTATTGGAGGATTTAACTATGTATTAACCCCAGCAGTAAACGTGGCTACAAGGCCTTACTCTATTTTCCCCCGCACTGACACATCTTTACACTGGCTTGCCTTTGTTCATTTTGTAATGGTAGCACACACTGCAGCTCAACAAGGACAATGGTTAAGGGGGAAAAATCAATTGATTTGATGGGACCTACTGTAATAAATATTAAGATTTATGATATCATCTGAGCAATTTGTAGGTAATTTAGATAGTTCACACTGGAAATTCTAGAATTTCCTGTGTGTGTGTGTTTGTGTGTGTGTTGGGGGTCTCAGCAGGCCCAGAATGGCCACTGGGAGATTCAAGAGAAATCCCAGTGGCTTGATTCCTGGTGGCCAGTCGTGTGAAACGATACATCAAAATGCAAAAATGTGACTATATGCATCATGGAAATGTGTGATTCACATCATGGAAATCACCATTCTATTAATTATGCATCTAATTCAGTTGAACTGCTTGAACACCAGAGGTCCCAGTCTGTGCAACCCACAGAGTTAAAACATATAAAGAGCAGGCTGGTCACATGAATGCGTTCTTTATTGGAGAGCCTGCTGAAGTGAAGTGACCCATAGCTCTGGATCACAACATGCATTATATGTTATACAGTTACACAATCACATTATAACTGTTTTTACAAAAAAAAAAAAAAAGCTCTTCAGTAGCTTTCAAACAATCCCTGTGCTGCTAGAATCTACAGTGCCCGAGAAAGAGGCCGCAGAAGTCTGGCATATTAGCTGACTTTGGAGCTCTATTTTTGGTTAATGACACCTCAGACACCGCTAAGGAGCTCATTAAGACTTCGTTTATTCAATTTTTGGGAGAATTTATAAATTTATTCATTTTAATGTATGAAGTAGCCCGAAGTATGCTTTGTTACAATATTAACCCTCTGTTCATAGATTTTTTTTTTAGTTTTATACTTACAAAAATGCACATTCTTTTGCACTGTTGATGATTCAAAAATAAAAAGCAATCTTTTCAGTCATAATTTTTATTTATTAAAACTTCGTTCAAAATATTCAGAATATTGAATTGAACCATATCATGAAGCTACTAATGTGAATCGAATTTTGAACAGAATGCATCATTATACCCTTATTATCTAGCAAGTAAAACTGCAACTGGCTGCATAATTGACATTAGGCTATATAACTGAACATATTTTTGTTACAATTCATTCTGAAAGTCAGTGAATATTTTTCAAGTTTATCAATCAAGATTGTTGACTGGAACCTCACTATAAAAATGAAGCCCTTTCATACGAGATAAGCAATGTCACATCCCTATATAGCCTAAGGCTATCTAGCTACCATCTCTAACTTATTGTAAATTTCCACTCATAGAACTACTGCTCAGTGTGTTTTTTTTTGTTTTGTTTTGTTTGGTTTTTTTTTTTACACCATTCTGTGTAAACTCTAGAGACTGTGTGTGAAGATCCCAGGGGATCAGCTGTTTTTGAAATACTCAAATCACCCTCTCTGGAACAAACAACCATAGCACAGTCAAAGCAGATGTACAGCAATTCCTAAGAAATTAGTCAGCATTAGTCAGTGAGTGTGCATTGCAGTATGTTCGTCAGCTGTCTCGAAATTTGTTGCGGGTATATGGGGTGGCCTGGGTGGGTGTGAGACTTTTTTTTTTTTTTGGTCCCAGTTTGGCCCTGGTTCTCAGAGAACAGGCAGACTTCATTATCATATAGCCAATAATTTCAGAACATTTATTCAGACTCACACAAAAATGATGTCTTTTAAGAACTTGTGTCTTCTCTTCCCACAATCATCAACTCAAACAGACTCACTCCATCTTTTCTGACCTTCTCTTGGAATCCTCGGCACCTGTCCATCCAGTTAATATTCTGCTCAAGAACCAACCCACAGCACTGCACACCCAAGATATGCACACATATTAAGTGCTGTATTGGCATTCGATTTTCCAATAATTTGGTATTTCACTTTCAAAGTAGGCCATCACGGAAGGACAGAACACTTAATTCACTGCCAATTTCCATCTGATTGGAAATGAGCAGTGACTAAAATTCAGCTTGCTCTATAAGCAGGGGGTCTCCTACACTCCACCAGAGAGTAAAAGAGTTGGTCAGTCTGAATATGTAACTATGTAGCTTTACTAAAACAAGCCAATCTTAGCTATACTGACCTTCATTGCAATTATTTAACTGTAGTGCAGAGCAAAGTACTGGGCTCCTAAGAACACGGCTGAGGAGAGCAAATTTTACGCTCTGTCTGAAAGACAATAAAAAGTCATGAATTGCAGTTGGCTTTGACTCCTTCCCTTATGGGTAAACCCTTAGGTGATGGTTTACAATCTCACCAGCATGGTGATTGTAAAAAGCCCACACAGTTGTTTTAATATACTCTTTAAACCCTTTTGTCCAGTCAGGAACTGCAATATGTTGATGACTACAAGCCATGCTGTGTGAGTGCAAAAATGTAATCACAATGCAATGGTGAGCTACTGAAAATAAAATCAAGCAAAGCTTTGGTCTACTTAAACTTACACAGCAGAAGAACAGTAATTACAAAAAAAGCACAGTGTGAAGCTGCTGCCCGCTCCCTCAGGTTGGGAGGTGCCTCAATATTGCCAGACACACACACATGCCACGTAAGTACACACACACAAACAGCTCATAGATCTCTTGAGTCACATTAAATAGGCTCCATGCAGCAGCTTAATGTAACTCTGAACAATACATTTATAAAATGTGCCATGGTCCCACTGACGTGAAAATATTTCAAGCTATTTTCATGCACACAGTATGATTTTTTTTCTCTAAAGCTAATACAGACTCAGATTTCTACTCTTTAGCAGAAACAGTCCCACTGAGAATTTCAGATTTCTGCCACCTCTCCTGCCCTTCCTCGCTGCATCACATAGTCCATGTTTTTTCAGTTTATCCAGCTTACCCAGCTATCTCAAATATAAGGGTTATGGTGCATGAGCCTCAGATGCACTCATGTCTCAGGATTGGTCTTGAAATGCCAAGTAGTGGAGAACTAAGAAGTAATAATGATTAGAGAGGGCTAGATGCTCTTCTAGTGTGGCAACAAATCTTTACCTTTGACGACTTTATTCCTCCGCCATATGCGGACCCTTGCTAGAGTACAAAGAAAAGTCATGTCTACTCAAAGGCTCACCTGATGAGGCAAGGAATGAATGATAATCAAACAAAAACACCACACCAACAAAATAGCAATACT
The DNA here is from genome assembly GCA_037576675.1 of Pangasius sanitwongsei. Lineage (NCBI taxonomy): Eukaryota > Metazoa > Chordata > Actinopteri > Siluriformes > Pangasiidae > Pangasius > Pangasius sanitwongsei. The sequence continues at coordinate 11,967,936 of CM075009.1, read as the reverse complement.
GAAAAAGAGGAAAGCAGATCAGATACTATCCACACAGATCAGGCAAGGGTAGAATGAGCTCTCTCTCTCTCTCTCTCTCTCTGCCAGTGACCTCTCTCACTCAGGACATTGGAGAAGACCTAGGGCCAGCAGGGCAGCAGACATCAGTCTCTTCCTCAAAAAAATCAATGCATTAACCCAAAAACAAACCCATTCTGATTCAGAAATAAAGACATTCGAATTCTGATTCATAACACACACACACACACACACACACACAAATTTCCTCTTACCACTATAGACTCAATTCTGTTTCCTATCCCTGCTCTCTGCCTACTTTTATTCCTAATTATGCAATCTTCTAATGCAATATTCTACTGATGAAAGTCTAAACTGGTTTCTCAGCCGGGGCAACAAGCTATTTCTGAAAGCAAAATTCTTCACTCAAAAGCAGGGAGTGGGTGCAGAAAGCAGAGACTTGCTACGAGACACAACCCTAAAATTATCTATTAGAGATTGAACTTAATCCACTCTGTATCAACTCATGACATCTGACTCCAGAATAGAAATCCTCAGATTACCAATATGATATAGTAAGCTCTTACCTGCATGCAGCTGTATTTTTATTTTTATTATTATTATTTTTTTTAACATTTCTCCTGTAGATCTGGCAGTATAGTGCCCACTGAAAATAATTCTCACATGCCAGGAGAGACCCTCATCTACTCTTGTGATTATTTAATTTAATTACTAATTACTCTCTGCAGGTATCTGTCTCTCAGTTGTCTTTGGAGGTGAAATATGGTGCATAATTAACTAGTGAAACAGAGTAGGCCAGGCTCCTATTCCATAGGATTGATGTTGTGGCTATGGGCTGTTCTCTGTATAAGGTAGACAGACATGAACCCAGTCAAGCTTGTTAGGATTAGCGAAAGACCAGGCGAGAAAATAGTAAGAGATGTGGAGGAATTGATTAAGTTTCGACATCTTTATTAGATGCGTGCTTTGAGACATTTCTATTCAGTTATAAACAAGCTTGGAGAAGAGGGGGTACTGTTCAGTGCTCATTGTGCAATATCTCTCACATCTCACTCCCCATTGAATTAAACACTCTTAATAGTCACTAATTATAAAAATTTTTTATGCCTGTTCATTTGGGGCTTTTTTCACGGCACTGTTAACATTGTTTCAGGACTGATTTTAATAAGCTCATCTTGTGAGAGTCCTCAGTCTCTCTAATGCTGAGTCCACAGCTCCCTTTTACTGGTAGTAAGGTTGTTTAATAAGTTTCCATTTCATCACACACAGTATTTATTAAATAATTATATATGTAAACTGCCTCATTGACAGTTTATGTTGGGGAGAGATTTGTGGCCAACTCATAAATGATGCTATATTACAAGCCTTTATTTAGAGAAGCATTTTAGCAAGAGGTACACTATTGAGGACATGGCTCTGTGCCAGCCACTCAGGCCACTGAAGTGGACTTCGCTTTGTGCACTGGGGCACTGTCATGTTGGAGCATGTTTGGGCCCCTTAGGTCCAGTGAAGGGAAACTGTAATACTACAACATATAAAGACATCCTATACAATTGTGTGCTTTCAACTTTGTGGCAATAGTTTGGGGAAGGCCCAAATATGGGTGTGATGGTCAGGTGTCCACAAACTTTTGGCCATGTAGTGTATAGTGTGTGTGTGTGTGTGTGGATATATAATTTCCCATGATACGGAGCAAGGTACAGATTGGGTTTACTGAAATATTTTAGCTGCAATGTTAACTTCTTATTGGCAGGATAGTGACAGTTAAATGCTATGCCTGGAAAACAGAGGTAGTAGAGGAAAACCAGTGCTCATATGAAACACCTCTGTTTAAGGCTAATGACCTCAGACCTCACAGGAAGCTCCCTCCGCTGATGACTCAGTATGCTCCATACATTTGAGTACTCATTATCTTGTACAAATTTCACCTAATCACTGTTTCAGAATGCTCAGAGGAACTTTCTTCCTCTGCATCTCACCCACAACCATAAGAAAGACTGAAAGAGAAAGCTTAAAAAAGGCAAAGCATACACAGAAGAAGGTGTATAACGTGAAACACATATCCACTGGTAATGAGTTGATAAAAAAGCATTAAAGCAACACTGAACATTCAAAGTAATATGAAAGTGCAAAAAAGGGAGGAAGTGTTATATACATGGATGCAGTTGGTGAATAGGGGAGGGCTGTTAGTGCTATATTTCAAAGCAGCCTATCCACCATCTCTCAGTCATAAGCACATACAGAAATGATTTTGTCTGTCAGCATATAGTTTTGTGTATGTCTGAAAACCCTTTACAGAGAAGAGAGGCAGAAGCACAGAAGAAATGGAGATGCAAATGGAAATCAATGCATTATATACAAGTTACTCTGTTGCTCCACCACCTGTCATGAACCCACCTCTCAGTGCTCAGATTCAGATTTTTTTTACAGTTTACACAGTTACTAAGTAAATTATAAAAAGCGAGTGAAATTCTTACATGCAGAGAAACAAGGACAATGCAGTAAAACTATATATTTGTCCATAAACACTATATGGCCAAAAGTTTTTGGACACCTGACCGTTGCTATGCTTTTTAAACATCCCATTCCAGATTTAGTCCCCCTTTGCTGAAATAATAACCTCCACTTTTCAGGGAGGGCTTTCCACTAGATTTTGGAGCGTGGCTGTGGGGATTTGTGTCCATTCAGTCACAAGAGCTTTAGTGAGGTCATGCACTGATGTTGGGCAAGGAGGCCTAGGGGTGTAGTTACATGTCTGGGCACCTTAGCTCCAGTGAAGGGAAATTGTAATGCTACAGCATACAGAAACTTCCTATACATTTGTGTGCTTCCAACTTTGTGGCCACAGTTTGGGGAAGGCCCACATATGGGTGTGATGTTAAGGTGTCCACAGACTTTGTATATATATATATATATATATATATATATATATACAGACAGGTCCATAAATATTGGGACATCGACACAATTCTAACA
>CM075009.1:11946904-11964842 GCA_037576675.1 Pangasius sanitwongsei | reverse complement strand
GTTAGAATTGTGTCAATGTCCCAATATTTATGGACCTGACTGTATATATATATATATATATATATATATATATATATATATAAAGATAGACAAATATATGTATATGCATTAAACACGTTCTTTAGTGGTGCAAGTGTTTATTTTTAAGCAGCCGTATCACCTGTGGGATAAAACTGTCCCTGAGTCTGTCTGTGTGTGCTCTGATGCTGGAGTAATATCTACCTCAAAGTAGTAGTGAAAAGAGACTAATTTCCAAAATTTGTTGTAAATGTAAACACATTCATCAACTGGTTCTTGAGACATCACACTAAGGAGAATCTCAGACAGACACATGGACGGATACAGAGACAACCCAAAAACATAATGCCTCCGCCACTGGAATAAAAAACATCAAGTGGGCTGCATTAATCTATCTAAATAGTTTCATCTATCTAAAGGTTCCTTATTTTCTGCTGTTTATTTCTTTGGTCATTTGGCATTTTTTTTCACTAGCTCGGTACCAACCATATCTTTTTGAATGGCTGCTCATGTTGCATCACTGGCCAGTTGAATGCATTCAGAGGAAACCATTAAATACCTCTTCTACATACGTGAGATCAAAGGTGGCCAGTGACTGGTTAGACAACAGGATGAATTCTTATCCGTTGAACCACTTGAGAGCCTGAAGGTTAGGTTTTTTTGTTTGTTTGTTTTATCTTAAGTGTGTCTTGTCTTTATAAACTGTTATGTTTACAATTAAGACCTAATCTGCAAATCTCATGCACTGCTATATACTACATGAATAATAATAATGACACCAAGAGAGCTTAATTAAACTTGCAGCAGTTATCTGAAGTACAGAAAATTTACTTCGCCAGTCACACTAACAAAAACATATAAAGTTTAAATCTAGCAGACCATTTCACTGTAAATGTTTATCAAACAACCCTGACATTTTTTTTTTTTTGCTTGTTTGTTGGAATGGGAATTCATGGACTGGAAAAAAAATTTGTAAAATGCTAGGACGCACCAATACTTTCTTCAGAAGATGGCCAAAGCTACAGAGGAAATGGGTATGGAGAGAGATGAAAAATAAAGTGGCTATTGATTGGCTACCGGATGAACTCTTGGCATCAGGTGCTAGAAGATGCACAGGTTCTCTGGCGACACACCTGCTAACCATAATGTGAAGTGTGTGAAGTGACATGTGGCCAAGTATGGTGACCCATACTCGGAATTTGTGCTCTGCATTTAACCCATCCAAGTGCACACACACAGTAGTGAACACACACACACCGTGAACACACACCCGGAGCAGTGAGCAGCCTTTTTTTGCTGCGATTCACATCATTCTGTGTAAACTATAGAGACTGTTGTGTGTGAAAATCACAGGAGATCAATAGTTTCTGAAATACTCAAACTAGCTCATCTGGTACCAACAAACATGCCACAGTTAAAGTGACAGCGAGCACACTTTTTCCCCATTCTGATGTGAACATTACCTGAAGCTCTTGACCTGTATCTGCATAATTTTACGCAATGTGCTGCTGACACATGATTGAATGATAACTGCATAAATGAGCAGGTGTCTAGGTTTTCCTATTAAAGTGGACGGTGATTGTAGTACATCAATGTTAAGGTGTCTGAAGTTGTGAGAACTATAAAATAATCCAGGGTATTTCAGTAATAATAGTAGATTTAGTAAATGTTGAGCATAGTACACAAAGTTTCCAGAGACAAAGGACGTTTCAGACAAAAGTCAAGTGCAAGTGAAGTGTTGTGAATCACTGATCTGTAAATCACTGACTGGTAATGACAATAGAGATAAGATAGAGCTTCAAACATCACTCCACTTGACTAAAAAAATAAATAAAATTAAAAATAAAAAACAGTGCAAAGGTTTTTTGAATGCTTGGAAGCACACAAATACAACAATTTGATAGAATGAACACAAAACAAATGACTATAAATAGAAACAATTTTTGCATGCAATGTAACACAAGTATGGAATGACAAATAAGGACTCAAGATAGTCTGCAGTACCACTTCCCCCATTGCACCATGTCTGTATATTAACAAGCTGAGAAGCTAAAATGTGTTTGCTCTGGCTAGGGAATATTATTTTCTTTGCATCAATAAAACAAAGATTTGTTTCTTCTACAGCTCAGACCCTGGGCCTGATTTGGTGAATGCTCTTCTAGTATTTGTTGAATGACCTTGCAAACTCTAAAGTCTTACAAATAATCACAATAATACATAGTAAGTCTGCCAAGGAAGCATTATCCAAAGATAAATGCCTCCAACCTGTATAATGACAGGATTTGATGTAACAATTAAGAATCAGTAATTGTCCAGTAGCATGTGAGATAAGCAAAACTATTATGTATGTTTTCAACAGCCCTGTTCTCCACCTTTGAAAAGGTCACAAGTTTAGAATATTGACACAATGCAACACTGATAAATTTATGTTTGCAGTGCTCTCTTTTGATCTACAAATGTGCTTACAAATCATGTACAGGACCTCATTGTTGAAAAGTATCAATCAGGAAAGGGGTACAAATGATTACAAAACATTAGATGTACCATGGAACACTGAAGGCCATCATCAACAACTGTAGAAAATTGGACACCATAGTGATATTACCAAGAATAAGATGTCCGCTCAAAATTGACAGGCCCGGATTAAGATCACACAGGGCCCTGGGGCTATGTTGAATTATTTATGCATTTACGGAACACTACAGTGATTGCAAGCTGTTTTTGCTGGCACTGGCACGAGGGTCTGACTCACATCAGGCACAGCAGATAGGTGTTTATTTTAACTCGAGTTTCAACGTTGTGAAATAAAACAGTGCTGTACAGTGGCATGTCCAGGTGATAATGCAGGCCATAGCTGCAGGTGCTGATCTGCTGTGAATGCTAAACAGTATGAAAACGTTCAGTCTTAGTGTACTATCATCTTTGATATTTTTAATAGCAAATATTTTAATATCAAATTACTATCGTATTTTTTTTTTTTTTTATAGTTCACACGACCTGAATGAAACAAGGGGTCTTGTGTTTGACAGATGTGCTTTAGAGCAGCTTACCATTAGATGCTCTTCTTCCTGGCCTTATGAGAGTCAGCATCTTTGATAATCCATATTTCTAACCACAACACATTCCAGGGCTATATCCACATTTGGAATAATATATTATAGATTTCCTGAAATTATTTCAAATCTCATTATGTGCGTAAAGCAGATCAATGTCAGTATGTAGACAAATTTTTCTTTGCTTGTATTCCTGCTTTCTCACGGTGTAATTAGGCAATTTCTTACTTATCAAGCATACAACTGACACAAATGACAGTCAACCAGGGGGTTTAGACTTTATATCCACTGTATGTTTTGAGGTGAATGACTAGATTGCAATTTGGGACTTGGGCTAAGGGGTTACTTGCTTAATTCAACTGCTTAATTGAAGTATTCTCGGTGAGTATTGTGTATCCTTCAAAAGCCTGAATAAATCACCCCAAACCATGTGGCATAGTCCGTTATGGTCAGATGACACCAAGGTAGATCAGTTTAGGCATAATTCTAAAAGATATGTCTGGCACAAAAACAAGACAGCTTATCACCCAAAGAACATTGTACCCATAGTGAAGCACGATGGTGGCAGGATCATACTATGGGGCTGCTTCATTTCAAATGGGACTGGGGCTCTAGTCAAGAGATAGGCAATCATGGATAGCTCCAAATACCAATGTATTTTGGCACAAGACAGGCAGCCCTCTTTTAGACAGGTAAAGATGAAATAATAATTTTCCAGCACAATAACAACTCAAAGCACAAATCCAAGCCAACAAAGTAATGGTTTTAGAAGAAGAAGAAGATCAATGTCTTGGAATGGCCCAGTCAGAGCACAGATCTAAATCCTATTGAAAACCTGTGGAATCAATTGAAGAGGGCTGTGCATTGGAGACCCCCTCACAATTTGATCGCTCTGGAGCATTTTTGCAAGGACGACCAGAATAAAATTGCCAAATCAAGATGTGCTATATACTATAAGCAAAAGATACTTCAACAAAGTATTAGTTAAGAGCACACTTATGCAACCAGGTTATTTGAGATTATTCTTTTTCTTTCCTATTTGTTTTTCACTTGAATTGTGTTGGTTGCTATATAATATTACAGGAAGAACGAGATCTGACATGATTTATGTTGGTTTCATTTTTTACATCACAAAATCCTGCAATTTTAACATGGATGTAGATTTTTTATCTACTGTATGTTTTAAGGTGAATGACTAGATTATAATTTGGGACTTTGGCTAAGGGCTTAAATCCTTATTCAGTACTCTCAAACTGAGTATTGTGTATCTTTCAAAATGAAAAAGTATGCATACATTTTCTCTCAAAAAGAATTCACATGCTGGCCATAATCATTAAGCTGTAGTTAGTAGTAATTATACCACTGATTATAAACTTAACACAGCATCAAAAGAAGGAATTAACAAAAGAGTCAGATTCAAAACCAAAGCTTTTTCATCATGCATACTGGCCCTTCACTTTTTGCCCCTTGAGAGGGTGTCCAAGTCCTGTCACCTACAGCATGAACTCAGGCTGTCCCTGCTGACTCCATGTCTCTTTCTGACCTAAGCCCCTGACCAGATGGGCAAACAAGGCATTGGAAGAGCCCTGGGGTAAGAGCAGAGGTCCCTGACACCCAGGTGACTGCATTTATGTCCCCATTCTCAAATCCAACTACTTCTTCCCTCCAAATGAAGTGATACATCAGGTGGTGAATAAATGAGTGACATATTCCTGACAGATTAAAGAGAGAAAAAAAACTCAGAGGCCATCTGCTCAGCCAAGCTCTATTGGACTGTCATGACAGCACTGATGTGGGTGAAAATGAGAGAGTAAATTTTGGTTTTCTCTCTATTACACACACAGACACACACAGAGATCTTTAGCATGCTCCAAGCAATCTCACTGCACGATATAGCTTCTTGCTGTAAAGACTTATTACATTGCATTTTATTTATTAGATTCATATAAGGTATAACTACATATATGTATGAGACATTAAACATGCCATTAATTGATGATAGGGCAGAATGTCTATCCCCCAGTAGTTTATTTTAAATGAATAGAGCCTGCAAAGGACTGAGACAGCCCACACCCTCATTGCCTTAGGTCCACTTCAGAAAGACATATTAACAAGTGAAAATATCTCGAATATAGCCATATCTATCTAGTATTTCCTATTATACGATTGCAATATTAGATAACCAAATATAAGATTCTTAAACCTTAATAGACATTTTACTAATTTCAAGGTTTAAATTTTCTTATTATTTTTGCCAAATAATTTTGCTTATTTCTAGAAATAAATGCTAAACAATAGCAAAATTATCTGCTAATAGAACAAGACTATTTCAAGCTTGAAGTTAGTAATAACTGTTACAAATATGTTTTATAATCTTACATTTGATTGATTCTAATAGTGTGACAGAAAATACTAGATAAATTAGATTATATTCAAGGTATTTCCTCTTTCTAAGTAATTTTTTGCAGTGGACAGAGAAAGCTGCCACAAATCCCCTCAGAGCATGATGCATTTGTCTGCACCATCTGCACACCCCGTGCACTTATTGTGACATTGTTTGTTTTCACTTCCTGTTCCTGTCTCCACCCCGATGCATTTGTCTGCACCATGTGCACAGCTTGTACTCTTATTGTGACACTGTTTGTTTTCACTTCCTGTTCTTGTCTCCACCCCTTGATTTTTCATATGCGTATTGCACCCACCTGTTACCTGTTAATGATTAGTTTGCCTATTTAAGCCCTCATTTGTTACTGTTTGATTGCAAAGTCTCGTTTCATATATGTGTGTTACTGAGCCTTATTTCCTAGCTTCCATGGTTTGCTATGGAAGTCCAGAAAGGCCATGTTTTTTTTTTTTTTTTCTTGTGATCTCTCGATAACAAAAGCTGGCTTTTTGAGATCACAACATATTTCTTCATATGTCGAAATGCATTATCGGACATATTACATACTCTACATCAGGGAGTGCCTTAACAGAAATTACTTGGCACAGTGGAAGAATACCAGCCTTACGATCCTATGGTCATGGGTTTGATCCTGAGCTCAGGTGACTGTGTAGTGTTTGACTATATTCTTCTAAAATTTCCAATTCGGAATTAAAAAAGCAGCCCTATACCTTACATTTGTAAGTGCTAAACCATTTCCAAATTACAACCCCTGGTAAAAATTATGGAATCAGATCAGGTAGAGGAAAAAAAAATACGGAATCACTCAATGTTGTGTAAAATATTATAGAAACACCTTGTAATTTGCATTTGCATTTCTAATACAAATACCAAAACAAAGTGTCAGGCAAGAAAACTCAAAGCAATATGCCTTTAAAATACAAAATGCACAACAAAACAAATGAAAAACAAATAGGTGGAAACAGGACGAAATGGAATTTACATATAGAAAAGCCAAACAAAAACCTAAACAGAAGAAAATAAGGTTTCAGTGGGCTAAAGAGAAGCAATCATGGAGTGTGGATGATTGGATGAAAGTCCAATATTCAGTGATGAATCATGAATCTGCATTGGCCAAAGAGAAGTTCCAAGATGCTTGAACTTTTGTCTCGTGCTGTTCTATTTGATCTGGGAAAAGCATATGCCATCAAATTAAAGTAATTTAATTTAATTTGTTTGAAGTATGTTTCACAAAGCCAGAATGTTCAGCTATTAAACAAAATTGTTTTGTGTCATATCTGTGATTTATTTATTTGTCACAAAGTAAAAAGCCTGGGTGAATATCCTCCCAGTGTGGTGATTCCATTTTTTTTTTCCAGGGGTTGAAGTGTCGGTCACTTGAGGAGGCAATTCAAAAATATGCATCTATACCATAATGAACACTATAGCTATCCTGAATGGGTGGTCAGTGTCATTGCCAGTCAATTTGAGGCTGCGTGGTGAGAAAGATAGATGGATGGAAGATAGATGGACTGATACAGGCCTGCTGGCACTGTTGTTTTCTTTTTTTCTTTTTTGCAGCTCTGTCACTCATAAACATAGGTACTGAAAAGGGACAGCATTATGCCTCAACCAGGCCCACAACAGCCTGTTTGTTTTGGAGTGGTTTAAAGAGGAACCTTTCCTAACTAGTACTTTCAGGGTAAACACAACAAAAGACAAAAGGCATTTGCCTAAAAAACATGCTTTCATGAGTGCAAACTCATACAAAATTTCAATGAGCCAACTCATATGAAAATTAGGAATGAGATAGGAGAAGTCAATAAATTGTGAATTATGTTATTGAGGTTGGGGTCATAGCAATGCTTATAAAGTTTGTTTTTTTTAATGAATTCCTACTAACTTACTCTTGCTTACAAATTTTGTTTAATATTGGTTTAGGACCCAGTGCTACATTTGCATCCCAGAATTCCTATGGCAATTAGAATGGTGGCAAGTGAACCTAAAAGAGAAGGCAGAACCAGCGTACTGATTGGCTAGTCTGTCCTCAATCCAATGCTTTGGGATCAATTTAAGAATGAGTGTATTTGCCTTGAAAGAACTGTAGTATCATTAGAGGCTAGTCAGAAATGGCAGTTACAGGAAAGAAAGGGCAGCACTAACAGCTTCTGATAGAGAATTGCTGCCTGTCTCATTCTCAAAGACTGCTTCTACTCTTCCTGAGGCCATCCGACAACCTTCTCTTTTCAGAACATGTACCGAGTTGGCATATTTTTGTGGAACCTCTTAAAATAAAGCTGAAAGTCTACACTTCGATCACATCTTGATTGTTTTATTTCAAATCCATTGTGGTGGTGTACAAAGGCAAAATCACAAAAACTCTGTCATTGTTTAAATACTTCCGGACCTATATATATATACATATATACACACACACACACACACACACATATATAATCCATACTGTGTAATTGATAATGTGTGGTCTTTTTTTTTTTTTTTTTTTTTTAGCTGAGTGCTCCACACAAGAATTCCTATGTACCTGTACAAATGGCAATAATTGAGAGACAGATTGAGAGAGAATGTAATTCATGTATAGTATAGTAATTTGCATCTCTTCTCCACTTCTCAAAAAACTGCATCCTAGTTTCTTTGCTGACAGTGAGAAGACAGACACACATCATATGCATGCATATACACATGGGTGCAGCATCCTGATTCTGAATCTAGGTCAAAGCATTAAAATTTCAACACAGTCCTCTGAATAATGAAAACAATTCAGATATATGGTGTGCCACAGGGCCACAGCATACCTGGCTTGCTCTGGCAGATGCTGGCACATCAAAGTGGGAGTGTATGGTGTGGTTCTCCTCTCAGAATCAGAATAACTGTATCGCCTTTGAGGTGTGTTCTCAGGAATTAGCTTTGGATTGGTGCTGGTGTGTAACATTAAACAGTACTCCATGGTTTATTGTTTGCTGTACTGTATGTCTTGATGTAATGACAAACAGTGCAACAAACAGGGCAACAGCAACAGATGCAATAATAATGTAATAATACCATGATTACACAGTGGTCAGGACATCAGACAATAGACAGTGCAGTACTATTCCACTTAGCCAGTGGACAAGATGGATAGGAATTTTGCATCATTATAAAATAATTCACAATGCGGTTCTTTGTTTTGAGCAGGTAACAAGATAAATACATACTTTAAGCATATAAAGGTGCTTTTTTCTTCCAGTTCTGTCTTTCTGTAATAATAGTTCATCCATAAATGCGAGAAGTATTTTTTCCCTTTTTTTTCCCTCCCAAAGCTATATTGGTTCTCAGTGAACAAGCACTGCCAAAATACTGTTGTAAAGCTTGATTGATCAGTAAACACTAACAGAAGTCTATGTTTTTTATGCAGGGTGAAGCAGTATATGTTGTATGAAAATGGGCATTGACTTCCTGAACATTAACTTGTAAGCAACATCACTGTATGACAAAAAGGAAAGAAGCTATTTTAGAAAATCTGTTTCAGACATTTGACTTTGCTGTGACCTTGACCATGTTTGGATCAATTCCAAAATCAATCAGTTCTTCTGCTGGTTGCAATGATAATTCTATGTAAATCCTACAAAAATTCAACCACTAGTTCTTAAGACTGATGGGCAGACATATGGATGGACAAATGGATGAAAGGACAGACAGACAAGCCAACAACCTGAAAACGAGGCTAGTGAGGGAACCTCTGTAATAACAGGAACTAACTCCCGTGTTGGGAAACTTACTGACTGTTATAAAGCACTGTTAAATAAATGTCTCAGAAATAAATGTCAGAAAACCTCTCCATATTATTGATTATATACTTTTCTTTGTTACATTACAAGGCTTAGATTTTATGGAGCATCTGGTCTACAAGTGAATGGTAACATATTACAATAAGCACATTATTATAAACATATCATCATGTTATAGTCATATTCAGAGCTGTGCTGCTACAGAAAACTAAACAACACATTCTGGCTTGAGAATTCAACCGTACTGTGGAATAAGTCAAGTCAAGTGGCTTTATTGCCACTTTATAAAGCAATTTGACTTATTCCACAGTTATTGTAATGAACACAATCTCTCATTAAAGACAAATTTTTGACTAGCATTCTGGTGGGATGTCATAGCTCTAAAGTTCCAGCACCCCAATGCAAAATATTTTCCCACATTCCTGGGAAAGAAGCTATTGAAGAAAAACTATTGTTCTTTTTCTGCCCTCTTTTAGACAAGATGCTCAATGAGCTTAACAGATTAACAGCGCTTCTCCAGCATAAACTGTGACATAATGAATGGCAACCAAACCCTGAACCCCACAAGTGATGTGTTTCTCAAAGAAGCTCTGTTTTCATTTGCTAGAATGTATGACTCACAAACTGAGGACTTAGGACATGAAATACATCAGTTCAGGAGAATTTTACAAAGGAAAATACAGAATGGTGTGCCAAGACCCTTTAGTGTTATAGGGCTGACATCATTCTTTAGTACTACTTCTTGTCTCAAGTCCACTATGGCAGATGAAAAACTAAGCAATTTGGGTATACTAAGTATTGACTCAGGGAGGGCAAAGTCATCAAACCTGGATGAATTTGTTGAACTGTTTGAAAGAAAGCATATAATACAGTTGGTTTAACAGAATTTCAATATAAAACTGAAAAAGACTGAATAAATAATAAGAGCAAGGGCCTTGAATGGTGATCATTTGTTGATCTGTTTGTATAAAACATGACAAAGTGTAGAACACAGAATATAGTGAAAATGTAACTGAAAACCTAATAAAAAACTAAATAAACTAAATAAAATAAAACTAAATAAAAATTTTGAATGATATAGAACATTGACTATTGCCTCTTAATGCCCACATTGCACTGAATAAGATGGCGAACAATAAGGTAGAAGTTAACTGGCCTCTCTAATGGAGCCACTTGCCCCAGCCTGCAACACTCCCCAAAGTGTGATTCAACACAACTGAGAACACTTTCACCAGAATCCAGTGGTGGCATGCTTTACACCACTCTATCTGATGCTTAGCATTGTGCATAGTGAAGTTAGGCTTGTGTGCAGCTGCTCATTTCACGAAGCTTCTGATGCACAGTTCTTGTGCTGATGTTGCTTCTAGAGGAGTTTGGAACTCGGTAGTGAGCAATGCAACAGAGGATAGAGGATTTTTTTATGCGCTACATGCTTCAGCAATTGGCAACACCACTCTGAGAGTATGTGTGGTCTACCACCTCATGGCTGAACTGTTGTAGCTCCTAAATACTTCCATTTCACAATAATCGCTAATAATAGATCTAGGAGGGCAGAAATTTCACAAAGTGACATGTGGAAAAGGTGGCATCCTATGACAGTGCCAAGTTTAAAGTCATGGAGCTCTTCGATAAGATCCTTTCTACACACACATACATATCTTAGGTACACTGTCCTACAGTTTCAAAAGGAAATCGGTATTGTAAATTGTTGCAGTGTTGTTGCCTGTTCGTTCTGTTTCTGCAGATAATACTTGACAGCCTCAATGATGTTTTTATCTGAAACCTTGTCTATTAATAAATATCCTCCTTCAAAGATGTACAAAAATTCTCTGGAAGATTAGTTTCCTGGTAAATGAATGTTTTAAATTTTTTGTTTTCCAAAGACACAACAATGCATTAAATAATTTTTTAGACAACGATAATTTAAAAAAAAATACAGCCACAAGTGGCACTCTGTGGGGTAAATGCACCCTTCAAAAATAGTGCCCCCAGTGGCCAGTTCTTGCCATGTTACAGTTGTAAATCTAAATGGGTCAAGCTTAATGGCTTATTTATTTTACACAACACAAGGAATTTGGGAAAAAAGAATTTGGTTGAGCAACATAAAATTCATGAGATATTCTGCATCTTGTGAGAATATTTGGTGCTCCTATGAGTGAGGGGCACGTGGCTTAGTGGTTAGCATCCCTGGGGGTGTGGGTTCAAACTCTGCCTCTGCCCTGTGTGCGTGGAGTTTACATGTTCTCCCTGTGCTTCAAAGGCTTCCTCTAGGTACTCTGGTTTCCTCCCCAGTCCAAAGATATGACTGGCATTTCCAAATTGTCCGTAGTGTGTGAATGGCTGTGCGAGTGTGTGTGTGTGTGTGTGTGTGATTAAGCCATGCAAAGGGTTGATCTGCAGTGTGCAACCTCCTTTCAAATAGCCAAGGTATGCAGAACAATAAATGGACCATACATGAACATACTTATCGAATATTGTGACCTAGCTCAAAGCTAACCATGTGAGATGTTAGTCGAAAACTGATTGGCTGATGGCAGCCATGTTTTTAAAGTAACCCAGTGACCGTTAGAAATCTGCTTCAGGAATACCAGAATGATGGAGTATACCAAAATTAATCTCAATCAGACTTCTGGTTACTAAGAAACAGCTATTTGAACTTAACCCTATGTTTGACCATGCTCCAAGCTTAGCAAACTGCATCAAAATCTAGTCTTGAACATGCCTTTAAAGTTTTGTGACAATCTATGCAATATCTCATGAGTTACAGCACTGCCTCCTCTAGAATTGACTGGCATGTGGCGGCCACATTGTTTAAAAATCTTAACATGTTATTTGAGAAGTACTGAGAGCCCGACTCTGCTGAGTAATCTGACACCAATTTTGTAAGGATATGCCAAAACTCCTAGGACTAGTTTACAAAAGTATGTTTTGCACATTATGCAAATTATTGAAAATTTGGGTGGGTGGGTAAATAGTCCAAAAGGCAATTTGTGTATGGTTTCAGTGAAAGAAATTTGACTGCACACCTTATTTTACAAGAGATATGCTTGTTCTTAAAATGCATAAACACGCATAGTAATGGCCAATTTGAATTATGTTGCATCACTTACAAGCAGTCCTAGAGGTACCTACTATTCATGTTTCGTGATGATAGCTCATTGTTAACCCTCTCAAATGACCATTTAAAACTAATTGACTTATGTTGGCTATGTTTTTAAGTAACCAGGTCATTATCACAAGGAGGTAGTTCACCAAATTTCATCTCGAGTGAGGTAACTTAGAAACAGTTATCTGAACTTAACTTGGCCCCCTGTGTATGACCACACTCCAAATTCTGCACAGAACCACAGAATCCAGTCATGAATAAGCCTTTCATGTTTCGTGCACATACATGCAAGCATTCATGAGTAACAGCTGTTCCAGTAAATTAGGCTCCATCCCACTAGAATTGATTTTGCATATTATGTGGGTGTGGCTAGATGGATCTTGAGAGAACCCAAGGAAGTAGGAGAAAAAAAAGGAATAAGTTCTTGGCCCCCAATAATAAGAAAAACTCAAACAAAAACAAAAGGGTTGCAGCACTTTTTGCTTGAACCTGAACCCCTAAATATACACTCATCGAACACTTTATTAGGAACACCTGTAGAGCTACTCATTCAATTATCTAACCAGCCAGTCGCATGGCAGCAGTGCAATGCATAAAATCATGCAGATATGGGCCAGTAGATGGTGGCCATTTTTGTTCAGTAACCAGACATCATTAGGAAAAACAATTAAAGCATAGTACACAGACAGAGTCCCAAAATTGCCCAAATATCCTAGGACTAGTTCACAAAAGTAGGTTTCCCATATTATGCAAATTAGCAGAAATTCATTAAGGTACTAATTAATGTTTATGGCCCAGATGAATGCAACTGAAGTGAAGGAATATGAGGAAAAAATAGTTTTGACTGTTAAACCTATGGGTCATGAGATAAGGCCCAAAATGTTAACCATTGTGTCACAGTGCTACCAAATGTGTGCAAATTTCATTTCATGAAATTTCATGTCAATCCTCTTCATGGTTTTGGCTGCATGATTTATTTTAGCAAAGAAAAAATTAATAATAAGAAGAAAAATAAATATAGCTGCAAACACCAATCCGCAGAGGCAAAGCACTCTTCACAAACAGTGCTTCCAAATCTCAACATGTTTTTGATAATGATTAAAAACATAATGGCCATTGTCAAGAAGGCACAGCAGTGGCTTCCCAGCAGTTTCCCACTCCAGCCCTCACCTCTTTCTACAGGGGCATCATTGAGACCTACTGCATCACTGCCTGGTTCTGAAACGGCAAAGCTTCTGAACAGACACAACTGAAGAGGATAAGGAAGACATCAGGAAAGATCAATGGTGCCCCTCCCCTCTTTGCTGGTGATCTACAACCAGTGCCGTGCCCGCAGAGCCTACAGCATCATTAAACACGCCTCCCACCTCTCTCACAGTCTGTTTCCCCTCCTGCCATCTAGGAAAGGGTTCAGGAGCACCGCACAGCTTTTTCCCCTCAGGCTGTGAAGATCATGAACATACTGTGCCCCCCACACGCATGCCCACCCCCTTACATACCCCTAGTTGTTGTTTTTTCCTAGATTTTTATTATCTAAATTCCTCTTCTTCTTCTTCCCATTATTAGTTCTTTTATAAAACTTAATTTTGCCTTGTCCAAAGATTTTTGGTCTATCTTGATTGGTATCAGACTACTCAGGGAATTGTCCTTATTAAAAGCTGTTTGAATCATATTGAAATTTTAAAAAATAACAATACCAAATCAATTCATGTGAGGCTACTCATACAGCTGTAACCCATAACTGCTTGTGAGCATTCACACAAAACTGGAAAGCCCTATACAGGACAAGATTATGAGGTCATGTGCAAAGTTTGGGGCATGGTCATACACAGGGGTAGAGTTAAGGGTTGATAAATATTTTTCAACAGCTATGAGTCTGATCAAGATGAAATTTGGTATGCTGCATCTATGTGCTAATCTGTAAATGACCTTTTGATAGGCATTCTAGCACTATTCTTGTTTTTGCCCAAAAAAACAAGGATTTCTCTTAGAAAATAAGGTGTACAGTTAAATGTTTTATTGACCTTGTTTCTTTGCAGAAGTCATAGAATATAATCACCCCCTCTCAAATGTATTATAATTTCCATAATATGCAAAACCTATTTCTGCTAACTAGTCTTACACATTTTGGCTTTCCATGAAGAATTTGGTGTTAAACTACTCAACAGATTTTGTTGAGTTGTTTTAACCCACCCAATTTTCAAGTAATCAAAAATATCAGAACATGTGACTGACAGGTTTCTTGTTGCCCAGGTGTGGCCTATTAGATTGATCATTTAAACAATTAACAGCTCTGAATGACTATTCTTGGTTTGAGCCCTGGGTCTCACCTGTGAAGTCTGCATTTGTTGTTAAAAAGGATAAACCAACATGAAGATAGGAGAGCTGTCTATGGCAGAAAAGCAAACTGAGTAAAGAGGGAAAATCGATCATAGCCATTGCACGTGCATTGAGCACAGCCCAAAAAATTTTTGGAATGTTCTGAAAAAGAAAGAAACCACTGGTGCACTAACAACCAGACATTGAACAGGTTGGCCAAGCGAAACAACAACAGTTGATGACAAAAACATTGTGCGAGCTGTGAAGAAAAACCCAAAAGTAACAGTCAGTGACATCAACAGCCTCCACAAGGCAGGGTTGAAGGCATCACAATCTACTGTTCAGAGACTTCAAGAGCAGAAATATAGAGGCCATACTACAAAATGCAAACCACTCATCAGTTGTAGGAATCAGAAGGCCAGATCGGAATTTGAAAAGACATACAGAGATGGGCCACAACAGTTCTGGAACCAACATTAACCTCCACCAAAGTGATGGAAAGCCAATATACCAAGAAAGAAATAACTGCTCATGATCCAAAACATACAAGCTCATCAGTCAAGAACAGTGAAGGTAGTGTCATGGCTTGGGCTTGCATGGCTGTTTCTGGAATGGACTGACTAATTTTGATGATACATAATACACTGATGATATAACTAATGATGGTATCAGCAGAATGTATTCTGAAGTCTACAGCAAAATTCTGTCTGCTAATTTACAAAAAGGGAAGGACTTCATCCTGCAGCAAGACCATGATCCAAAATGCATTACCAGCACAACAAAGGACTTCATGAGGGTAGAAAGTGGAAGGTTTAAGACTGGCCCAGTCAATCACCAGACCTTAACCCAATTGAGCATGCATTTCACCTACTGAATAGGAGACTGAACTGAGAAATCCCCCAAAACAAACAACAACTGAAAGAAGTTACGGTACAAGCCTGGAAAAGCATCACAATGAAGAATGCAACAGGTTCGTGATTTCAGTGGGTCGCCGGGTTGATGCAATTATTGCAAACAAAGGATATGCAATTATTAGTGTTATTTACTTTAATTTAGTTATTTACTATTTAAGTGTTATTTACTTTAATTTACTTTAAGACTATCCATTCCTATACTTTTGCTCACCTAAAAATTGTGGGGGGGGTGTGCCATGAAAGTTGCCATCTTCCAAGTTGTTTAACACATCTAGATATAAATATCAGGAAATGAAGGTTGAAATTCTGACCTATTGTCTCACATTCATCTTCTGATCCTAAACCCAAATGTCTTCAGTGTATAGCAAAAACAAAAGAATTGGCCTTGCCATTCTAATACTTTCAGAGGGGACAGTTTGTCAGTATATGACGTAAAATTCGCAAAAAAAAAAGGGGGCAGGGGGGATTTCATTTAATATAGTAAAGATTAAGCATGGTGCACAAAGTTTTAATGTTTCAATGTAATTAATAGGATAAGTCTCTGACCCCATGCTCCCATCACCATGATCTACAACTACATCAGTTTGTCTAAATTTGAGCATAGTATAATCAGAGTGAAATCTCATATATAATATATATTCAAAGGTTTGTGGACACCTGACCATCACACACACGTCAGCCTTACCTAAACTGTTGTCTCAAAACTGGAAGCACACAATTGTATAGGATGTCTTTCTATGTATCATTTTAATTTCCCTTCACTGGAACAGGGATGCATGACAAAGTCCTGACAGAAGCTTTTACCAGATATACACCAGATTGCCCTCAACACTAAAATACACTTTCTTGAATGTAAGATTTAGAATCTTAAGATTTTTCAAAAAAGCCTTATTGATTTTCATCAACTTTATAGATATTTTTAAACTGTTCAACTGTGGCTCTCATGACACATTAATCGCTCACTATGTGATGTTTACATTAACACTGGGGAAATTATATTATGCTGAAAGTCTGTGGCTAAAGTACAAAAAAAGTAGTATGAACCAAGAATGTTTTTCCCTTCACACACAGCTGTTCCAAACAGAAGTTCAGTTGGAGCCATCGCTGATGTATGATTGCCCTCTACTGCCCAGATGTCTAGACAAGAAACACGCTCCGGGTACAAATGAGGGGGAAAATTCTTCTGCAGTATGACAAGATATGGACACAGTGGTTATACTGAACACACTGTTTACATTCTGTTGCTGATAATTAATTCTATCTCCTGTATTAGTGGCAATTTTTTTCTCACTTTTGAGGCCATAATTTACACCATCCTCGTACAGTATGCTTACCACATGGTAGACAGAGAGACAGACTCTCACACATATACACACACACAAAGGTAAAAGATGCAAAAAAAATGCTATCAGAGATGAAACATTATGGAGCTGACTGGTCTGAATGATGGCTGCTGTTCATCAGGAAATCTGACTGAGGGTCATGACATGTGATCACAAAGAGAACACACAGACTGGGAATAATTTCCTTTCTTTTCCTCTAATTTCCCATAGATGAGAATTTGTGGAGGTATGAACACCCCTTTTTCCTCCACTACAAATTGCGGTCAGCACAGCAGTAATACAGTTCATTATGATGACATTAATATGACCTATGTATGAATAATTCTTGTCAAACATGCTATGATTATTTATTATTATTATTATTATTATTATTATTATTATGAGGCCAAGCACCGAAGGTACATAGGCACCCTATTGTTATTCTTCCTTTTCTTCTTCTTCTGGCTAGGGTGTCTATGGCAGCCCATAAAACTGACTGGTAAAAAGTTTAAAAAGAGGGTCTAAGGAACATTCTGACCAAATTTGGGCCAAGTGCTGCCAACGCTCCAGCAGCACCATTGGGTCAACTTTTGGCCTAATTTGGAAGTACGTTTATGGTCATAACTTTTGAACCATGTGTCCAAAATTTAAAAGGTTCCCTGGGTCAAGACATGTTCAGTGCTCCCTATGACATCAATTTCTGCCCAATTAGATTTTCCGCCATCTTAGATTTTGTCAAAAAAATGTTTTTTTTAGCTACTTCTCCTACAAATTTTGTCCTGTCATTACCAAATTTGGCACACGTCATCTTCAGAGTAATCCTCATAAAATTTAACAAAAGAATTTTGATTACTCCAAACGGTTTGCCTGTAATGGGCCAAGGAATCTGACAGTGACACCTCTAAACAGGTAATTTAGGTGTCATTGCTAGTCTTGCCGGAGTCCCTGCTTGCACTCTTCCTGCAAAGTACATTGTCCTTAACCATTAGAGGACAAAAGCTTACCTAACAATCTCTTCCTCTCTCTCCATCTCTCTCT
>CM075009.1:11913029-11928517 GCA_037576675.1 Pangasius sanitwongsei | reverse complement strand
GAGGAGGTATATGGAGGTAATAAATGAGGATATGAAGCTAGTGGGTGCAAGTGTTGAGGATGCAGAAGATAGGGATACGTGGAGAGTGATGATTCGCTGTGGCGACCCCTGAAGGGAAAAGCCAAAAGAAGAAGTTGTTGTTTAAGGACCTAACAAGTGTAGTCTAAATGTCAAACATTTCCTGCAGGCAGCTGTGCTCATCATAAGCAGCTCACTGATAAGCTTCTGGTGAATAATCTGAAAAAATATCACTCCAGTGGAATAATTTAACAAAAGGTTCTGCTGGGACAGAACAAAGGGCCTCATTTATCAATCCTTTAGTAAAGTTGTGTGTAAAAACAAACTAAAAATTTCCGTTGGATTTACAAAAGTTCGTGCTCACATGTGTATGTCGATAAATGGCAATCACCCATAAATTATTAGGCACATGTACAGCACATCTGATTAGCATTTGGTGATACCTACAAAACTTCTTTAAAGGCAAAGCTAACAGAGCTGAAACAGTGAGTAAATGGCAAAAAATTTATTTCTCAGAGGTAGAAGTGAAAGTTATTTTGACTCAACTCTCTGCCAATAAAAATATATTGCATATTATTTAACAGCATAACAGCACCTGAAAAGGCCAACATCTGGAGCCAAATTACAGAAAAGGTTTACACAGCTGCTTTTCTTCTTAACTGAATGACTGGTCTTATTTGTCTTAATTTATGGATTTACACTGGCTTGGTTTCTTTAAATCTTTTCATGTTTATTATTTTTCTCTAGTTAATGCCATTAATATGAAATGACTGCGTTTCACAACATTTTCATTACATTTAGATGTAATTTAAATACACAAGCTATTTAAACTTGACAGTGTAGTCTGTATATTACAGTTGAGGTCAAAAGTTTAGAATCTTTCAGAATCTGCAAAATGTTAATTATTTTACCAAAATAAGAGGGATCATACAAAACGCATGTTATTGTTTATTTAGTGCTGACCTGAATAAGATATTTCACATAAAAGATGTTTACATATAGTCCACAAGAGAAAATAATAGTTGAATTTATAAAAATGACCCCGTTCAAAAGTTTACATCCACTTGATTCTTAATACTGTGCTGTTACCTGAATGATCCACAGCTGTGTTTTTTGCATTAAGAGCCAGGGGGTGAAAACTTTTGAACAGAATGGAGATGTGTACATTTTTCTTATTTTGCCTAAATATCATATTATTTCATTTAGTACTGCCCTTCATAGGCTACGGAAGATAGTTACATGTTTCCCAGAAGACAAAATAAGTTAAATTTACCCTGATCTTCAAATTAAAAAAGTTTTCACCCCCAACTCTTAATGCATGGTTTTTCCTTTTGGAGCATCAGTGAACGTTTGAACTTTCTGTAATAGTTGCATATGAGTCGCTCAGTTGTCCTCAGTGTGAATAGATGGATCTCATAATCATACAGTCATTGTTGGAAAGGGTTCAAATACACAAAAATGCTGGAAAACCAAAGAATTTTTTGGACCTGAAGGATTTTTCTGAAGAACAGCAGGCAGTTTAACTGTTCAGGACAAACAAGGGACTCATGAACAACTATCACTAAACAAAAACACACAGCTGTGTATCATTCAGGTAACAACACAGTATTAAGAATCAAGTGGATGTAAACTTCTGAACGGGGTCATTTTTTATAAATTCAACTATTATTTTCTCTCTGTGGACTATATATAAACATCTTTTATGTGAAATATCTTATTCAGGTCAGCTTCACTTTACAGCTAGGAATCTTCTTCACTACAAATCCACACCTGATGTACTTTACAGCTAAGAATCTTCTTCACTACAAATCCACACCTGATGTACTTTACAGCTAAGAATCTTCTTCACTACAAATCCACACCTGATGATTGGTTGGGATATGATCACAAGTGAGCATGACCAGTACAGGAATAAAAAGAAAATTGAACAGATGATCATAAACTCTGCATCACTGTCATTTCTCTTCCTCTCAGACTAGATGAGAGAAGCAGAGTACACACACAACACAATATGGCCAAAAGTATGTGGACACCACTCCTAATTATTGAGCTCAGGTGTTTCAGTCACACCCATTGTTAACAGGTGTATAAAATCAAGCATATAGACATGCAATCTACATAGACAAACAAAATCATTCACTGAACACCTTCGAGGTGAACTGGAATGTTTATTGAGAGCCAGGCCTTCTTGTCTAACATTGCCTGACCTCACAAATGCCCTATTGACTGAATGGGCACAAATTCCAACAGACATACTCCAAAATATTGTAAAAAGCCTTTCCAGAAGAGTGGAGACTTTTATAGCTGGGGGCGGGGTGTCTGCAACTGCATATTCATACCCATCCATGGTTTTGGTATGGTTTGTCCAACAATATCATATAGGTGTGAGGGTCAGGTGTCCATATACTTTTGGCCATACATATACATGACAGATACAGTAAATTAAACATAGGACTATACTATTACGCACATTCCAATATGTTATAATTTATAACATTTAATTCACAGGGACATGTGGCAGATGCGCACATATCAGCCTAAATGGATTAAAAATTGGTTAACTAACAAAAACATAATTGTTGATTTGGTGAAGCTTTCTGTAAGGAGATGTATTTTTTTAAATTTATGGAAGAAGTCTCGGTGTCAGCGCTTTTTAACTTCAAGAGAAAAAGAGATAAAAAAAAAAAGAGGTTGATGAGGGAATTTTTAAAACTGCTGTAACATAAGTGATAACAGGAAATAACTTGTTTCAGGAGCTAAGGTACAGAAGACCCCTGAATGATAAAAATATCAGTTTCAGTGTAGCCTCGATGTCAAATATAGCTTCTTAGGCCAAAAAGCCTCACTGTGTCCCAGTCCACTGACAGCAACACATTACTGTAATAGAACTGAACTCATCTTTGAATGTTTAAAATGTTACAAAAAAAAAAAAGAGGGAACAAACAAATACACTTATTGTGTAATTGTCATTATTGTGTGTGTCTAACAGCATTTTTAATAATGAACTGCAATATTAACCACAAGCTTGCAATGACTGTTTGCATTATACGTTCTTTAATGAAAGTGTTAAATAGAATAAGAAAAAAATATAGATGTTATTGAGATCAAAGGTGAGTGTGAGCTGTGTGGGAATTAGCAGGTGTCAGGTTGTAATGTTATTTTCTTGCAAAGGATAGTCAGCTGACCTGAAGCTGCTGAGCTTCATGGTTCTCCAGACCCTCTACTATCGAAGCAAATCTCTCTTTGTTATTTCTCTCTGCTGCGATTGTCATGGCTGCCAGGATCTTATCCAGACTAAGAACAATAAAAAGACAAAAAGACATTAAAAGACACATTAGCAAGATTTTAAAAAAACAAAACAAAACAAAACAAAAAAAAAATTCAATGAGGAAAAAAACTGATGGGAAATTGGTTAATAGAAACCATTAGCCCAAATCCCATTAGATATGATTTATGCAAAATATGAAATGTCGGAAAAAATGAAATAATACTTTTATATATGAAACCAATTAAGTCACTAAGTATTAATAAGTGAGTCACTGAATCATTCATTCAACTGATTCATTCAAAAAGGCTGATTCATTCTTGAATGAAGCAAGTGACTGTCTATGAATCATTGACACCCTATTCGTTCAAAAATTCTGAATCATTTAAGAATGAAACACCACTCTGTGTTCCTAGGAGATGCAACTGTTCTTCTTTGTTTGGAACTATTTTCGTTGGCGAAATAGAGCGAATACAGTAAAAATTGGCAATGTTGTGTCTAAAAATTGTCACTTAATATTAACTTATTGTTTATTGAACTGTTGTATAAAGTGATTTTCACATTTGCAATTAAAAAAAGAAAAAAACTGTCTTGCAAAAAGGGCACTTATCTAGTCAGAGACCTAATGGGCAGGTGCTTGAGCACCATCTGGGGTTTATCTGTGCACGTGCCTGCACCTGATGATAGCCATGATACTCAGAAAAGTATAATGCATTATGACATTAATATATCACAATATTTATTCATCAGAGCAGTCTTATCATATTATCACACAATCTAGTATCAAAACAATTTTCTATCAAAACAATTTTCTGACCATCTGACTATACAGACTAGATCAGAGTACCTTTGCCTTGGAACAATGACAGCTTTGTGGACTAACCAATGACTATAATCTACAGTGTTTAACAATTAATGGCAGTTGACAATCAGTATTGTCAGTGGAACAGATTATTTGACTGTCTTGAAGACTAACACATGCTTTCTCCAAGAGACTTGAAGTCAGCCAAACGCATCTTTTCAAACTGCTCCTTATGATGTGTCAAAAGGCACTTTAACACACTTAGAGGAAAGCACTATCTGCCATCTTCCATATAAATGAGTTCAGACATTGATGCGACATTTGATATTGTCTTTATAATAAAATCAGGAAAAAAAAACTTTCTTCTTCTGCTAAAACAGGACAGAGCAGACTAAACACAAATGCATAAAACGAACCTTTAGTGACATGTTGCATGGTTTTGTATGCCTGAAGCACTTTGTCACCTGGCTGGATGAAATTTAGTGCTCTGTAGTTCCCAAGAAAATTTTCATAACATGTCTTCCATAGAATTTTCTCTGATCCACTAGAGGTCCTTCAAAGTCATTGACTACCTGTTTGATTTGTGTTTACTGCAGCTGTCTTCAGTTCCTGCTTGCTCTTAGGGTATTTTGCAATGGAAATGCATCCTCATTCAGTTTCAGATCAGGCGATTTACTTGGCCATTGCAAAACATTTCACTTCTTTCCCTTTAAAAGTCTTGGGTTGCTTTCAAAGTATGCTTCAGGTCATTGTCCATCTGCACTGTGAAGTGCCGTCCAATGTGTTTTGAAGCATTTGACAGAAGCAGATATCTGAGCAGATAATATAGCCCTATACACTTCATAATTTATCCTGTTGCTTTTGTCAGCAGTCAAATCATCAATAAGTCCAAGGGAACCAGTTCCACTGGTAGCCATACATGCCCACGACAATAAGATGATCTGGTATGCTTTGGACCATGAGCAGTTCCTTCCCTTCCAATCTTTCTGGTACACACTGATCCTTACCACTGGCATCACGGTTATTTATAATGATACCCTAGATGTCACACAAAAACCTAGTCATAGACTCAATGTGTTTGAAGGTCTTTATACTAACGTAACATACTTTGCCACAAAAACAGGTCTACACAGATGATTCTGCTAATTATTTACAGATCCCCAGGGGCCATATTCTGAATTCCTTTGTGAATTTGCAGATTTCATCCCTAACCTGGTTGTTTCTTTAGACAAAGCATTAATTGCTGGCGACTTTAATATTCATTTTGATAATCCAGAAGACACTCTGAGAACAGCGGTTGTGTCCATTCTTGATTCAGTAGGGGTTAATCAGAATGTAATAGGACCCACTCATAGTGGTGGTCACACTCTTGATTTAATACTAACGTTTGGATTAAATATAGAAAATATAGTCACATTTCCACAGTCTGAAGCTCTCTCAAATCATTATCTTATCTCATTTAAAATGTAACTTAATCATAATATATGCACCTTAATATATATATACCATAATATATCACACTCTTGATTTAATACTAACATTCGGATTAAATCTTTAAAATTTTTAAATTTAAATCTTTTGAACTAGTAGTTATCAAACCCCTGATTAAAAAACCTAACCTCGACCCCTGTCAGCTGTCTAACTATAGGCCAATATCAAACCTCCCCTTTTTCTCCAAGATCCTAGAAAAGGCTGTAGCACAGCAGCTATGCTCATATCTACATAGGAATAACATTTATGAAATGTATCAGTCAGGATTTAGGCCTCATCAAAGCACAGAGACAGCACTGGTTAAAGTGGTAAATGACTTACTACTGGCCTCTGATCAGGGTTGTGTCTCCTTGTTTGTGTTGCATTACCTTAGTGCAGCTTTTGATACCACTGATCATGCTATTCTCCTCGATAGAGTAGAAAATGTTGTAGGCATTAAGGAAACGGCCCTTTCCTGGCTCAGGTCTTACTTGACTGATTGTTATCAGTTTGTAGATGTAAATGGTGACTTCTCTACGCATACTAAGGTAAAGTTTGTTGTTCCACAAGGCACTGTATTAGGCCCACTGCTCTTTTCTTTATATATGCTACCTCTGGGCAAAATTATTCGTAAACATGGTATTAGCTTACACTGTTATGCTGACGACACACAGCATTTGCCACATGCAGTTGCCAGGAGCAGCTTTGTACTCAGGACTCCATCAGCGGACAGTGGATAGGTTTAGCAAACTGGTCTTCTTGTGAAAACTGTGATGAATTTACTGGTTGCATAATTGCACTATTTGAGCATATAGTATACAGTTATAGAAGAGGTTAATTTATAATTGCACCCAGATGAGGATGGGTTCCCTTTTGAGTCTGGTTCCCCTCAAGGTTTCTACCTCATATCGTCTTAGGGAGTTTTTCCCTGCCACCGTCACCACTGGCTTGGAATAAATTCACATATTTACAAATTATTTTGGTTTAACTTAATTTGAATCTATTTATTTCTGTAAAGCTGCTTTGTGACAATGTCCATTGTTAAAAGTGCTATACAAATAAAATTGAATTGAATTGAAGTTCCTTTCTGTTTCAGCACATTCCAAATTGTTGTACTGGCTATGCCCAAACCTTGTGCAATGGCTCTGATTGATTTCCTCTCTTTTCTCAGCTTCAAAATGGCTTGCTTTTCTCCCATAGACAGCACTCTCATCATGTTGGGTTATACCTGCAGTGCAGTCTTCACAGGCAAAACCCAGAGCTCAAACCAAGAGTAAAAATCTGGGGCTATTAATTGTTTAAACAATCAATCTAATATCAAACTGCCAAGTGATCAAGGGATAAATCTTTTTGATCACTTGAAAAATGGGTGGGTTCAAACAAAAGGTGCCATGTTGTGTAAATTGTGTAACATATCTGGATGTAAATATCAGGGGGAAAAAAGCTGAAATTCTGACCTATTGTCCCATATTCATCTTCTGATCTCAAACCCAAATGTCTTCAGTGCATAGCAAATTGAGAAGAAAAAGAATTGGCCTTCCATTCCAATACTTTCAGAGGGTACTGTAAATACCCTAAAATTAAAGCTGAAAGTCTGCATTTTAAGTTCATATTCATTAGTTAACTTCAATTCCAATATACTGTGGTAAACAGCTAAAATAACAATAACTTTGTTAACTATAACTATGTCCAAATATTTATGGATCTGATTGTAAATAAATAAAACATTTTGTAAAATATCTTGAAGTCAGTCCTACCTCCACTGGAAACGGACTGCATACTATAAAAGACTGCAAACCAAATGTGTCCTTTGTTTACCTACAGTAATAATAACATTTAAGATACTGGATAGCAATAGAACACCACAATAAACTTACATGTTCTCCTCTCCAATAATACAGACTGCAGACAGGATCTTCACAATCTCTGTCATCATATTCGGCTGCTTGGGATCAACAGCCCTGGCCAGAAGGAGGAGGCTTCGCTCATCCCCGAGTATCCTTTGCAGGCCATACTGCAAATTGTCAAACGCTCACAAGTTTAATTTTATTACACCATTAGAAGAGAAACATTTAAAAAGTAGTGATAAGCAGTGGTTCTGACAGACTTGATATGTTCTAAGTAATGTGTACATGGCGCATGTAATGAGTTTCAAATGGTTGGTGGCAGGAGTGTTATATGTTAATTGTTGGTTATTCATAACCTAATTTTTGACTTTTAATAGTATTTCATAAAGCCATATAATGTCAAAAAATAGAGATACCATGTAGCACCACTGGGAATAGGTGGTCATAATTCCTTCACATTATACCAGCAGCTTACTGCATAGAATGCTTTACAGAAGTCAAATTATTCCAAAGAAATTCATTTCTTTGCTTCAATTACCTGCTATGAGTTTTATTTTGGATAACTTCAGTTCATCAGCGTTACTAATTGTATTTATAGAAAAGGGTTTATTTATGATTCACAGTAAGCATGCAATTCCCAGAAAACTGTTAAAAAAATTATAACATAATAAAATATAATAGAAAAATATAAGAAACCAAGGTGTACATTTGTACATTGTTAAATGGAGGGACTAATTAGAACCACATCTTATAATCAACATTTTTTGCAATATAAGCAGGACACCATTCAGATGCTTACTGTTTCCAGTCAGTTCAAATATCAGAAACATAAAGAAACATCTAGTTATATATGTACAGTGGAGTGAAAAAGCATTCGCCCCCTCCTGATTTCCTCTATTTTTGCATATTTGTCATACCAAATGGTTTCAGATCCTCATACAAAATGTAATATAACAAGGAAAACTGTTTTTTTAACACAAAAACTTTTAGATTATGCAACACCTATATCAACCATGTGAAAAAGTAACTCCACCCACCCACAATCCTTTAAACAGCAACAACTGCACAACTGCAAACAAATGCTTATGATAACTGGCGATGAGTCTTTTGTATTGCTGTGGAGGAATTTTGGCCCACTCTTCTTTGCAGAATTGCTTTAAATCAGCCACAGTGAGTGCTTGAACTGACCATTTAAGGTCCATTCACAGCATCCCAATAGGGTTCAAATCAGGACTTTGAATAGGCCATTCCATAATGCTAATTTTGTTTCTTTTGAGCCATTCAGAGGTGGACTTACTCTTGTGCTTCAGATCACAGACTGATGACCAGACATACTTCTTCAGTTTTTTTTCTGGTAGAGAGCAGAATTCTTGGTTCCATCAATTATGGCAATTTGCCCAAGTCCTGATGCAGTAATGTATCCCCACAAGATCACACTACCACCATCATGTTTTACAGTTGGTATAGTGTTTTTATTGTGGAATGCTGTGTTAGGTTTAAGCAGGATGTTTTGGGGCCCATATCGTCAAAAAAAAATTTCCACTTTCAACTCCACAGAGCATTATCCTAAAAGGCTTGGGGGTTCCTTAGATGTTCATCTGGGTTCTTACGTGAATTCCTGGATGAGTCATCAATGTGCATGTGGAGGAACTTTGGTAGGCCCTGCCCTTTCTAAGAAGATTCACCACTGTTTGAAGTTTTAACCCTTTCAGACACGTATTTGAATAGGTTTCAAATAGTCTGAGTTCTTTCAGACATACACCTAGTTGCTAAATTAAGAACTACAACATGTCTGCAGATATGAAACAGATATGAAAATGTGAAAGATTTGATGTGCTTTAGTGTGACAATATTCAGCAGGCAACTGTGTACCTTCTATTTTAGACTTCATATACTAGACAGCAATCCCTGAAAATGTCATGCATCTAGCATGAATAGTTCAAAAGTAAAGTATAGGACTTGGTAACTTTTTCCGTAGCACTTGTTTTCAGAGGGCTACACCCCCTTTTTAATCTCAGAAACTAATGCAAATACAAACTGAAATTTACATTTTTTCCAGAAAGTATGAAGCAAATCTGAAATGGTCAGTTGGGAGGTGATTTCCCATGCATTAACTCAACAAAGAAAAAAAATATTTCCTTATTCGGTCCGTATTATTTTTCTTTTTTTTTCAGGCTTAAAGGCAAGTACTTGTGTTTAAAGTGGTCTAGATGGTCTGAAAAATGACTACTTTGCACATTTCTATTGATGAAAATTCTGGCAAACCTTGGAGATGTAAACTATGCACATATAATTTGCATAATCTGAATGGCGTACCCAAAAATTTACTCTGAATATGTGCAAATCTCCCCACATATTATATATATATATATATATAATATCTATGGAGGTTTTGTTTCTTTTTATTAAATTTTTATCTCTTTATCATTTCAACATTTTGTTTTGCATTTTTTATTTTTGGTCCACCCCAAAAGTGAAATTAATCCATCTACTTATATGCTGTACTGAATTCCATGCCTGCTACTTGGCCTGCTCTCCTCAAAACCTAACCACTTAGCACACCTTATTGTTCATGAAGGCTTTGAGGCACTGGATGAGTTTGTGTTGGTTCTTCTTGTCAATGACCTCTTGTCTGGAAAAAAATGAAATAAAACTCTTGAATGATCAATCGTTCTGCACATAAATGGCTCAAAATATTTACAAATTAATCACACTTACTGTTTCTTGTCAAGCAGCTTCTCCAGTACATCCAAAAGCAGTCCAAGACCCTCGTGACCAAAGTTATTCACCCAGCTACAAGAAAAATAAAAACAAGCAAAGAACACAATCAAAATATATTGTAAAAACAGATGCCTGCTGTTTTTATGAGGTTGGACAGAATGCCAGATATCTCTGATAGTAACCTAACCGGGGAAAAGCACTGATTCAAATTCAATTATATTTTAAATCAAACACTACTGCATCTTCAATTCCCTTCCAAATTAATTCCAACCTTATTACCATTTTTAAGTTAAGCTTTTCATAGAGTAATGTTTCTTTTTGAGGAGTTACTTATCAAATATTGTAGCTTGAGCCTTCATGCAATATGTCTGATTGCTCTCACACTCCTTGGACATTAGACAGAAAAACCAATGCAGCACTCAGTGTTTCTAGCTACTCGAAAAAGATTTGCTGGGTTTCAAATAGTAGGACACCATTACAAGTTCAGCAATCATCAACCATATCAGTATAGCAGTCCAATACTGTGCTCATTTACTCATACTCCTAAAAAATGCTGATGGCAACATGCCATGCCACATGATAGTGTGATGTAAAACTAGTGTATGTTGTCATACTAATTAACAGACAACACAGAATGAGAGCAGTCTGGACTTTCACTATTAATGATGGTAATCAAAGCAAAGTGGACCGCAAACTGTGCTCTGCAAACAGAAGTGGAGGAGGTACTACAGCATCTTCTTACAATACACGTAGCCTGATGAAACATTTTTAAGGCATTTAAACTCTCTATTATACATCTTTGTTCCTGAGTCATGGTGCAATTCATGGCACCTTGTATTTATTTATTGACCACACTCATTGATACTGTTCCACATTCTCAGGTCAATGGCCCTCATGCTCTCTATTAAAGATGCTATTCAAACACCATAACATCTTAAACATAAAACTAAGCACAAGTTCATTGCTCGCAGCACACAGCAGCAACTACCATAAACAGAGGTTAATAAAATATTCCATGACAATTCTCATTGCTTAATAATAATCAGGTTTCAGTATCGGTATTGACAAGTATCAACAAACGTACTCATAATCGATCTGAAAAATGGTATCAATGCAGACCTACTAGGACCCTTCCCTCAAAGGGAACAAGTGAACCCAAAGCATTCCAGCAAACACTGGACAACGTGGTGCCACTGATTCCCACTGCAATATTATGAGGCCAAATCAACATTGCTGTCTTGTTTGTATTGGGGCAACAGATGAAAAATCTGCACAGTAGAGATAAGAGGTGGGGCAGTGTGTCTGCCTGATGGCCACACATATTTCTTATAAACATGCCCCTTTTCAGGTCAGAAACAAGCATTCAAGATTCAAGATTCAAAGAACTTTATTAATCCCAGGGGGAAATTGCTTTGCCATGTTACAATTGTTCTCAAGAAAGAAAGAAAGAAAGAAAGAAAAGAAAAGAAATAAATAAATACCTATACAGTATATATACACAAAAATGGAAAAAAGTAAATCAGTAAATTAAAAATGAATAAGGAAACATACCCATAGCATAGTTTCTGAACACTCTTGCTATCTTCCAAAATGAAGTGAATACAAAAAACAGTAGTTAATTAGACTTTAAGACACATGAAAGTCTCCTTTGTTTTAAAGTATTTGCATTGCTTTGGGAAAAAAATGCCTTGAGCTAAAATAACAAACTGAAAATAGTTCAAACAAATGACAAGTGAAATATCTCTTGAAGGCCATCAACTAGAAATTGATGTAAATGCAGAGTAATAAACATAAAGCTGGTTGTGGCCAGGGTAAGGGTTAATATACAGTCATGGGAAAAAGAAAGTACACCCTCCTTCAATTCTACTGTATGTTGTTGTTGTTTTGTTTTTTTAATCAGGACCTACAGTAAATAACTATTGTGTGGTCCTCACCAACTTCTATAAACAAACAAATAACTTCAGGTGACAACAAAAACATACAGATTTTAATATGTATTAATTTTGTCCAAAAAATTAAAACAACATTCAGAGACCAGGTGGGGAAAAAAAATAAGTACATCCTACAATTCAGTAACATATAGAATGAAGTATGAAGTAAATGTTTCATTTACTCAAAAGTAAAGAGTTTCAGTCTCTCACATCGTTTTGGAGAAATTTTGGCCCACTCTTCTTTATAGCATTGCTTCACTTCATTGATGTCTGAAGCACAGCTCTCTTAAGAGTCATTCAGCCACCACCACAGCCATTCAGATATTGATTTGCTGGGGTGCTTGGGATCATTGTCCTGTTGTCTGCTCAACTTTGGCCCAGCTTAAGCTGCTGGACAGATGGCCTCAAGAAAATTCTGGTATAACGTGGAGTTCAACGTTGTCCCCATGACTGCAAGTTTCCCAGGTCTTGTGGCTACAGAACAATCCCAAATCATCACCCCTCCACCACCATGCTTGAGAGCTGGTATGAGGTGTCTATGGTGATATGCTGTGTTTAGTTTTTGCCAAATATAGTGATGTGCATGATGACCAAACATCTCCACCTTGGTCTCATCAGTCCAAAGAATATTGTTCCAGAACTCGCGGTTTGTTCAGATGCAATTTTGGAAACCTAATTCATCCTGCCATATTCTTTTTGGAGAGAAGGGGCTATTTCCTAGCCACCCTTCCATGAAACTCATACTTGTTCAGCCTTTTTCTGATTGTGCTGTCATGAATATAAACATTTAATGTGATCACAGAGGCCTGTAGATCACATGATGCATCTCTTATTCTATCTTAGTGTTTTATAAGCAACATTAGTATATTCCAGAAGACTGTACTATCTGTTGGACTTGGCTGGTCATCATATCTGCTATAGGTGCCAAGTGCATGAAGAGCTCCCCTTCAGACAATGAAATTGCACATACTTACTGCTTTTTGTTTGTTTGTTTTTTTAAACTCATCAACACCCCTAGCCCACTCAAATATAAGCTATATTTGGGGAAACACTGCACAGTAATTAGGGAAAGTCTATTACTTATGTTCCAGTGAAACATGCATCCAGTCAGCAATAATCTTTATAGTAAGACAACCCCAAATGTATGAATATCCTAGGAATCCTCTCCCCTCAGCTTAGGTGAAAGAGTACATCAACTTGCTATTCTTATGAAGACCACTAAACACTGAGATGTGGCTCTTAAAATAAATCAGACAGTACACTGGAAAATAACTTTTTTTTACATAGTGTATTTACATACATTCTAGCCACCTAACCAGACTGTATTCCTGCTAACATAAGCTTACTCTTTACAGTCTCTCAAATACTTACAATTAAAAAAGCAACGTGATGTGATAAATCATCACTCTGGGCTTTACACACACTGCATCAACTACACTATGTAAAAAATTTTTGTTCCTGGGTAGTAAGTGTTATTTTTTTAATTGCTTCTGCCTCAAAAGCACAGAAAATAGCTATTGATCCCCTCAAACATTGCTTTTGTGACCTGGATATTGGTATTTTGAAATTTTCATTGAGAAAATGGGCGAATTCGCATCTTTTCATTCACATAAATTCAGAAAAAAGAAAATACATGAAACAAAATTAACATGTATTTATACAAACGTTATATAAAAATGACCACAAAAGATTCAGAAAGTGAGTATTTTTTGAGATTTACATCAATCAGCCATAACATTAAAACCACTGAGAGGTGAAGTGAATAACTCTGATTATCTCGTTACAATGGCACATATCAACGGGTGGGATGTATTAGGCAGCAAGTGAACAGTCAGTTCTCAAAGTTAATGTGGTGGAAGCAAGAAAAATTGGCAAGGATCTGAGCTACGTTGACAAGGGCCAAACTGTGATGGCTAGTTTACTGGGTCAGAGCATCTCCAAAACCGCAGGTCTTGTGGGGTGTTCCTGGTATGCACACCAAAAGTGGTGTGAACAGGTGACAGGGTCATGGATGCCCAAGGCTCATTGATGTGCCTGGGGAGCGAAGGCTAGCCCATCTAGTCCGAGCCCACAGAAGAGCTAATGTAGCACAAATTGCTGAAAAAGTTACTGTTGGCTATGATAGAAACATGTCAGAATACACAGTGCATTGCAGCTTTCTGCGTACCCCTTCATGGAAACAGTATTCTCTAATGGAACTGGCCTCTTTCAGAAGGATAATGAGCCCTGCCAGACTGCAAAAATTGTTCAGGAATGGTTTGAGGAACATGGCAAAATGTTTAAGGTGTTGACTTGGCCTCCGAATTCCCAAGATTTCAATCCAATCAAGCATCTATGGGATGTGCTGGACAAACTAGTTCAATTCAATGAAATTTTATTTGTATAGCGCTTTTAACAACGAACAACGGTCACGAAGCAGCTTTACAGAAATAAATAGATTCAAATTAAGTTAAACCAAAATAAATGGTATATATGTGAATTTATCCCTAATGAGCAAGCCAGTGGCAATGGTGGAAAGGAAAAACTCCGATGACGATATGAGGAAGAAACGGTGAGAGGAACCAGACTCAAAAGGGAACCCATCCTCATCTGGGTGCTAACGGATAGTGCAATTATAAATGAATCCCTTCTATAACTGTATACTATATGGACAAATAGTGCAATTATGCAACCACTAAATTCATTACAGTTTTCACAAGTCGTCCGGTTTGTTAAACCTATCCACTGCCCACTGATGGAGTCCTGAGTACAAAGCTGCTCCTGGCAACTGCAGCCCCAAAGCCACCACAGTAATTGCAGTCTCAAGCCATCACAGTACAACTCCCTATATGAGATCTCCAAGCCATCTCCACTGCCCCCAAGTGGCACCATCCCCAGCAATCCCACTGATCTTCAGGCCGTCCATGTGGGGCCAACCCTAGCAGCAGCAAGCGATCTCAACCGATGAGAACTCCAACCAGAGGTAGGGCAGCAGGATGGATCAGGCAGGTCCGGAAAGCAGAAGGGGTCAGGATCACTGGTATCTCAGAAGTAGCATGTGTAGCTCGACAGAGGGAGGGAGAGATTGTTAGGTATGCTCTTGTCATGTAAGGGTTAAGGACAATGTACTCTGCGTGCAGAGGGCAAGCAGGGACTCTGGCAAGAGTAGCTATGAAAGCATATCTAAAAGGGAGAGCCAGAAGGTAACATTGACATGAGAGCACCCTTTGACATAAAGCGGCCAGCCACTCCACCGTCGACAAACCTGAGTGAACGTGTGAGAGTGGGGCGGTGACAGCATCCGAACATCCCAGTTCACTACAACACTCTATGCCCAGGAACCCTCCAGACCTGCTCCGTTACCTAAGAAAAAAGTAATCACAAAAGGCTTGACTAAACAAATATGTTTTCAGCCTAGACTTAAACACTGAGACTGTGTCTGAGCCCCGAACACT
>CM075009.1:11868385-11881097 GCA_037576675.1 Pangasius sanitwongsei | reverse complement strand
TGGATCAGGTTGTGATCTGACCTGCCTAGCGGGGGGAGGGCTGAAGAGCTGTAGGCCCCTTTAACATTTGAATACATTCATTAACAAAAAAAAACAAATCTTTATTAGAATTAGTATAATAAATATGATTACCTAATAGAGCATATGATTTAATAGTTTCGGTTGGCACTTCTTTTTCCTAGAAACATCATATTCTAATCTCAGAGCCTAGGTTATTGGTGTTAGTATATACAATATGTAAACCAAAACAATTATAGATTTTACGACTAATGCTGATGTGGCAGAGGCAGAAGCTCGAAACCCCTGCTATAGACTAACGCCTAGGCTCTTCAGATTTCAAAAACTACTAGGCAGAGAGCTACACAATAAGCACAGAGTTATGGATGAGAGAGCTAGCGAAGTATCCTGCTGGAGTTTACTGCAAAAGAAAAGTAGATCAGTATAAATATAAAGGTTGAAATTTGCCCTATTTTTAACGTTATTTTAAACATTTTCAATGGAACTATCATAAAGGTATTTTATGCCAACGTTATTAATTTGTAGAGATTGTTTGATGGTAGATTGTGTCTAAATAATTAAATAACACATTTGTGTCATCACCGCTCCAACTGCTGTCTGACATACACCTGAAATGCACGAGCGCATTTTATTTAATTATTTAAGACACAATCACATACCTATTTTTAATTGTACAGATCAGGAGAACAACTGTGATTTTATTTTCCGTATTTTCTCATCTCACTGAAATTAATTTTTGGTTACACCACTGCAAGCACAACACACAATGTGCTTCTGAATCATTTTTAGACACGAGCGTGATCAAGCGCAGCACAGATGTATTTATTTTAACCTGCTTTTTAGACCGCAGTCAAGCCAGCCATGATAGACCCAGAGGACACATATGCAGGGCAGTTTATGGTAGGTACCCTATCAAGTCTTTCGTTGTTACCTGTAATAATAGCATGTTTTTTTTCCTGGGGTCTTCTTTTTGCTTGATGTATTTAAAAGCCAGGCGAGGGGAGCTGTACCAAAATATTTGTTAAAAGCCCACTGAAGCATTATAAGATGTGTGTTAACTTGACATAACTTGGAGTCAGATTATTTAAATTTATCCAAGCAATTATGACACTTATTTCCATTATTGGTTTAAGCATGTGGAGGCTAATTTGCATACAGACACACAATTTCCCACATATAATCCCCCCCCCCCCACACACACACACACATTTTTTTTCTTTTTACATTATACATTTCTCCCTGTTTCTTCCTTGCTGCCTTTCTTTTTCCCTTTTCTTTTCTCTTCTCTCTCCATTTCTCTGTGCATTTACTTTCACCCTTCTTTCCATCTTTTTTTAATCACTTTCACTCCGTTCTTTCTTGTTTCTATATTTCCTCCTTTCTCTGTTCATTCTTGCATTCTCTTTTTCTTCTATTCTTTCTTTCTTCTCCTGGCTTTCCATATGTCTCTTCCTTTAGAAACATTTAACTCTTTTTTTTTTTTTTTTAATTGTTTTAAATCTCTTTATTCTTCCCCTCTTTGCAAACACATTATTTTCTTTGTAAAATATATTGCATATATTGTTAAATCTCCATGTTCAAAATTGGCAACTTGGCAACTTGAGCCCAAGCATTATGCCAATATGTACACAGAAGTTACACAGCTGGTAAGTCTATTTTCTGGGTGTGCCATTCATGCCTTGTAGTTCATGCCTAAAAGGTTGCCAGATTTTTCTTTATTTGAAGTGTCCAAGACTGGGTTTTTCCCAGTGTCTAGACAACTGTCTTAAGATAAGATAAGCACTTGCCTTTAAGCCATAAAACAGTCAGGAACAGAAAATGTGGACTGAAGCAGGAAACAGGGTTTTTTTGTTGTCGTTGCCATCAAATGTAATACAACAGCCAAAACCAAGAGACAATTAAAAAATTAAAAATAAAAAAGATTATGTGATGACATATGAATGAGAAGATGGCAAGCACTGCAGTAATCTAATAGGACTCTAGTATACGGACTATATATCGCTGTATAAACAGTCCTAGTAGTAATTATCACATTAATTACCACAAATTTGGTTTATCAATATGGCCTCAACCCTCACTGCAGATATGCTTGAAGTCTGACTACCAATGTGTGCAATTTCAGTATTAAATCCTCCCTAAGCGTGCATAACTCAACTGTGAATATGGCCCATAATGATCATTTCAAGTCCAACCAGCTGGTGACAAAATAAAAACACTGTGTCAATATATGCAATTGGACAACACTTCTGGTTCAAAGAACCAAAATGTCTCAGAGTGCATGGTCTCATAGCATAAGCGTGCTCTGATCACACTAGTAGCATGTGGTGTGCAAAAAGAGTCTTCTGTTCTTCAGTGGTTTCAGTAGGGGGATCCAACAGACTTCAGCAGGAGCTAAATGATATGGGGCTCTGCAAAGAAAAACCTTTTGAAAAACTTGTTGAGTAATGCCTGATACTTATGAACCTACTGCTCAATAATTTTCGATCCTGTGGCTGTTGTAGACAACCCAGTACCCACTGCAATAATAGAATCATGGACAGAAAATGGACACTGAAATTGATCATTCACTGCCTGTAGTGGTGGCAAGATCTACCCTACATCAGGCCTCAATGTCTGAGAATGAGACCAGCTCCCATATACAAAAATCCTGAAGACTTACGTAAAGAGCCTCAATCAACAAAGAGTAAAGAGCCGGCTGGAGGAGCTGGACCAGCAGGGTAAGGACTAGGTTCTAGAGATTGGAGAGCATTGTAGGTAATGGTCTGCAACAAGGTCAAATTTCCACTTGGGAGGATGGAAGACCCTGAATACAAGCAATGACAGAATCCAAGAAGCAAAGGAACACTGACTGCAGAATAGCTAGAGAAGAACACCAGAGAGGACAATTTCGAGCTAGACATAGGTGCAACAATTGATACTTGCACTGCCGTGGGCTCCAACATGCAGCCTCTAGCCTTTAGGCTGAGAGAAACCTACAATATTCGTAGGGTTTAATGAAACTTTTGTTCACTGTGTGTGCTCCAGGAAACTTGTAGGGTAATGTTCTTTATACAATTCTTTTCATATAATAAATAACCATGATCAGAGCTCTTTAGCTGTGGCTCATTACTAGACATAGCTGTAGAATAGAATATAATAGAATAGAATAGAATCTGCCTTGGACTCACTACCAACAGTAAACATGTAGTTGTAAGCATGTAATAAACAAAAAGTAGTAAAGAGTAGATTCCAGTTGCAACAGTTAACACGTTGCACTGGTGTAAAATACACTTTAAAAAAAAAAAAAAAAAACAACAGAATATTGTATTAAAAAAAAAAAAGGGTTTAACAGACCATCACCCAAGTAGAATGAAGATGCATTTTGATGCATTCACCATCAAAATATAAATCAGAAAGATCTTCCATATCTTAAGCTCTCAAGTGGCAAAACAGAAAAGCGTTTGCTTTATCATCAATAGCGTGTTCATGAGTTCGAAAACTGACAAAGCCACAGACTTCTGTGGATGGGTGTCAAGAAAATGAGAGATGTTGTACTCTCTCTCCTACCAATAAGAGGAACACCAGCCAATCATAGGTGTCAGTGGACTTATGTATACAGAATATGGCAGATAGTGCTTTCCTCAGTGTACGTTACACTGCCCTGTGATACTGCAGTTAGAAAAGACGCAGAGGTTGGCTTCATGTGACTCGGATCAAGCCTGCCCCGCCATGCTTGGCTGCTATGTCTTATGTGATAGGGGAGAGTTAGCCTGTGGGTGAGAATGGGTAAGACCAAATTGGGGAGAAAATGGGGAGTAAATCCAAAAAATATATTAAAAAGAATAATTCTTACTCCATTTAGATTCATTACATGCAAGTTCATTTTCAAAAATGCAAATATAAAAATTAGCCTCTGATTATCATCATCTTCCATTCAATGCTTTTCCTACTTGTAGTAGCTCACTGGGTTTTCTGCCCTGGGAAACTTATGCATACTTGCAAATGGAAATGAAAGAGTATTCTACAGTATACTGTATTCTACAGTGCAATCTGTGTTAGAGTTTGGAAGATGTATAAAACAAAATATCAGCTATTTTAAAATCAGTGAGGTCTATTTTAATGTCAATGAAAATCTTGCACCTTCTCTTCTGACATGGCACCTAAGTGACACCAAAGACTCTCAAAGACCTGGCCCATTTGTCTGTTATTTCTCTTTATCCACTCTGATATATCTTTCAAGGTCCTGTATAAGAACTTGTGATGTTATATTACTATACAACTATACCTTGATAGCTCTGCTTAATTAAATTCTATTCTTAAAAAAAACAAAAAAAAAAAAAAGTTGCCTTCTTTTTTTCTTGATTGTCTTCCAGAACCTTGCCACAGTAAGTCATATCACAGCCAGCTGCAAACTCCATCTCCCAGCAGACAC
The DNA here is from genome assembly GCA_037576675.1 of Pangasius sanitwongsei. Classification (NCBI taxonomy): domain Eukaryota; kingdom Metazoa; phylum Chordata; class Actinopteri; order Siluriformes; family Pangasiidae; genus Pangasius; species Pangasius sanitwongsei. The sequence goes on along the minus strand of CM075009.1, from coordinate 11,876,668 downwards.
TGCGGCCTACAAACTTGGCCATTTTGGATTACACTCTCCAGAACACACACATGCTCTCTTGCCCGCAATCACACAGCTTCTGATTGAGCACATCTCAAACAGTGAGTCCCTCGGTCACACACACACACTGTGATGTATACACTCAGTTTTGTCCCCGCACACCTGACGTTACCAAGCCATTGTCTGTTATTGATTCTCTTTGCCTCTGCCCAGCCTAGTCTAGTCTGTTTGGTGATCGCTTAACCATTGCCTGTTTTTGACCCTGAACTTTTTGGATTTGGTGACTTTTCTGATTAAAGCTGCATTACAATTGCATCCATCTTCACCGCCATTCTCTGACAGAATACTTCGCTGTAATATGGATGCACCAGGAGAGCTGGACTGGTGGCAAGCACTCACAGCACATGGGCAGGTCATGGGAGCACACCAGTGGCACTTATCTGATCTCGACACCAAAGTTAACCTTTTTTCCCAGGCCCTTGCCGTGACTACCCAAGCCCACATACCGCTGCAGCAACCTGTCCACCTATGCCAGCACTGGAAAAGTTTGCAGGCGACATTAGCCAGTGTAAAGGCTTCAAGCTACTATGCTCCCTGTATTTTGCTAACTATGAGGGAATGTCAGAGCTGAAGAAAATTTCCCATTTAATGGGACTATTCACCGGCAGTGTATTTAAGTGGGTGGCTCCAGTCTGGGAGCAAGGCGGCGAACCCATGTCCTCCTATGAGTGCTTAACTGAGCTGTTTCACAGAGTTTTTGACCATTTGCCAGAGGACAAGGAGACAGGGGAGCAGCTGCTAACATCGACCAAGGCTCGCGCTGAGTAGCAGACTACAGCGGCGTTGACAGTTCCCGTGCTTTTACTGCATTCAGATTGACCATCTCATCAGGCAGTGTCCCCTCTGGGCCCAGACCAGCACCAGCATGAGCGGTTAGCTCTGCCCCCACTCGCAAACAGTGAGTCAGACCCAGTTTTTGTCTCACCAAGCTTTTATTTCACCTGTTGTAATACAATAATCAGGCATGTCTTATGTTCCGATAGCCCTAACTGACTCCTGTTCAGCGAGGAACTTTGAGACACTTTGAACCGCCTCAACATCCGGGAGGCGCTCCAACAAGGATATTTCAAGCCATCCACATCTCCCACATCTGCTGGCTTCTTTTTTGTGGAGAAGAAAGGGGGCAGCCTCAGACCATGTATCGATTAATGCGGTCTTAATCAGTGCTCAGTCAAGTACTGGTATCCTCAGATTTAATTCCCTACCTGAAACAGATCAATTGAGCCCAAATTTTCACCAAACTGGACCTTCGCAGTGCTTACAACCTGGTGCATATTAGAGAGGGGGACGAGTGGAAGACGGCCTTTCATGCCGTATGGTTCCGCACCCCAACATTCCCTCCACTTTTGTCACAGCTGAACTGGTCTTTAATCATTTGTTCAGAAATTTTGGGATCCTGGAGGAAATTGTCAGTGACCGGGGCCCACAGTTCACATATTTGATCAAGTTTTGCGGATAAGTTGGGGTGACAGTAAAACTAACCTCAGGCTACCACCCACAGGACAACAGCTAAGTACAGTAAGCAAACCAGGAGATCAGCCGATTCCTCCGCACATTCTGCACAGCTAACCAGGAAGATTGGTCCCAGATTCTGCCATGAGTGGAGTACACTCAAAACTCCCTATGCCACTCGGCCACCTGGCTCATCCCTTTCCAGTGTGTGCTAGGCCATCAGCCCCCCTTGTTCCCATGGAACGCAAACCCCACCGACTTGCTGGCCGTGGACAACTGCTTTCAGCAAAGTGAACAACAAATTGCGTATAAAATGTGTATAAAATTATAAATTTATCTGAACAATGTGAATCATTAAAATGACTAATCTTTAATAATTAATCAAAGAGAGAAAATGGCGTTGTCAGAGAGGGCTTTTATCAAACTATAAAGTGTTTATTCATCAACACAGCTGTAATCTTGGTGAAAAAATTATCCCGACCATATATAAGGTCCAGACATCACAACGATTCAATATACCATTACTGTCATTATTATTATTATTATTATTATTATTATTATTATTTTTACTATATAACCAAATAATTGAAGGAAGCACGCTGCTATCAATCCCAATGGATTGAAAGTGTGGTTAAGCATCAAGAACAAGCAATTGACAAGGCTTTAACCATGGGAACTGGCAAAACAACAGTTTTGTAAAAGGATAAGCAAACACAAAACTACTGCAGTAAGTACCCATAAAGTGTAACTGGCATTAATTAGCTAAACACTAACATACTTTTCGATCTGTAAGATACTAGGAACACCAAGGCTTGAACATCATTAACCTCATTTAACTTTGTTTTTTAAACATTTAAACAACTAGCAAATGATACACCTATAATGCCACCTCTTTCTTCCCCCCTCTCTTTGCATGCATGTGTCCAAAAGTGTTAAAAGAAGGAAGCGGCACTATATAAGGCAATGGTGTCCTGTCACACTCTTCTGCAAAGGCATTTTAGAACACGTTGCCTTCATTATCCTGGAAACTAATGTGTGCGACTTTCTCATTATTTCAACAAATTTATATTTATGCTCAAAATAAACAAGAACAATTCTCACCTTTAAAATGGCTCTGATGGCTATCTTCTTTGAGGTGTCCACAACACGCGCCTGTATATCTCAATTTTAATTAAGAAACTAAGGGAAAGTGTTTATCTTTGAAAGATCCATCCCCTAAATTTACACTGCACAACAGATACAATGTGTCTGAATGTGCCTTTATAGCTACTTTTATAGCTCTACTTCTATGTTTGTTATAAATGTTCTATGTAATGCCATCTCTTTCTTCGTATGCATGTGCCCAGTGTTATTTTAAAAAAAAAAGGCACTATATAAGACAATGGTGTCCTGTCATACTCTTCAGCCAAGACATTTTATAAAACTTTGTATTCATTGTCCTTTAAACTAACATTTATATTTGCCCGTATTGCCAACAAATGATGGCATTTTTACATTTACAGTTATTTGGCAGGCGCCCTTATCCAGAGCGACTTACAGACGTCCTTTGAAGTTTCTATAATTAAATACATCCTGATGCTGGTTCACTAGGTCCTGGATTAAGAATAATACCAGTCTAAAAACTGTTGGGGAATTAATAATGCATATGATGCATTTATCCAAAAAACAAATCAAACTTATCAGCTCTAACCATGAATTATTACAGCTCCACCAGAGTGACTGGTAGCAACACCATGTTTTAGAGGTTTTTTCCCCCCACAATATTTAACAACACTGCAGTCTTAAATAAAAACCAAAGGGAGATGAACTGCATAACTCTAAGGAGAATTTATAGACTCCTAAGCTCATTTATGCAGAATAAATAAATGTTGCAAAAAGTAATGAAATCATTTCTGCTATTTCCAATTTTGTTTTTTGCTCTGCAGCAGTGCTGAGTTTGGTGAGAATGATGCCAGCTGCCAGAGGAAAATCACTTGTTATTCCCTGTGTAAAACTATTATCTAAGTCGCCAACTACAATTGGTTAAATAATAAACACACACACACACACACACACACACACACACACACACACACACACACACAAGTAACAGCAACATTACTACTATAGTACTATAATACCAGCCAAAGCAGGTGCAGTTGCTGGTAATGCAGCTTTAATGAGAAGAGTCACCAAATCCAAAACAATGAGCAAGTTCAGGGTCAAAAACAGAGTGGAAATATGTTAATGCATTCATCTCAAATAGAGGTTTATCCTTTTGTTTACCTGCGTAATTTTAGTAACCATTTGACAGAGCCATGTGGAGAAAAAAATAAAAGCATATGGTTGCACCAGATCGAGGGCAAGTTGGCAAGTAACACCTTGTCACCAACAGTTGATAAATAATTCAACAAATTCACCTTATGATAACATGAGAAGAGAGGGGATAGCCAGAGAGCCAGTACTACCTAAAGTACTTAAAGTGCTTTAGTAGTACTAAAGCAGTAATATCTAAGCATAACACTGTTTATTTTCTATTGTTTTTTATTTTTTGTTATTTATTTTATGCAGCCAATTTTATAACCAGAAGTACCAGCATACATTATTCAGATGGTATCGCATAAAGTGTGCAGTAATAAAGCAACCCATCAATACAGGTTTAAGCCTGTTTGAAAAAGCATGAGTAATCCAGGAACTGATTCTGTGTTAAGGTCTTTAGATTTGCCAGGGCCAGATTTGAGAGAGTGCCATGGCAATAATATAGTTTTTCCTTTTCACACACATTTTCAACAGGCCTATCTTAATTTAAAGATATTTCCTGCCATCTGGTGGCCATCTTGAACAAGGGGTTTTTATATTGTTGGCAAAACATTCAAAATGTGCCAAAGGTTCTGTGACTGGGCATGAAATGACTCAGGACAAGTCAAAGATTGAGACAGTGCAGTCAGGAATTAATAAAACCTAACCACTTTCCAGGATCGACTTTATCTGGCCCTCTCAAGAAAAGTGTGAGGAAGTAATGCATGATCTGTGACCCAGCCTTGATAAAACCAGCAATTTGTAGGTTTGGCCATTTAAGGAAACTGTTCATCTGATGAGCACATAATATTGGCAGCTAATGATGGAATGTTAGAGAGTATCTCATGACTTTATTCCTAAGAAATGAATTAAAATCAAACCACACCAACCTCTCGCTCGGTTTCTCTCCAACACACATGCAAACGTGTACGTGCACACACACACACACACACACAGGGCTGCATATACTAATGAACTAATACATTCACTAGCCACTGCTGTAGGGGGAGAAACAGCGAAGCAGGTGGTAAACTTCGTTACTATAATACTAAAATATTTTACACTAGATTTCATACTGGTCACTTCTACAATTAACTGTACAAGAGTATGCTGGGAAATGTCTGTTTTTTTTCCCTTTTGTCCTAATTAACTGTTAACCCTTTCTTCCACAGATTTAGGAGTTACAATTCTGGTCTGTGTACATCAGATCAACATCTAATATGTCTGATATCAACATCTAGGCCTGATCACTAAGAATGGAGAGGCCGTTGCAGTGGTGCCAGGCCATCAACCTGTTCCTAAACATAAACAAAAGTAAGGAACTGGTTGTGGACTTCAGAAAGGACAACAGAGAACATACACAGCTCTCACAATCAATGGGACACCAGGAGAGAGGGTAACCCGCTTCAGGTACCTCGCTGTACATCAGCAAGGAGCCATCATGGACTCTGCACACTCTGACTATAATATTGAAGGCGAGACAGCGTCTTTACAATCTACGTCAGTTGAGAAAGTTAAACATCTCCTCAGCTACTCAGAAGTCCTTGTACACCACCACTACAGAGTACATCCTCACTAGGAACATCACCATCTGGTACGGGAACTGCAGTGATGGGGACTGCAAAGCCCTGCTGAGCATGGTGAGGTCTGCTGAACAGATCACCAGGTCATTTACACCAGGCGGTGCAGGACCAGAGCAGGAAAGATCTTCAAGTGTCCACACACCCCAACTAAGGCTTCCAATTGCTGCTGTCTGGAAAGTGCCTCTGCAACCACATGGTCAGGCTGGAGAGGCTAAGGAGGAGCTTCTTTCCCCAAGCCATCACAACCCTGAACTCATGACCACTGACACCCTCCAGCTCCTCTGCACATGACATTAACGTACACACATAGCCCCTGAACATGCATGTCACATATGGCACACCCCGCACACTTGCACATGCATAGGACACTTTAGAGTATATACATACACTCATTGTCCACTTTATTAGGAACACCTGTACATCAGAACATTCATGCAGTTACCTAATCAGCCAATTATGTAGCAGCAGTACAATGCAAATACAATCATGCAGATACAATTCAAGAGCTTCAATTCATTTTCACATCAAACATCAGAATGAAGAAAAAGTGTGATCTATGTGACTTTGATTATGGCATGGATATTGGTACCAGAAGGGCTGGTTTGAGTATTTCAGAAACTGCTGATCTCCTGGGAATTTCACACACAATAGTCTCTAGAGTTTACACAGAATGGTGCAAATAATAATAAACATTGAGTGAGCGACAGTTCTGTGGGCGGAAACGCCTTGTTGATAAGAGAGGCCAGAGGAAAATGGCCAGATTGGTTCGAGCTGCCTGGAAGGATATAGCAACTCATATAATCACCTGGTCATTTACCAGATTTCAACTGTCCACTTTTCACTGGTCCTTATCCATCTGCATGATTTTATGCATTGTGCTGCTGACACATGATTGGCTGATTGCATAACTACATGAATATGCAGGTGTACAGGTGCTCCTAATCAAGTGTCCAGAGTATGTACCTACATATACAAATAGAGATACATACATACATACATACTCATATGTTTATTTTTTGCATGCTCTTTTTGTTTGCACTTTACCTTATCCCAAAACCCATTGTTATATTGTCTGTATAGTCTATTAATTGTTCTTGCTATGCAGTCTTCGGAGTTGCTGTACTTCATTTTACCTCAACTTTGTACCTGCTTTGTCCAGGGTGTCCATGGGAGTGTCCACGGGAGCAGACAGGCACTTACAAATGTAGCATACTCACTGCTCTACTTTGCTGGTCTCATTGCACAAAAACAGTGTCACTCTCTCTCTCACCATATCCCAACTACTGACAAAGACAGTTATGTAAATAATCCCTCAAAAATGTATAGGGATTGCATGGAAGGTAATTGATGATTTTTTTTTTGTTTTGCTTTTTTACCAAGACAAAAAAAAAAAACAGAGAGGCTGGCAGGGGAACGACTGCTATAACCTAAGTGAAAACATGAACTAACTGGTTTCATGGCTGATCCATAACAACAAATGTAATGTATAAATGGTTAAATAAGTTTTCATTAATAAATTAAAAAACAAAAACTTTGAGGCATGTGGCTATACCAGCATAAACCACTTCAGAACGATAACCCTGCTTTTCATTAGGTGATGCCACATGACCCTGTCATGGATCAATTTCCTATAACAGTATACTCGGTTTTATTTTCCTTACATAATGAAGGGTCAACATAAACTCAATCCTCAGCCCTGACAGAAGTAATTGTGCCTAATTCCCCAAACCAAAACACAAATTATTAGTACACATGGCTAAAAGGGATAAATTGGCTACAAATACGGAATATGAAGAGAATGAGTTAGTACTTGACAAAATGCTGCAGTAGTCATTACAAGTAAACTCCTGAATAAACTTCATTTTCTGACTCATATTTTTAAACATAAACGTGCAAAATCAGTACACTGTATGGAAAAGGTACAGTCAACTTTAAATATCCTGCAGCATATAAAAAAATAAATAAATAAAAACAGAAAAAATGTGTTTTTCCAACTGCTATGTCCTTCTCCTGTTAAATGGTGATATAATGAATTATTGAAAAGTAGTCCTGCCAGACTGTTAATGTGTTCATAAATTAAAACTAAAATTCAACTGAAAAAAACAAAAAACAAAACTGAGTATCCAAAAACCAAACTGAGTGTACAAAATACTAGTAAAAAGTCTTTCTGTGTCAAAGACACACCATTCTAAAAACCTTTTTCAAAGTTAACATCCTTGGTATTAATTAAATGTAAAATGTGCAGAGGTTCAATGAGCACTAGATATTAATACATTTTACAAACACAGCCTTGTAAAACTCCAAGGACAGATACCAATTCAAGTGCTCGCTGGCCCATTTAGTCCCATGAGTTATTACTATGCTTAATGTTCAAATATGGTAACTGCAACAAGTGCTCAGATGCAGTATATTCATTGTCCCATGCTGGCTCTGAATGTTTTGTATGAGTGATTTCATCACAGGCTGATGACTCCATGGATATTTCAACACACTTGAAAGCTTGTTTTCAGTTTGTTGTTGTATTCTATTACAGCTAATACTGTTCAGGAGAGAGTTTTTGCTTTTGCTAGAGGTCCAACTGCAGAATCTACCTTTAGTGTTGTTTTGGAAGAGCTAAATATGTTTTATTTTCTGGAGAGTTTTAAGGATGGGAATAGACTAGTAGCACAGACATTAAATGGGGCTAATATAATACAAGGTGGTCTGAATTTCATACCGGATCGGTCGAGGCATGGGTTAACAACGACAGCCATCGTCGCCGTTGACCTACAGAGCGCCGGTGGAAATTGGGCTACTGTTGGTCGATGAAGTAGAGGAGGGAGGAGAGTGCGTAAACAGAGAGAGAAGAGGAAAGGTAAGAGTGTAGGATTGAGAATAGGAACTCTGAATGTTGGTACTATGACAGGGAAAG
>CM075009.1:11855942-11868285 GCA_037576675.1 Pangasius sanitwongsei | reverse complement strand
GGAGCTGCCAGGCAGGAGGCGAAGAGGAAGGCCAAAGAGGAGGTATATGGAGGTAATAAATGAGGATATGAAGCTAGAGGGTGCAAGTGTTGAGGGTGCAGAAGATAGGGATACGTGGAGAGTGATGATTCGCTGTGGCGACCCCTGAAGGGAAAAGCCGAAAGAAGAAGAAGAATATAATACAAGGTGGTGGTAGGAGGAACATTCAAGATTTATACTCTAACACACATTTTATATACGGTCATGCTTATCAGTTAAATTTAGTGATGCAGCAGTCAATATCGTCAGTAGCTTTTTGTCAGATCTAGGTGGGTTTTCAGCATTTTTCTCCCGATCTCATAAAAGAACTGGGGTAGTGGACAAGATTGTAGCCAGCAGGTTGCTATATGCATCACAGATATGAGGGAATTTCCATAGTAGAGCTGTTAGCACAGTTTTCGAGATCCATGCTATTTTGATGGAATGTTTCAATTCCATTCAGACCTGACAAGATTTTCATTCAGTCACAGTAACGGAAGTTGGCTGACAACAATTTTTTTTTTCCTTGATTTGTTCAAGATTATGCCCCATGTAGACATGAGTCCTCTATGCACAGCTCCAAAAGAGACACACTGATGTTATACAAAGTCATAAAATCACAACTGACTTTCTCAATGCCATTTCAAAAGTTTGTGACTCCATGCCCTCTCTTTGTAGATAACAGACAGGACTCTGCCAGTTCTAGATGCCAGGTGGAGGCAGACAGACCTGGCAGATAATTGCTAATAAGGTTTGTGACACCATGATTACTAACGCAAATGACTGTCTTTATGGTTTGTCTTTACTGGATATCTGGCTGTCATCGCATTATTTGACAGTCAGCAATTGTATGAATTCTCTAACAAAAAAATTCCCCACAGAAGAATTACAAAGGGTGGCAAATACCTATCCAGTTTTTATGAAGACTTGCATACAAATCGAAATTAGTGTAATTTATTAGAACCCTGAGTTTAGGTGATGCAAATTAGCAATGACTTTCAGATTTTTAATGAACAACATGAAAGAAGTGTTTGTTGAGACACTGAAATTGCTTCGGATTGTAGTACCCATGATGACTGCAGGGTCTGAGCAATGTTTTTCCACTTTCAAATCTATAAAACCATTTTTTTCAGAATTATGTGTCACAGGATATGACAAGTGAGTGATGCATGGTATTCCTGATTTCAATAAAGCTGTAATTGAAACATTTTCACATCTGAAAAATTGACAAGCTACATTTCTTGTCAGATAAGACAAATTAAAGAGTGAGGTAGCAGTGTTATGTGAGAAATGTTCAGTTTGATCAACTAAGAGATTTAGTTGTTTTGTTTGACTTTTTGTTCGGCTATTGGTTATTCTATTGTATCACACAAACATTTTTGCTCATGGACCTGCAAAGCCTTTCTGAGTTTTTGCTGAGAAACTCAAAAATGTTGCATAAAAAAAGTAAACGTGAGTAAATTTGCTTTTGTTTTATTGCAGTGACATGCTATAGGCTTTTGAAAACTGTCAGCAATGATGCTCGTCTGTGCACACCAGGATACAGACACAGTGCAAACAAACATGACACTTTTGATCTATACAATAGTGTTCATTAGAAAAACAAATATCCAGGTGTGGGGGCGGAGTTACTGGCTACTGAGTAGAAGTGTCCACCACAGCTCTTGCAAAATTATAATAATTTTATATATCAGTAAGCCTCAATTTTATTTGGTCAAACACGTGCTAAATAACCAATGATTATTTCTACCATGTCACAAAAGTTTTCAAGGGAACAGGGAGAGGGTATGTTGAAGGATACCACTTCAAACTCCATGGCTAACTCTGAAGTGGATGCTAACGCTAAAGGAATGGACACGCTAGAGAAAGCTATATGGGTTATACAAGCCCTGGCTGATTCATTTCAGGAGGAAAACTGGATATCTATTGCTTCTCTACACTCAACACTGAGTAAGTACGGTCAGAGAATCACTGATGTGGAGAACAGACTGAACGAATTCAACAAGAGTATGAACAGTTTAGAAACATCCTTTATGCTGCTGGCTAAAGAGAAAAGTGACGTACTTGGAGAGCTATACCAGAAGACAGAACATTCACATTGTGGGCAAAAACAAAGCAAAGAGAGATTGGTACCAACTAAGTTAATCTCTACTCTACTCGTCGAGGTGTTTGGCAAAGAAAGCTTTGATAAATCACAGACTGTTGAGAGCTTATAGAAGCTGAGCCCCAAAACCAACAGAAGGCAGTAAACCATAACCATTCATGGTAAAGCTAGATCACTTTTAAAGTGAAGAACTGATCAGTGGCCCTCTCACCTACAACAGATTGACAGTTCACATTTTCCCTGACTACAGTACAAATGTCAAGAAGCGATGTGTGGCCTTCACTGAATCTCAGCGGAAGCTTCACTCCACAAAAAAGTCTGATCTGTACTATCCGCCCACACACCAATTCACCCACAACAAACAATGTATTAAGTTCTCTGACTCAGAGAAGGTGATCGCAAACATCAACATTTCTGCTGTCTGCCCCTCCTCTCCACATCTCTCCACAGAAAATATGTCTGTCAGGTACCACTGGTCAGGCTGAATGAGCCTATAAAGTATCTCAAGCTGTCATACAGAGCTATAAAAAGTGACTATTGTATGTTCGTGCTTGGGTTTATCTTACATTCCATACTTTAATTAATATTAGCCAGCAAGGATTAAGTGAACTGCTGATGTGCAACCCCAATATGTTTTCTGCTCTGTTCTATGTTCTATTGAGGTCATGACTGTTTGTGCTGGAATGGCACTGACTCCCATTATCCACCTCTATAAGATTCCAAGCTGTTGCAGCCCACCGCATCTCCAGCTGTGACACCAAAATTTTGACGATATGGCAGAAATCCTAGAAGTTGTTCTCAAAAGTATGTTTTGCATATTAAGCAAATTATGATAAATTTGAGTGGGTAGACTGAGCTAAGTGGCCCAAAAGGCAAATTTTTAGGGCATAAGGAAACAAAGGATGAGCAAAAAAAAAAAAAAAACTAAGCATAAAACTCACTGAGGTTAAGGTCAGGACTCAGAGGTGCCAATTTATGTGTGAAAATGATTCTTCATGCTCTCTGAACCATTCTTTCACAATTTTAACCCTGATGAATTTTGGCAGTGTCATCCTGGAATATGGCCATGATACGTCTTTCTACATGGTTATTAAAGAACTAAAAAGCTACACACTTCATCTTTTAAGATTAAAAGAACTCTAATAATGATCCATTCATCACTCTAATAATGATCCATTCATAGACTCTTATGTATTTGCTTATTAAAATCTAAACAGCAACTTTTTTTTTGGCCGGGCAGTGTAAATGTATATCTTAAATGCATATATTTGAATAATTAACCATGTACAATTAGGCCTTTCAAAGTTACAAAAAACAAAAACAAAAAAAATCCCAAAGTAAATTTGGGGTTTCTTTCCCAGGTAGCTTTACTACGCGCATGTTTTAAACTTCAAATATGTTCCAATGTGTCAGGACAACTTTGAATGTTCAAGAAAAAAAGAGGTCACAAGAAGTCGGTCTCTCTTTCATTGCTCCTGAGCTATCAATAGCATTGTCACAGCAAGACAGCTTTCTAAAATGCAAATTTGCTGGTCCGCCATGTTTCACTTGGTTGCAATCACACAGAACACAATCTCATATACACACTAGCCAGCACATACATATGCATGCTGTATGAAATGCTAATCATCAGCTTAGCTAAGCTCTGGGGCTAAATACTAGGTTAAATGCTAATTATACTCTGTTTTTTCTTCATGGAAACAATACTTACACAAGTTTATACTCTAGCAAATATAATACATCCTTCCCCTTTTCTAAGTGCTTAACAATTTCTGCAGTTTTAGATAAAAAGCAAGATATATAGACCATATCAAGATCATAAAGCAAACCAACTTCATAGAATGTTTGAGAATTCACCAAAGTTACTGCTTCCCTAGTGTTGAGGTTAAACACTTGTCGATATTAAGTGCTAGATAAATGTTCCTCTGCAACTTTTAACTTTCACACTGTTAATCTGAGCTCCCGAGGTGCCATGGGCAATTAAGTCATGAAGCTGAATCTGAATGATTATAAATGGCTGAGTCATTATGCACAAAAAAGATATGGGCAGAGCTAGGCTACTGAATTTAACCCCATACATGTCTGATTAAATTTGGATGGGTTACAAATAAACAAGAGAAATGAAGGGAAAAAATGCTCTAATTCCTACACCATCTACCTGATATGGACAATTGCATATCTATGTGTGTGCAATTATGGGTGGAACAAATGACAATTAGATGAGTAATGGAACATTACAGCAACAATGGTACTATGGGCGCAATGTGGACTGAACAAAGATACACTATATGGTCAAAAGTATGTAAACACCCCTCCTAATTATTGATGTTCAGTGTTTCAGATACACCCCTCGTTAACAGGTGCATACAAATCAAGCACTTAGGCATGCAATCACCACAGACAAACACTGACAAGAGAATGCATTGTGCTGAAAAGTTTTAAACGTGGCACTGTAATAGGATGTCCCCTTTGCCACATCAGTTTGTGAAATTTCCTCCCTGCTTGATCTGCCCCAGTCAACTGTAAGTGTTACTATTGTGAAATGGAAGCATTCACTGTTGCATCACTCACTACAGAGTTAAGAACTGCCTCTGGAAGCAACAATAGCACAAGAACTGTGCATCGGGAGCTTCATGAATTGGGTTTCCATGACAGAGCAGATGCACACAAGCCTAAGATCACTATGCGCAATGCCAAGCATCAGCTTTTTGGTGTAAAGCTACTGAACTGTGGAGCAGTGGAAATGAGTGATAAATCACACTTCATTATCTGGCAGTCTCAATGCACAGTGCCAACATAGTGCTGAATGGGCACAAATTCCCATACTCCAAAATCTTGTAGAAAGCTTTACCAGAAGAGTAGAGGCTGTTATAGCTGCAAAGGGCCAATTCTATATTAATGGTCATGGTTCTGGAATGAGATGTCCAACAAGCTTATGTGTGTGTGATGGTCAAGTGTCCACATACTTTTGGCCATTCAGTTTATGAAAATATATATATTATTTAATTCTGAAAACTGAATGTATATATCCATTCCAATCCAAAAATGATTGCCTAAAATAATGCTAATAGACTGTTTAAAGAAAAAAGGAAATGTTTGATTCTGAAAGTGAAAGGATTTACATTCTTATAGCTACACTGAAAATGAAATATGCGCAATGTCCTTGCACTGTACAATATCCATAATTTATAAAATATCCATAATTTGTCACAAGAAGAGGGGAGCACAAGAGAAGAAGGATGAATTGAAGCAAATAAATATTTTGGTACTTACCGCAACTTTGCTCCCAGTTATCTGCATGCAGCGGTCAGCAAAGGGAGTTAATGTGCAAAGAAAACAGCAAACACAAAGAGCACATTGTGAGTAGACCAGAGCATCATTTCTACTAATCAGCTGTAGTAGCGCACTAAGTAGTCGTGCACTATACTGAGCGACAAAATGATTCCAACACGCTCTATAACCAAGGTTATGCACAAAGGAAAAGGATGTTGTCTAAGGAAAAAAAAAAAGGAAAGAAAGTGCATCCAGAAATTTTTCACACAAACATTTTAACCTGTAGCCTTTTCTAGGACTACAACATGTTTGAAGCAGCCACAAAATTTGTTCCTTAGTAGTGCTATATAGTGTGCATACACATTTATAATACATACACACACACACACACACTCACACACACAGATCAGCCATAACATTAAAACCACCTGCTTAATATTGTGTAGGTCCCCCTTGTGCCACTAAAAACCAACTCCACAAGGCCTCTAATGCTGTGCTGTGGTATCTGGTACCAAGACATTAGCAGAGGATCCTTTAAATGTTTGTCCAGCACATCCCACAGATGCTCATTCAGATTGAAATCTGGGGAATTTGGAGGCCAAGTCAACACCTTGAACTCTGTCACTGTAGCGGCAGGGACATGGTCGAGCGTCAGCTGTGAACAGAGAGGAGGCGGTTCAAACTGGCAGTTAACGTGTGATGATTCTCACCTGGGTCCCGGTAGTCTACTTACTGGTGTCTCTGTGTGCTTTCAGGGTCTGCCGTAATGCGAGAGAGTGGCATAGCTGGCGAAGTATGCTACATGCACCCACACACACAGGCTGCAGAGCGTGAATTTGAACAGTGAACTTGGCAGAGTGAAAATCCCAAGTCCGTGACAGACCCTCTTTTGTTGAGTTTGGAAAGCGCGTTGAAAAGTGCAGTCTAAATAAACGCAGCCTGGAGCTCGGCTAAGGTTCCGCCTGCCTCCCTGAGACTTCCATTGTCCTCTCTCACACCGGGGTTCTACAGTCATGTTCCTCAAACCAATCCTGAACAATTTTTGCATTTGTGTGGCAGGGCACATTATCCTACTCAAAGAGGCCACTGCCATTAAGGTATATTGTTGTCATGAAGGGGTGTACTTGGTCTGCAACAATGTTTAGCTAGGTGGTACGTGTCAATGTAACATCCACATGAATGCCAGGACCCAAGATTTCCCAGTAGAACATTGCCAAGAGCATCATACTGCCTCCGCTGGCTTGCTTTCTTCCGAGAGTGCATCCTGGTGCCATCTCTTCCCAACATAAGCGACGCACATGCACCCGGCCATCCACATTATGTAAAAGAAAACGCGATTCATCAGACCAGGCCACCTTCTTCCATTGCTCCGGGGTCCATTTCTGATGCTCGCATGCCCATTGTAGGCACTTTCGGGGTTGGACAGGGGTCAGCATGGGCACTCTGACCGGTTTGCAGCTACGTAGCCCCATATGCAGCAAGCTGAGACACGCTGGTGTTCTGACACCTTTCTATCATAGACAGAATTAACTTTTTCAGCAATTTGAGCTACAGTAGCTCTTCTGTGGGATTAGACCAGACGGGCTAGCCTTCGCTCCCCACATGCCTCAAATGAGTCTTGGGCGCCCATGACCATGTCGCAGGTTCAACAGTTGTCCTTCCTTGGACCACTTTTTGTAGGTAGTAACAACAGCATACCCGGAATACCCCACAAGACCTGTCATTTTGGAGATGCTCTGACCCAGTCATCTAACAATCACAATTTGGTGCAAATCAAAGTTGCTCAGATCCTTACACTTGCCCATTTTTCCACCCGTCAGTGGTTTTATTGTTATGGCTGATCGGTGTATATTTATTTATTTTATGGAAGAATTATATTTTGTTGTTTGCTATTGTTTAGTTGATGAGGAAATGTGTGTGAAATGAGTTTTGCTTGATAATCAATGACATGTACACTTACAATATTTAGCAGATGCCTTTATACAGAGTGACTTATAGAAGTCATTGGCAGGATCTGCATGCCATATTCAAGAAAACAAATTAAACCTAAATTATATAACCAAAACAAAAAATTAATTAATTAATTAATTTAAAAAAAAACTTAATATATTCAGAATCCATGGCTTCTTACAACAGTTTTGCAACAAGACAAAAACAATTAAGACAAATACATCAATGTTTTCATAGCCTTTTTACTACCACCAGTTTCTCATTTATACCCAACCAATACACTTCTCTCTACTTGGATTTACATTTATGAGGCCTGATTCTGGGCGTCTCTTTAGCAGTGCAGGATTGACGAGCATGCTTATGTCATATAAACCAGTACAAAAAAATGTGTTTTGACAGTGTGGGAATGAATAAACCCCATTCCTGACATAATTAAGTGTCAGGGTGCATTATCAAGTGCCAGCCCTCCATGTTTTTTGTAAAATACACTAATAATGTTACATTACTTTTGCTTAAAGTAATAAATGACCAAAGAAGGAGATAATGCAGTTTAAGATCATGCTTTTATTACATTTTAATTAAATTTGCTGCAGTTCCACTTTAACGGATATTTTGATGGTGTGAAAGTTGCAGTTTGGTAATAGTAACCCATATAAACCAAAGCATCAGTTCAACTTTTTTTTATAGAATTAAATTTTTTTATTCATGAGCAAAACACTAGCTGATCATATTTTTTTAATTTAATCAGCTGTAATTCATGTCACATTTCAAGAGAAAAAAACCAACATGCAAGTGACTTATTTGTCCTACTTTCATGTATGTGTCCACCAGTACAATCTACAGTCTACCCTCTGAAGGCTTTGGAACAGAAAAGCCAATTCTTTTTTATTTATTTATATTTTTTTTTAACTATACACTACTATACTATACTATACTATACTATACTATACACTACACTGAATACATATGGGTTTGAGATCAAAAGATGAACATGAGATGATAGATCAGAATTTCAGCTTTCATTTCCTGGTATTTACAGGTAGATGTGTTGAACAACTTAGAACATAGCATCTTGCGTTTAAACCCTGGGTTTGGAAAGCTATTAGTCTCAGCAGCTGTGTTTGCATTCTAGGCATTTCCACACATACACAGGCTATAGAATTTTATTGTTTGTTCACCAACATATAGTTATAAAATAGCCTATAATTATTTATGAGAGTTTATCATCATCAAACAATACAAATTTTAAAAAAAATTATTTTGAATGCAGAAATGTGAACACCTTATGTTGGGGCCTCTGGAAGTATTGGAAGACATCTTATAATTGCCTAGTAGTGCACCAGAAAGGCTGACTCCCGAGCAAGGCATGTAAATTAGCCACTTAACAATACTGTTCCCCAATATTCTGCTTATTGTTGACAACACAAAATAATAAGAAGAAACTGGAGTGGGCTGTAAATTATTAACAAAAGTAGTATACTGCAACACTCACACTGGTCCCCCTGTGCAGTAATAAACCCAAATATGACAAAAGTGTTTTAGGTAATTTTTCTTACATGGAGTTGGTCTGTCACATAATCCTGGCCTAGACATTATGAAGTTTCTGAGACCCCAAGCCTTCACCACCCTACACTGTTTAAATTCCAGAGTGATAATTTAGGACCACAATAACATTTGGATATTTTATTATGTAAGTAACATGCACCAATCAGCCACAACATTAAAATCACTGACAAGTGACGTGAATATTAGGGATAAATTCACATATTTACAATTTATTTTGGTTTAATTTAATTTGAATCTATCTATTTCTTTAAAACTGCTTTGTGACAATGCCCATTGTTAAAAGCGCTATAGAAATAAAATTTAATTGAACTGAACTGATTTTTTTGTACACTAAACACACTGACAGGCTCTGTCTCATAAAAATAAGAACTTTTGGCCATGGTTGTGTTTATTGTCACGGGCTGCATCGCAAATAAAAATTCTGACCTTACATTCAAAAGTATTTTATTACTCATCTAGACAATCCAGAAGACTGGTATTCAAAACAGACCTTTCGACTGGTTTGAAGGTGAAATGCGAAAAATTCAAACACTACCTATAATAGGAAAACTGATTAATTTTATTTAATAGCGTTCTGAAATAGTACAGAAGAATGTGATTTGAGACACAATGCTAGTTTGTTTAGTAAAGGCAGCCGGAAGGGGGTTGAATTCCTATGCTAGATCAGCATGTCAAGACGGCAAAAAAAGACTAATAATGTCCAATATAAATTAATATAAAATTTAGCACAAAATATTATACAAAATATATTCTAAATATTAGCACACAAAATCCATCTTTGATCATAACACTCCTTGCAATAAATTAAAACAAACCAGTGGACATTTTACATGTTACAGTTAAAGATTACCATTGCATGAACAGGTCGAAAATTATTTTTAATAATTATGCCCACAGAATTTAGTCAGAATGCTCACAGTACTCAAATCAGTATTCCAAAAGCCACTGTTTAGCAACAATGTACAACTAAGGGGCTTGATACTGTTGCAGTGTAGTATTATAATGTGTAGCAATTTCATAGTTTAATTAGGGCAGCAACAACTAATCGACAAAATCGATAAAAACCGGTAGCTGCACAGCACACACAGCAAGCAAAATCAACTTAGAATTGGGTGTTTCATTTAGTGAGACAGCCTGCAGGTATTTATTTTGCCTATTTTGAATTTATCTGGGCAGAATTGAACAAATTGGGGCTTGAAACGCAGATAAGTGTGTTGAGCCAGTAAATAATGTAGCCAGGAGGGGAAAAATTAATAAATATAATTAAAATTTATATATATTAAATAAAGCAATGTTTGTCTTTAGCAGAATAGGAAGTCAGGAGATCATGTAAAGCCAATTGCCCTGAAATGCCATGGTACATCTCTGTTATCTAACCAGTCTAGCTCTCTAAAACAAGGAGCAAAAAATATAAGGCACTTACAGATTTCGCTGTGGCAGAGATGTACTGGACAACCATCTCTCGTTTAGTGCTCAGGTCCTTTTCACGCAGAGGGGCTTTACGGTCTTCATTCAGGTTCATATCCTCCTTCACATGAACATACACACCGACAAACACATAGATACACACACACTGTAAGTGAGCACATTTATTTAATGAGTACAAAAAATTAGTAACACAAGCAAAGAAACTAGCAAAGGCATAATAACCATCAATAACCAGAAAATAACTGGGAATGTGGAATGAGTATACAATTCATACCAAGAATTAGAAGAGGAAGCATTTCATTCCAAAAAGTGCTGCAACAATTATTATGAATAATCATTATTATGGTCAATTATGAAACAATTATCAACATGGACTTTAATATATTTAACAACAGAAACATGTTATAATGTAACAGTACTTAGTACTTTATTCCTGTGTAGAATATAATGCAAAGTGCAGATGCCTTTCATAATAGCACATCAATGAGATACAAGCCAAAAACACTTACTTGGTGATTGAAAATACAAAATAGTTGACATTATAGCATCATATCACATTTCATTTAAGGGGCTTGATATGTTTGCAGTGTAGTGTATGTGTAGCAATTTCATAGTTTAATTAGGGCAGTAACAATTAATCGACAAAATTGTTTGGGTTGGTGTTGAACATATAAAAAAACCCCAACTAATCAAATTCTTTATTTGTTAGTTATTCTTACTGTAATTGTTGGTTATTCTTACTGTAATAGGGAAAAATCATTACAAGACGGTCAACCCATGCAAGGCACCAGGTCCTGATGGCGTCCATGGACGTGTCCTCAAAGCCCGTGCCAGCCAGATTGTGGAGGTTTTCACAGATATCTTTAATCTCTCCCTAAGACTGTCTGTGATTCCCACATTCTGTAATAAGTCCAACATTGTCCCTGTCTACATTTAGTTGTCTGAATGACTACCACCCTGTGGCTCTGACCTCTACAATCATGAAGTCAAAATTCAAACCTGTTCCTCCCTTCTGACCACCATGGACCCTCTTCTATTTGCATGCCGTGCAAATAGATTGATGGACGATGCCATTGCTCTGGCGATGCACAGTGCTCTCACATGCCTGGACAAGAACAACACCTGTTTTTAGAATGCTGGTCATCGACTACAGCTCTGCCTTTTAACATCATCATTCCAGCCAAACTCATCGCCAAGCTTAAGTACTTAGGACTGAACACTCATCTGTGCGAATGGACTTTGGACTTTCTGACTAGCAGACCCCAGGTGGTGAAAATCGCTGACCCCATCTTCTCCACACCGACTCTGAACACAGGCGCTCCGCAGGGATCTGTTCTCAGCCCCCTCCTGTACTCCCTGTTCACTCACAACTCACAGACTGCCATCAAGCATTCAATCCAGAACCAGCAGGTTGAAGAACAGTTTCTACTTGCAAGCCATATTGATCCTAAATAAACTATACTCCAGTCATTACTCCTTCTCCCACTCTCCCACACTTTCACTCATTTCTTGACTACCTCCCAAACACTGGTCAACTCACAGACACTCATGGACAATCTCTTCACATGTTTCTGTCACTATTGGTCATGTTGCAATATTTCAAAGGTCACTATTACCACTTTTTTGCCACTAAGGACTCAGTCCAGTCTTTGTGCAATATATTGATCATATTTATTACTAACTATATATACTACTACATCTAATTTATTTTTAAGAGCTACTTTGTACTGCTGCTTCATCTGCTTAGTATACTCTCCTATGTCTGCCCAGACACTACACATAGCCCACAGCTACTATTTATTTAACTACATTTTGCAATCTTTTCACATACTGAACTCACATACTGAACTCATTGAACACAATGAACTCCCCTATCCAGTCACATGACTTTCCTTTTGATTTCGCACCTGGTACTCTTAATGATTTCGACCCTCCAACCCCTGCTTATATCTCTGAGCTACTTAAAAAATCTAATCCATCTTTTTGTCATCTTGATCCTGCTCC
>CM075009.1:11827326-11844468 GCA_037576675.1 Pangasius sanitwongsei | reverse complement strand
CCCCCCCCCCCCCCCCCCCCCCCCCCCCCCCCCCCCCCCCCCCCCCCCCCCCCCCCCCCCCCCCCCCCCCCCACTGTGACTTTAACCATGGCATGGTTGTTGGCACCAGATGGGCTGTTTGAGTATTTCAGTAACTACTGATCTCCTGGAATTTTCTCTCACACACACACAAACCAGTCTCTAAGCATTTCCGCAGAATGGTATGAAAAACAAAAAAACATCCTGTGAGTGTAGGGTCTGCAGGCTGAAAAACCTTGTTGATAAGAGAGATCAGAGGAGAATGACCAGACTGGTTTGAGCTGAAAGTGACTTAAATAAGAACTCTTGCAACCGTGGTGAGCAGAAAAGCATCTCAGCATGCAGAAAACACCAAACCTTGAGGTAGATGGGCTACAACAGCAGAAGACCACATCAGGTTCCACTCCTGCCAGAACAAGAATCTGAGGCTATCATTGGCACAAACTCAACAAAACTGGACAGTTGAAGAAAAAGAACAAGTGATTTTTTTTTTCTAATCTTCTACCGCCCAATTTCAATGAGCCTGTGCCCAGATCCCTGTTTTTGGCTGACAGGGGTAGAACTTGATGTGGTTTTCTGCTGTTGTAGCCCATCCATCTCAAGGTTTTGTGCATGCTGAGATGTTTCTGCTCATCATGGTTATAAAGAGTTTCTACATCATTCCTGACTAATCTGGCCATTTTCCTCTGACCTCTCTTATCAACAAGGCATTTCCACCCACAAAACTGTTACTCATTCAATGTTTCTTGCTTTTCCCACCATTCTGTGTAAACTCTAGAGACTGTTTTGTGTGAAATTCCCAGGAGATCAGCAGTTTATGAAATACTCAAACCAGCCCCTTCTGGTACCAACATCCTTCCACAATCAAAGTAACAGAGATCACAAATTTTCTTCATTCTAATGTTTGATGTGAACTTTAACTGAAGCTTTTGTCCTGTGTCTGCATGACTTTTTGTCGCCACCATCGCCACTGGCTTGCTCATTAGGGATAAATTCACAGTGATAAATTCAAATATTTATAATATATTTTTTGTTAATCCATTTATTTCTGTAAAGCTGCTTTGGGACAATGTCCATTGTTAAAAGCGCTTTACAAATAAAACTGAATTGAATTGAATTTTTGCACTGCACTGCACTGCACTGCTGCCACATGATTGGCTGGTTAGATAACTGCATGAATGTGCAGGTGTTCCTAATAAAGTGGACAGTGAGTGTATGTTGTATTGATGCACACTTTTTCTTGTGTTTTTACTTAGGTGTGTTTCTGTCTTGATGGATTTTACTTGTGTGTGTTTCTCTCTCATCATAAATTAGTTCTACAAATATCAAAGAACATTACTTGAGCATTCAAATTTCCTTTGATGCGAACGCCTATGACAGCAGTGCAAGTAAGGTTGACTAGCGTTAGCCATTATTAAAGAACTTTTAGCCATATTCTAAAAGGCAAAATGACTATTATGATTACAACAGTAACCATAAAGTCCGAATTGCTATTTCCAAGCTAGGTTTTAGATTTAAGATTAATTTAAGATGGCAAGAACAGACTTAATGACAGCTGCAACAGGTGTCCTGTACTGCTTGGGTCTGTGGAAATGCTGAAACTGAATGCAAACAAATGATTAGCTTAGTGTCTGAGAGGCCGCAGAGTCCTGGTACAAATGAGCCTCAAGGCCAGTTGGTCATTAGAATGCAATTTGATAAGCTGAAATTACCTAATTTTATTGAGGGTTTTTTTTTTTGTTTTTTGTTTTTTTTTACCTCATTTCATTCTTTTCATAATTTTTTAAATCATTTAAACAAGCACTGGTCTGCCTTGTTTATCTTTTATGTGGGTAATTTGTTACAGTCCGCTGTATAAAAGCTCATTCAGTATTTTAAGCTCTTTATTAAAAAAGTACTGGGTGATGTTCCACAGAAAAGCATTTAATATGATGTGTTCTACTGCTGAGTTTATTTTATAAAAACCATAAAAATAATTAAGCTTTTCTTACCCTTATAGTATTAAAATCTTAAAGCTACTTGGCAGTCTTACTTGCAAAACTAAAATCTTACTTGGCAGGCATTAGAAAAACTCCACAGAAGTTAGAAAAGTTAGAAAATCAAAATAACTGATGAAGCTCTATTTGCCTAACGGTTAAAAACAACAAATTTTATTACCTTAAAATTCTAAAATGTAATTCAAGATGTTTTAAGCAGGGCTGTGCAATTTGAAAAAATATTGTATTACAATACTGGAAGACATTTCTACGATTCATGATATAATGGTTTGTTAAACTGCCAGCAGAAGAGGAAAAAAAAAACAGAAGCCCTTTCTAAAACAAAAAATGCAGGCCCGTCTACATCATCCCAAACCATGTGGCAATGTATAACTTTTTTGGCATAATTCAAAAGATATGTTTGGCGCAAAAACAAGACAGCTTATCACCCAAAATACACCCACAGTGAAGAATGGTATGACAGCATCATGCTATGGGGCTGCTTCTCTGGGACTGGGGTTCTATTCGTGTTTGAGGGAATCATGGATAGCTACAATTACCAATCTATTTTGGCACAAAACCTGCAGGCCTTTGTTAGACAGCTGAAGATGAAGAAAAAGGACTACAACATAAGGGCAACTTACACACTGTATCCTCCACAACTAATAATCCACATTACTAGCAAAGCACAGGCTGTGTGTAATTAATGAACTATTATTTAATGCCCCATGTGGTTGCTCAGCCTGTCTTAACCAGACACGCCTCCTCAAGAGTTTTTGACTTCATCTTGCCTGAAAAGGACAAAATAAAGGTCTGTCTCTGTATTATTGCTGACTCTGTCCTTTGTGCATAAAATTCTAAATTCTTCCATGTCTTCCAACAGCCAGAGCCCAAGACCTCAAATGTGAGCAACACATTTCTGCAACAGGGAATAAGCCTGGCCCTGAAACAGGAAACATACCAATGAGCTCACTACTGAGGAAGTGAGAAAGAATGTCTGAATGACATCAGCACTCTCAATAAGGCAGCACAAGAGAGGATGAAGCCATAAGCCCTCATTTAGACTTGAACTGAAGGCAAGGGTTTACTTATATTTATGTATGTATATATGTATATACAAGTATAAAAAGCACTGACAATGGGACTATTTCCATAAATGTTAAATAAAAGTCTCAACAGAAAACTTCACTATATCAGCAATTATACATTTTTCTTTATTAAGTACCAACATGTTTTTTAAAACTGTTTTGTATTAGCCTCAGATTACGTGGAGCATCTGCCATACAAGTCCCTGTGTATGAGCTGTTACTATAGGAACAATAACATATAATTGCTCATTAGGGATAAATTCGAATATTTACAATATATTTTTTGTGAATCCATTTATTTCTGTAAAGCTGCTTTGTGACAATGTCCATTGTTAAAAGCGCTATACAAATAAAATTGAATTGAATTGAATTGAATATAATACAATTCTCCAACCCTAGGGAAGACTATGTTTACACTGCTTGAAAATAATGGAGCCTGTATACAGCTGAGGCCAAAAGTTTATATACACCTAGGCTTAAGAATTGGAATCATGATGAATGAATACCACAGACGTTTACCTTTTGGCCAGATAAAGGTAAACTGGGGGCTGGTCTATAGACAGGCAGACTTTGTTTTGGGCAATTGAAATAACTGACTGACTGGGGATCCGAAGTATGAATAACAAAGATTGGCTGTATATCTGAATGATGCGGCTGATGTTGAATAATTGTCACAGAGATCGTTTACAGAGTAATTATGGAGTAATAAGATAAAAGAATAAAATATGATTTTTATGTATGATAGATGATTAAATAGGTGATGAGTGAGGAAGTTTATATTTCTATGACAGCAGTCACACTTTGCCTTTTAATTGCTTAACTTGAATCAGTTCTTGGGGTAGCCTCCCATAAGCTTTTCATAACACTTTGCCAGAATTCTTGCCCATTCCTCCTGACAGACCTAGTACAACTCGGTCAGGTTTGTGGGCCTAGTGGGTTGCTTGGATATGGTTTTTAAGTTCAGTCCACAAATATTCAATGGGATTCAGGTCAGGGATTGTGATACTTCATTTTGTTGTCTTTACTCCAATAACACTAATGTAGATATTGCACATTTACATGTATGCATCTGCTCCAGCATACCAATTTTAGTCTTTAAAAGGGACACTCTGGACAAAATCTTAAATTTAACCATCAGTACAGCTGTTGTAAACATGCCTACTTGTGCCTTACCATGATTATGGAGTGGGCTATTTAGCAAGATTCCCCTGTTTGAATACTGGGGAAATCCCCTCCTGATTATGTATCTTGGATGCGGATGCAAAATGTACAAAACTATATAATGGTGGACATTTTGGTGGGAGGCAGTGATCTCTAGATAACAGTTTTTTCAAGAAAGATAGACAGCTAGCTGGCTACTGCTAATAAGCAAATGGATTACTCAAGCAGCAGAAATCACTCAACAGATTTTTCTCAGTTACTGTTACACACACGTCTGAGCTAGAATATATGGAACTGCTCCAGCAATAAGAAAAACAGGAGGCAAAGAGCAACTGTAGGACTTTCTCAATTACAATGACCCCCATAACTGATGAAGGCAAGCCTTTGCTAGCTAGTGATTGGCCAATTAGATAACAGCACTTGGGTAGTTGCACAAGTGTTCCTAATAAAGTGGACAGAGTGTGTGTTTGTGTTATATATATATATACACACACACACACACACACACACACACACATACACACACACACACACACACCTTTTAAAAAAATAAAATAAAATCCTGCTCAACTTTTGGGAGTTGGAGCGGTCCTGAGGTGTCAAGAGCTATAATTAAATATGTCCCACATAATAACTAATGATGCTACATATTTAGGGTTAGCATCCAAGAAAATTACCATCCTTGTATCCATTACATGTAATGTCACACTGAGGACTAACTTGACAAGCAGTAAGAAATGTTCTGCATTGTGTATACAAGTGCTTAAGAAGACGAGGAAGAGGAAAAAGAAGAAGAAATTTAACTATTTATTTAATAAATAAACAATAAGAAGAACAAGAAGAAGCTAGATGAGCAGAATGCTAAACCTAAGGCAAACTAACCAACTGCCTAACCCCTGCAATTTACAGTTAACTAAGTGTTGCATCCTAATACAGTTCTAAGACAGTACATAACAAAAATGCAAGATAGTATGTACATACCAGCTTTTTGTTCTTACTATCATCCTCATTTGATTTCTTTTTAGGGTGCTTATTGGGGTCGTCCACACCACTTGCTTGCTGATCCATTTTTAAGGGAAAAGCTCTCCTTCAAATTTTAAGGGTGTTCTGTACTGCTTAAAAAGTCCCCGGTTTTGTGGACTTTAGAAGAATATCAAGTTCTTCAAAAGCCATTCCATTGGAGAGGTGGAGTGGGATAATTATTCCACATTATTAATAAATCCAAATGTTGATAATACACGTTGTAATAATTGGCACTAAATTCAGCCTTGACCAGTTCAGCAACAGCTTCAGTGTTGGGAAATCTGTCAGAAAATAATTTAGATGATTTCATTATAGTAGGTACATCTGAATGTTTTTCTAAATCATTGTCATAAAAAAAACAACAACTAAGCTGTAGTCTAAGATTCATGTTCATGCACTTGACAGCTTGTACAAATACAGCACACACACAATGGTTACAGTATACCCAATTCTGATTAGGTGATTAAATGCTCTTCAATAAAAGAAACATCATCATTCTCTCTACTGTGCTATATACACTCACCGAGAACTTTATTTGGAACACTATACTAACACTGTGTAGGACCTCCCTTTGCTCTTAAAACAGCCTCAATTCTTCATGGCATGGATTCCACAGAATCTCAAGTTCCTTTGAGATTCTGGTCCATATTGACATGGTTGTACCATGCAATTCCTGCAGATTTTTTCAGGTGCACTTTCATGCTGTGAATCTCCCGTTCTACCACATTCCAAAAGTATTCTATTAGATTCAGAGCCGATGACTGCGAAGGCCACTGAAGAACACTGAACTCTGTCATGTTCATGAAACCAGTTTGAGAAAACTTTTGCTTTGTGACATGGTGCATTATCATGCTGGAGCCATTAGAACATGGGTAAATTGTAGCCATGAAGGGATGCACATGGTCAGCAACAATACTCAAAAAGGCTGTGGCATTCAAGCAATGATTGATTCATATTAACGGAGCCAAAGTGTGCCAAGAAAACAAAATTCTGACCCTACCATCTGTGTGCCTCATTAGAAATCGAGATTCTTCAGACCAGGATACATTTTTCCAGTCTTCAGCGGTCCAGTTTTTGTGAGCCTGAGCCCACGGCAGCTTCGGCTTTCCGTTGTTGGCTGACAGAAGTGGAACTCGACATGGTCTTCGGCTGCTGTAGCCCATCAGCCCCAAGGTTCGAAGTGCATTCTGAGATACTTTTCTGCTCACCACAATTGCTCAGAGTGGTTATCTGAGGTACTGTAGCCTTTCTGTCAGCTTGAACCAGCCTGGCCATTCTCTGTTGAACTCTCTCATCAACAAGGCATTTCCATCTGCAGAACTACCGCTCACTGGATGTTTTTTCTTTACTTCACCGTTCTGAGTAAACTCTAGAGAATGCTGTGCATGAAAATCCCAGGAGATCAACAAATACTCAAACCAGGACATCCTACACCAACATGCTGGCCTGCATGATTTTATGCATTGAACTGCTGCCACACGATTGGCTGAGTAGATAATTGCATGAATGAGTAGATCTACAGGTGTTCCTAATAAAGTGCTCGTTGAGTGTATACAAGTCATTCACTCTTCTCTACTATAGCCCCTAGTAAACAATGTGTTTCGTGAATTTAACTATGTGTATCATGTAATACACAAAGCAGTTTCACACAAATTTAAAACTCTATGAACAGATAACCGAGTTACGAATCCGGTTCAACATGCGATGGGTTGGTTACTTTGTTAGTTAGCTAGTTAGTAAGTTTGTCGGTTAGTTAGTTAGTTAGTTAGTAGTTTGGATTTGTTTTTCTCATCGTAACCGAATTTAGTTATGAGAAAATTCCAAGTGTCGTTATCCGAAAGGTTAAATTGAACACAGGAAAACGTTATGCTTCCATACACCGCCAAATACGACCAGGAACGTTCAGCCAGTATTGACGGGCTAATAAAGGCACACGTAATAAAACAAAACAAAACAAAATATTAACAACTCATAAAATCTCATCCAACGCTTACCATAATAGTCAAACAAGGCCCACGATTGTTCCGCCTGCTGATGTTTCTGATTCGCCCCGTGATTCACAGAGTAATCACATAGAACGGAAGTAGGTGTTTTCAATAGGCCCTTTCCCAAGGAAAAAAACGGAAGTACGTAGAAAAGGGTACAAGTCGTGTGTGTGTCATTGGTTCACATAAAGACACAGAGAACAAGAACTAAGCAAACCAATTTAAAGCCCGTCCATCCCCATGTTAGTGAATGCGAAACCCAAAATACAGTTAAAGTTACATTTCCACAAATTATGTTTGGGAATAGAGTTCTGCCGTTTTTATAAGCTCAGTTGACCTTGATATTTCCCTTAATATAATTCCTTTCCATAAATGAGTTATTTGGTGATAAATAAATGGCCATGGTTGATGAGTTTATTGACAGTTTGGGGTTTCGCTAGAAATGACAGCCATGCCTCACGAACACTCACGCACCACCCAACCTGGACCTAAAGCTCTTACTGAGTTTACAGCCCAGCAGAACTTCAGTATCATCTTTAAAACGTTTGTAGATTTACAGAGGTGATAGCATTGACAGTTCTGTTGCAAAGCCATGTCTTGTTCTCCGGTTAACTGTTGTATCAGATCCTCAGTGGGGAGTTCAAAAAAGCGCACGTATCTATAAAGTCCTGCAGGAATGAGTCCTAAAACTCGGAAATGAGTTAGCATTTTTGCACTTCCGCTTCCATCGTCCGGTTTTGGTAACACAACCTCAAGTTATTTTCACGTTTTGTTCTACGACATAAAAAACATCAGTAATACCCAACTTGTGATTTCTTTAAGCTTTTACGTGTCTTCAATTCAAATCAGTTCTATTTGTTTAGTGCTTTTAACAATGGTCATTGCCACAAAGCAGCTTTACAGAAATAAATACATTCAGGATATAAATTTAAATGTATGAATTTTTGCCTAATGAGCATGAGAGTGGCAAGGAAAAACTCCCTGAGACGATAGGAGGAAGAAACTTTGATAGGAATCACACTCAAAAGGGAACCCATCCTCATCTGGGTCACAAAGAATAGTGAAATTATAAGTAAATCCCTTTTATAACAGTGTATTACATGGTCAAATAGGGCAATTGTGTAACCAGAAAATTCATTATAGTATTATTTAAATCATTATTATATTATTTAGCATGAAGTCTGTTTTGCTGAACTTATCCACTGTTCATTGATGGAGACCTGAGTGCAAAACTGTTCATGGCAATCGCAGTCCTAAAGCTATCATAGCATAACTGTTCATATAGATACCACCCTCAGTAATCTCGGTGATCTTCAGGCTGTCCATGTGGGGCCATCTTCAGCATCAGCGAGTGAGTTCCAACTGATGACAACTCCAACCAGAAGTAGGGTTTCAGGATGGATCAGGCAGATCCAAAGAGCAGAAGGGGTCAGGATCACTGTTATCTCAGGAGTAGCATGTGTAGCTCAACAGAGAAGGAGAGACAGAGAGAGAGGGAGAGACTATTAGGGATGCTTATTGTCCTGTAATGGTTAAGGACAATGTACTTTTTGCATGCAGAGTGCATACAGGGACTCCAGCAAGACTAGCTATAACAGCATAACTAAAAGGGAGAGCCAGAAGTAACACAGACATGAGGGCACCCTGAGCCCAGACCAAAAGTACACTCAGTAACTGCGGCATGAGACAGTTCAGTGCTTTGTAGGTCAATATACTATATAGTATATATACTGTAAAATAGTATTTTATAATCAATGCAAAATTTGATTGGGAGTCAGTGCAATGTGGATAAGATAGGGGTGTTATGGTCATATCTTCTGGTTCTAGTAAAGACCCCTGCAGCTGCATTCTGGACTAACTGGAGTTGTTTATGCACTTACTGGAAAAGCCAGTAAGGCATTAGAATAATCCAACCTAGAGGTAACAATGCATGAACGCATGAACTATTTTTTCTGTATCATGTAGTGACATTATATTTCTTATCTTAGTAATATTTCTGAGATGAAAGAAGGCTATCCTAGTAATATTATCTACATGCGCTTCAAATGAAAGACTGGAGTCAATAATCACACCGAGGTCTCTTACTGCTGCACATGATGAAATAGAAAGGCAACCCAGAGTTACTACAATGGATATAAAAAAGTCTACATACCCCTGTTGAAATGGCAGGTTTTTGTGATGTAAAAAAAAAAAAAGAAAACGAAGATAAATCATGTCAGAACTTTTTCCATCCTCAATGTGACATTTCAACATATAAAACTTAAGTGGAAAACAATCATGAACATTTTAGGGAAAAATAGGAAAAATTAAAAACTTACAATATCCTGGTTGCATGAGTGTGTTATTAGTGAATGAATGAATGAATGAAAATAGACCAACATGGTGATGAAGGGGGTTTAAACTAAAAAACAGCAAATCAGAATTTCATTATAGAATACGTATATCCTGGAATCCTTTGAAGACCTCATGTTAGTTATAAGAATGATATGCAAGGCGGTCAGGTTGGATTTCCTCTGTTTGGAAGAGTGGACTGTCAGTGACAGTTTTTTATGTTTTTTATGTTTAAAAATGTGATTATCAAATCACCTTCCTAATAAACGAATTAAATTTTAATTCTCATGATTTTTTCCATTACCTTTCTTTTTATGAAAGCATTTTTTTTTCGTCACGCTTTTACTTTCATCATTCAGTTTTAACATTTCATTCGTATGGTGATAAATTTATACCCTTTCACTCTTCTTACATATTTGTGCGCTACTCAAATCGTATGAGCCTTCCCTTCCCCTGAGCGTCCTACGATTTGAATTTTTAACATGTGAATGGAACGTCGGTTTGTTGGTGACGTCATTACTGCGACAGCGTAAAGTACGCTAGTGCTCTCGAAGACGACGCTGTATGCTCGCTAGAATGGATCAGCTTTGCAAACTTTTTGTTGGTGGATTAAATGTTCAAACGACTAGCGAAGGACTCCGTGCTCATTTCGAACAGTACGGGCAGCTGAACGACTGCGTTGTTGTTCAAAACGACCATCTTCAGCGGTCACGCTGTTTTGGCTTTGTAACGTATTCAAGCGTTGAAGAGGCTGATGCAGCAATGGCAGCTAGGCCACACACTGTTGATGGTAAAAACGTGGACTTGAAAAGAGCAGTGGCTCGTGAAGATGCAGGCAAACCTGAAGCTCTTGCCAAAGTAAAGAAAATATTTGTTGGGGGTCTGAAAGAAGACATCGAAGAAAAGGATCTAAATGAATATTTTGCTCAGTTTGGTGTAATCGAGAAAGCAGAAGTGATCACGGACAAAGATACCGGCAAGAAGCGTGGCTTTGGTTTTGTACACTTTGAGGACAATGACTCTGCGGATAAAGCAGTTGTGCTCAAGTTTCACATGATAAATGGGCACAAAGTAGAAGTGAAGAAGGCACTGACTAAACAAGAAATACAGGCTGCTGGTGGAGCCCGGGGCGGTAGGGGCAGAAGAGGTGGCGGAATGGGAAGAAATCAGAATGGCTTCGTTGGCGGAAGGGGTGGTTACAGCAGCTATGCTGGTGGCTACGATGGAGGTTATGACGGGGGATATGGCGGTAACTACGGAGGGGCTTATGAAGGCGCATACAATGACCAGATGGGAGGCTATGGTGGTGGCAATGGCTACGATGACTTTGGTAGTGGATACAATCAACAGTTGTCTGGTTACGGGCCTATTAAAGGCGGAAACACTTACCGGAGCGTTGCCCCTTATCCTCGTGGTGGTGCCTCTGGCTACGGCAGGGGTGGCTACGGAGGCCCATGTTGAAACCAACTGGGTGCATGAAAGTTGTCAGGCTGTCCACGCATTTCATCAAAGCCTTACGGGACACAATGCGCCATTTGGTCAGTACTAAATACTACAAAAAATGGCGGACATTAACCCCACTTATTGGGTAGATACATGACTTCCAAGCGACCTGACTTGTTCGCTCAGCTTTTGTTGGAGGACACGTTCCAGTCTACTTGGAATCAGCGCATGTAGGCACCTACATAAGGATATCTTAGCTCTGTTATACATTGATATATTAGCTTTCTGATCTGCTTTTTTTTTTTGGTTTTGAATTCAAAATTTTCCTGAAAGCCTGTGTGTCGGCAGTCATTGTAGAGTGCACGTGTTGAGTTATCCAATAGGAATGTTGCTAAAGTGTAACATTAATAATTATATTAATAAATAATTAGTAATGTTAATGAAATAACATTAATTTGTATAAACATAATTCTCATTAAGGCAGTCTCACTTGGTAGAATAAGGTCTTTTATTTACACTATGGTCGTGTAGTTTAATTATATGCTTTATATGGATTTATTCAAACGTATTATCCATTTGTCTGTAAAACTCTGTTAAACATTGAAGCAAATGTATGTTTTTAAATTTTTTTTTTTAAATAAAAATTTGACAGATAAACCTTGTTTGTTGTGGGTAATGGTCAGTTCCGCTCTCCAGTTGCTTTACAGCTATGTATATATTTGGACTGAGATTCTTGGTAGTGAAAGTAACAAAATTAATTGATTAAATTGAAGTAAATTGCAAGTGAAGTAAAATAGCCATTAAATTAAATCACAAAGGGTGTAAGTAAAAAGTGGTAACACGTTAATTCAGAGATTCCCAAATTTTATCATAATGACCCTAAATAGTTATCATGAATTTTCTGTGACCCCAAGCCTTGGTAACCCTACATTTTTTTTTTTTTTTTTTTTTTTAAATTCCAGAGTTGTAATTTAGGACCACAGTAATATTACAACACACAACATACAACACAGTAATATTACAACACCAAAGGAATATTCCTTGCACTGATTTACCAGTCTACTGAGAAATGTGTTGTGGTGTTAAAGGAAAAGAATCCACGCTGGAGTGGTGTGATACAGCCTGACATGAAGCAGATTGTTCTGGTTTACACGAGGAATGATTTTGTGTGCATGTACAGAAGCAGTGGCAACACGAGCGGTATTGTTCACTAACTTGTCTGTGAATCTTATGTATCTGGACAAATAGAAGGCGACACCCACTATAGTTGGCACGGCAGAGCCAAAAAGTCCCACAAATCTAGATGTTTAGTGATTTTATGAGCAGTGATGATACTGACGAACTCTGTCTCAAAAAAAAAAAAAAAAAAACTGCTGCCGCTGATGTGATTGTAAGGTTTGATTCGAAAATTTTGGCCTTACATTTAAAAGTGCTCATCTAGAAAATCCAGAAGACTGGTAAGAGCTTTAGGTAGGTTGGAAGGCAACATGAGAGGCTTTTAAAATTCAAACACTAATAGGAAAACCGATTAGTGTTAGTAGTCAATAGTGATCTAAAATAGTACACAAGTATGCGATTTGAGACACAATGCTAGTTTATTTAGTGAAGGTAAATGGATGGGGGCTGTATCAAGATGGCAAAAAAGACTGAAATAATGTACATTATTAATTTAATGTGGCTTTATTGAATGTGACATTTCTAAACATTAGCATGCAAAATCAGTTTTTGATGTTTCTAGTATTAATTGCTAAAATAAATGAATAAAACAAAGGAGAAGATTGAGTTTCTCTCCCAAACCCATTTGTAAATCAAGTGACCACTCATCACTTGATTTACAAATTACATGAATTTACACCCCCGTGTTTATTCATGGAATTTGATAATTGTGTGTGTGTCTGTGTGTGAATGAGAGTTTCAGAATAATAACCTGAGAAAAATCTTTGCCAGAGGTAAAGTTGTTTTCACACTGAGTGGCCAATTTATAAGATACACCATTCTAGTAGCCAGTTGTACCCTTCTTGGTCTCAAGAACAGCATATTCTGCTTAGCACTGTAGTACAACCTCTGGCAAAAAATTATGGAATCACCACACTTAGAGTTCACCCACATTTTTTACTTCATAGTGAATAAAGACATCACAGATATGACACAACACAATTTTTGCTTAATATCTGAACATTCTGTCTTCAAGAACCATATCCCAAAGTAATTAAATTATTTTAATTAATGGCTTTTTTTCCAGATCAAGTAGAGGAAAAAGATGTGGAATCACTCAATATTGAGGAAAAAATCATCAAAAAAAAAAAATCACAATTAGTACTTTGTTGCTATTCCTCGGGCTTTTATGACAGGTTGAATTCTTTAAAGCATGGACTTCACTAATGAAAAACAATATTCTCCATCAAGCTGGTTCCAACTTTCATTAATTAAAATAATGAAATTTAATTACTTTGGGATATGAAGCTTCAGCTTCATTTTCCGAATATTTAGCTATTAAGCAAAAATTGTTTGTGCCATATCTGTGAATTGTTTGTTAAGTAAAAAAGGTGGGTGAACATCCTCTAAATCTGGAGATTTCATAATTTTTCCAGGGGTTGTATGCAGTTTGAGATGCAAGCCAAGGTTTGATGACTTTCCCTGGAGCGCTGGCAAATTTTAGATAAAAAATTTTAGTTGGCAAAACTTAGATAAATGGCAAATTGGTTATAAAGTAAAAGATTTTCTCTTGGAGTGCTGAATGAAGCATGTGTGATGTGAACAGAAGGTCTAGCTCTGCCCACACTGTGGGCAAAAGTGCTGTTTTTTTTTTTTTTTTAATTTTTCAACAGCTTACTTGCTCTAATTGTGCAGACACCGTCCCGTTATTCACCTATTATTCAAATCAATTTTTTTAGCAAATGTTACCTTCACATCCCATTAGTGCTGTTTTGTTTTTGTTTTTTTTGCTTTGTTTTAAATACAGTTGTTCAATAACTCATGGTAGCCATTTTATCTCTTTTGTGCTTGACTGCAAACTACTAATTTAAGTGAAAACACTTGAAGAATGCTTTTGGTAAGAATTCACTTGGTTTATAATTGAAGATGCAGGGTTTATCTCATGGATGCCTGCAATTGGCAACCTTCCTTGTGACTGACAGGGGAGAGAGACTATGCCCCTCCCACCCAGAGAGCTCAACCAATCATGGCCAAGGATGCCTGTGGCATCGTCAGGATTAAAACTCGTGATCTCCCATCGGTAGGGTGAATGCTTTTCTGCTGAGCTTCCCAAGAGCCACAAGATTTCACTCTGTGTGCATGATGTCTTTGCACAACGCTTTGACACACTCGGTAATACACGCTTGCAGAAGTATAAATCAGCCCTCATGACGTGTTGTGTGTTGCCTTCAGTCCATTCACATCATGAGCTGTGTTTCCACATGCACTCCTGGCAGCAAAATAGCTACAGCACACTTTGATTTAATCTGTTTTTTAGAAAAACATAAAAGGATGAACTAAGGGGTCTAAATACATTCTTAATGTACACAAACAGGTCATTTATTGAGATTCTTAATAAATGAATTTTGATTATTGAATACCTGATCTCAATATAGAAGTTGTTGTTCATCCAGGTAACAATAAGCAGTGATAAGTGTATGAAATGTATTAATGTGCATGATTAGCATGTTCTTCCCCATAATCATTTTACTGCATTTTGTGACAGCAGAATAAGTTTTGACATGCCCTTTTCACATTGTTCCACATCTCCTGTACAAACCCTGTGTATCATCCTATCATCCATAAAACTAAAACCACCTGCGTAATATTGTGTAGGTCCCCCATGTGCCACCAAAACAGATCTGACCCGTCGAGGCATGGACTCCACAAGACCTCTGAAGGTGTGCTGTGGTATCTGGCACCAAGACATTAGCAGAAAACATTCTGGGGAATTTGGAGGCCAAGTCAACATCTTGAACTCAAACCATTCATGAACAATTTTTGCAGTGTGGCAGGCTGCATTATGATTCTGAAACAGGCCATTGCCATTAGGGAATACTGTTGCCAATGAAAGGGTATACTTAGTTTGCAACAATGTTTAGGTAGTGGTTCCGGTAATGACACGGAGTAGACATCTCTCTAGTAGCTCTCCTTAGGATTTACCCTTAAATCCTTGCAGTTTACAATCTCTTCAGGCAGCGCCTAATTCATTACTGGTCAGTGATCTTACAAAACTATCAGGATGTCGAAGGGGAAGGATAAACAAGGTGACAAAGACCGAAAAGGTATCCCACAGTCTGAGGCTAGCATTACGCTAGCCAAAATGAGCTCACTTCATGAAGAACTCAGAGCTTCTCTTGCTGTGGATTTTAAACCGCCATTCGAAACATTAGCAACTAAACTGGACAATATACAGTCCACAGTCTCAGACCTTGGTCAGCATGTGGGCTCTCTTGAATCTAATGCTACGGAAGTTGATCAACATTTTGAACAATAATTTTCTGACTAATATTTAGCCCAAAAGGGGAAATGTATGCCTTTGTTTCAGTCACTCAGTATGTGCTCATTTCAAAGATATAGGGTCCTCGTTAAATGGAACACTAAGAGTATAGGATGGTTGTTCTATGCTCATAGTTCTGTTATAATTCTCCTCACTCAGGGGCTGCCTGTAGCTCTGGCTTAGATATGCCAACGCGGTTACATAGACTGTTGTGGGGACAGAGTTCTGGGAGTTTTGGGACAGTGTTTATAGCTGTTTTGAATCTGAGGCTGGCTTTTTTCTTCTGTCAGCATTCAAAAGGAGTTTTTAATGGGGAGGGAATTGGTTTCCTGCAAGTTCCAGGGCATTTTTCTCCCCTCTCTTAGCACAATTTATTTTATGTACATTTTGGGTGTGCTTTGCTGGTTTGGACATGGATGGACATGGATGTCCCTGTTTTAATGCAATCGTGTTATATCCCAAAAGCATACATAGGCCTAGTTGTAAGGCTTACTAGTTGGAACGTTAAAGGGCTGAACTCATCTGAAATATCTGAACACTAAAATTGCTTTTATTCAGGAGACTCGTTTTAACCGTCAGATCACCTTAGAATTCACATGGGTTGTGTTGGTCAGCTTCATCATTCCTCATTTCCTAGTAAATCTCTGGCCGTTGCTATTTTTATCCACAAGTCCGTCCCATTCTCTCTCCATTGGTGATTTCAGACTCTAACAGGCACTTTGTTATTGTCACTGGCCAGTTATGCAGTACTCATTTTATTTTGGCTAATGTATATGGCCCCAGCTGGGACATTGATGCCTTTTTAAAGAAACTTTTATTCTCCCTCCCAGACTTAAACTCCTCTTTTACACCGTTCTTCTACTAGGTTCCTTGCTCAGTCTAAATCTTCTAAAATCATACATCTTTTTATGGAACAGTACTCAGTTTCTGATGTTTGATGCTTTTTCAATCATAATAGAAAACGATTTTCCTTTTTTTCTACTGTACATCAATCCTTCTTGCGGATTACTTTCTCTTTGATAATAAATTACTCTCTTTGGTCAACTCTTGTACATATAATTCTGTAGTGATTTCATGACATGACATGATCACCCTGACACTTCAACCCACTATTACTTAATGATCCTGAGTTTTTTTTAACATTACAAACAGCCACACTGACCTTTTCACTTCCACTAATATAACACCTGATATTTTGGCGTCGACAATATGGGAGTCATGTAAGACCTTTCTTAGGGGGGAAATAATCTCTTAATCAGCCCATCAACATAATCTTGCCATAGAGAGGGCCCCCAGGTTATCCAAAACACTGTCCCAACTCCAGTCGAGATGTGCTAGTTCACCAAGCTCTGACCTCATCAATAAGCTTCTCATAACTAAGGCAGAATTTGATCTGTTTGTACACAGTTATAGAAGGGAATTATTTATAATTGCATTATTTGTTGTCACCCATATGAGGATGGGTTCCCTTTTGAGTCTAGTTTCTCTCAAGGTTTCTTCCGTCTCAGGGAGTTTTTCTTGCCACTTTCACCTCTGGCTTGCTCATCAGAGATAAATGTATAAATTTACACTATATTGCCAAAAGTTTTGGGATGTCTGCCTTTACATGCACATGAACTTTAATGACATCCCATTCTTAATCC
>CM075009.1:11797684-11814802 GCA_037576675.1 Pangasius sanitwongsei | reverse complement strand
ACCCTCTCTAGATCCTTCTGACATCAGCAACTACAGACCGGTATCACTTCTCTCTTTTCTTTCTAAAACCCTTGAACTTACAGACATGAAACTTGGTCAGTATGTAGTATTCCTTCCCATTATTCAGGCAAGAGAGATGAGCCCGATCTACTTAATTGTGGCTTCTTCACACAGACACACACACACACACACATATATATATGTATATGTATAGAGCCACAATTAAGTAGTAGTAAAACTTGAAACACATAATGGTGTTTTAAACCATTTTTACATCCTAGTTAAATGTCTGATGAAAATGCTGATCTTTACTGAGGTCAGTCCATTTCCTGTATCTGCCTCAAAATGTCAGTTTGATGCCCATCGCACCACCAATCCAATCTCACAGCTATTCTAAATACAGTAGATTAAAATCTACTGAACACATCAACTGTTTTCTCTTACACAATAATTTTTTCAGTCGGAGTGCATCATGCACAGAACAAAGGCACTAATTTTGACTTTATTCGGATATAAAGGATACATGCACAAGTGTTTGAGTAATGATGCGCTCCTTCAATACAACGGTCATATAAGAAAACACAGTTCATGCTACAGATTGAACAGGGGCAGGGTTTCAAATAACTGTTTCTCAGGCTGAATTTGTTGTACTGCATTGTTGTGCTAATCTGTTAGTGGAATTCTACTGTTGATAGATTACTTCAAAAACATGGGGGCCATCAGCCAATCATATTGCAGCACACACTTCACAGATTTAGCAATAAAAATGTTTAATTTTTAACCAATTGTTCACCTATGGTCGCTTGAGTGTCCTGTGCAACCTGGAGAGAACTAGCTACCTGTGGTGCAATTTGTACACAGTGCCCCCACAGTTTGCTGCTTGTGGCTATTAGGGGTGGGACCCTACTCTTTTCATTCAGATTTTTCTTCTTCTTCTTTTTTTCTCTGCTAAACTTGGTTGTGCTGACTAAACTGTATAATAAACATATTGACATTTGTTTGTATGAGTTTACACCACCAGGAGAGAGAGAGAAAGAGATGGGGCTTCTATGGATATGCTTATTCTTAGCAGGACAAAATTTGAGTTTACACCCCTGGTTTATGTGGATCCTCATCTAGACATTCTGTCTAAAATCAGTGTTTTTTTATGTGAAGTGCTCCAAAATGATGTGCATGTTTAGGGACTTTTTTATCTGAATCAATTAACACCAGTAGCCCACTCTGAAAGTCAAATAGGATGATTCCAAGAAAAAAGGGCCAATGCCTATTCTGTGTTAGATGGTGAATGTGTTGTGTGTTTAACCATACCAGAGTTTTACTTGTTTTCCCATCTTATGAAACATTATCCTACTGCAACTATTAAATGGACAGCCATGTAAAATATTGCTTCAAATTCTCTTCACAATCCCAATCAGCATGTCCCACGCATGTGTGTTTGACTCATGATGCACTCCTACCATACAATGGTTCTATAAGAAAACACAGATCTTACAGATTTTAACAGGGGACGAATTAGATTCAAATAATTTTTTCTCAGGCCATAAATCCAATCAAGCTAAAATCTGTTGTACTGCATAGTTGTGCTAATCTGTGAATGGGTATTTCTTGTGGGGGGCACAGTGGCTTAGTGGTTAGCATGTTTGCCTCACACTTCCGGGGATGGGGGTTTAAATCCCTGCCTCCGCCCTGTGTGCATGGAGTTTGCATGTTCTCCCCATGCTTATGTGGTTTCCTCCAGGTATTCCAGTTTCCTCCCCCAATCCAAAGACATGTGTTGTAGGCTGACTGACTCCAGATTGTCTGTAGTGTATGAATGGGTATGTGAGTGCAAGTGTGCCTTGTGATGGGTTGGCACCCCATCCATGGTCTCCCCACCTTGTGCCCCAAGTCCCCTGGGATAGGCTCCTGGCTTCCCACAACCCTGTTTAGGATAAGCAGTATATCCATGGATGGATATATTACTTCAAAAACATATCAGCCAATCACACTGCAGCACACACTTCACACTTTTAGTATTAGATAGATCACTTTATTCATCCCAGAGTGAAATTCACCTTTTACAGATTTGAAATTCACCTAGCACAGAGTTAGAAGTAAAGCTAGAACTAAAAGTAATTTAACATTATAAATGAAACCAATAAGAATTACATATATACGAATACAGTTTAAGAGTATGATGTGGTAGTGCAATAGGTGTAAACACTGCAGATACACGTATCAGACTTGAGTGGAATTAAAGTGGCAGTCCAGTGCAAACATTGTCAACAGTGTGAAAACAGACAAATGAATGGAAGTAAAGTGTCAGTGCATATGGATATGAATAATGGATGGTGGTAGTTCAACTGTTGTCCAGTGAGCTTGGGTCAAGCTCATGACAGGGTCAGTGCGAAATAGTGTCCCAGCACTAGTTTCCACTGTGTTCCAGTGTTTCCGCCACCACCTCAAAAGTCTCCAGAGTGTAGCCCAAGAGCGAGCCGGCCTTCTTGATCAGTTTGTTGAGTTGATTTCGTGTCAGTTTTGGTCCTTTTCTCTGTGTTTTTTTTTGTGTTATGTTTTTTTTTCCCCACTAGATGTCGCCCAGCCTTAGTTCTTCTTTGTTGTAATGTGTCTTGCTCCCGTTTTGTGTATTTAAGCCGTCCCTTTTGCCTTTGTTCGCCGCTTGGTTGTTGTTGTTTCCTAATCCCCTTTTGTCTTTCTCGTTGCTTCTCTCGCGTTAATATCTTCTGTGTTTTTTCTAGCGCCCTTGCCTTGTTTCTTGTCTTTTGTTCCCTGTTTCTCTCTAGCTTTTGGCTGTTTTCAGTTCCCCTGTCTCATCTCCGTTTTTGAGATCCTTTGCCTTCTTGTTTTCCCCGTTTTACCCTGGTGTCATTTTCTTGATTTTTTAAAATAAAATTCTTGTGCACCACCTCAGCGTTTGCATCATGAGTTCACCGCCTCCCTGTGGCTTAATGGTAAAACGTCTGTTTCTCACGCTAGAGACCCTGGTTCAATCCCCAGTTCTGATAATGTTGTATTTCCAGCTCTGATGCCACCCCCAGAATACTGCTGTAAAGAAGAGTGCACTGGCTACCACAGACTGGTAGCACATCTTTAAAGGTCCTGAGCTTCCTCAGAAAGTACAATCTGCAAATCCCTTTCCTGTACATAGCCTCTGAGTTGACCTTCCAGTCCAGCTTGCTGTCGAGATGGACACCAAGCTGTAGGTGTCAACCTGCTCAATGTTGTGACCCATGGTCCTGGTTGTGGTCCTCTTCCACCTGTAGTCCACCACTATCTCCTTGGTCTTGGCCACATTAAGGAGCAGATGGTTCTTCCTAATCTACTCTACTCCTCATTCTGTCTATCCCTGATGCACCCGACCATCATCATGAAAAAATTTCTGACGGTGGCAGAGATCCAACCTGTACTGAAAGTCTCCTGTGTACAGGGTGAAGAGGAAGGGGGAGAGCATGGTTCCCTGTGGTGCTCCAGTGCTGCTCAGCAGGTGCTCAGACAGGCAGGTTCCCAGTTGCACAACCTAGTCAGGGAACCAGGAGATCATGGACATGTTCACCTGCATTCTTCTCATCTTCTCTCTCAGCAGGAGAGTGTGGATGATGTTAAATGCGCTCGAGAAATCAAAGAAAGTGATGCTTACTGTGGTGGTGTTGTAGTCCAGATGGGAGTGGGCCTTTTGCAGTAGATATATAACTGCATCGTACACGCCTACCTGTGGCTGGTAGGCAAACTGCAGGGGATCCAGAAAAGAGCTGACCTGAGGTCTGAGATTGAACAGCACTAGTCTCTCCAGGACCTTCATGACATGTGATGTGAGAGCTACTGGTCTATAATCTTTCAGAGAGGAGGGAGTTGTATTCTTTGGAACAGGAACCAGACAGGATGTTTTCCACAGCTCTGGCACCTTCTCCTGTTGAAGGCTCAGGTTGAAGCAGTGGTGGAGCATCCCACATAGCTGGTTGGCACAAACATTCAGTACCCTGGGGCTGATTCCACCAGGCCCTGCAATTTTCCCTAGTTTCAGCTTCTCCAGCTGTCTCTTCACCTGGCTGGTAGTGACAGATAAGCGTTTGTGTGAGGGGGGGTGGTAATTGTGATTCCCTTGAGGATAGCTGTTGGATGGGAAGGGTGTAACTGGAGAAAGTAGAGGCATGAGTCCTCTGAATAAGGCTGTGGGGTGTGAAGGGATGAGGGGGTGTGAACAGTTGTCAGATGAACAGGGGAGAACCAGGGTAGACAACAGATTGCTGTTTTGCTTTTAAGCTGGAGATCTGCTTCCTGCCAGCTCACACCTCCTTTGCTTTGTTCTGCTGAAGCTTACAATCCAGGTTGCTTCTGTACACTCTCACAATAGCTAAGTGTATGATGTCACTTGCCGCTTCTGAGTCAGCTGCCAGTGGGATGGAAATAATAAGCACAATGGCAACCATGAATTCCCTCAGCAGTTAATATGGATGTAAACCAACAGCCAACAGTTCAATGTTTGGGCAACAGTGATGCAGTAACATGTCCTGGGTTACAACATCTGTTGTTTATAAACAGTGTGACCCTTCCACCTTTCCTCTTACCACTCAGTCCAGCATCTTTGGCCTAGATGAAAGCCAAGGATGGAAGCAATTGAGTTTCCTCGTGCAGCCATTTCTCAGTGAAACAAAGCACACTGCACTCCCGATACTCCCTCTGGGTCATGATCAGTGTGTTGCGCTTGTTATCTTATTGCCAAAAGACCTAATGTTTCCCATGACAATGAAGGAAATGAAGGGCTTGTAGCATCTCCCCTTTGCCTTTGTTTTGGATACTGCTCTGCATCCTCTGTACAATCTCTGCAGTTCTTCAGGAATATTGAACCACATTCAGGAGTGTGGCACAGATCTTCGGA
The DNA here is from genome assembly GCA_037576675.1 of Pangasius sanitwongsei. Lineage (NCBI taxonomy): Eukaryota > Metazoa > Chordata > Actinopteri > Siluriformes > Pangasiidae > Pangasius > Pangasius sanitwongsei. The sequence goes on along the minus strand of CM075009.1, from coordinate 11,809,926 downwards.
GCACCAGCAGCTGATCAACTGTGTACATGAAGTAACCAAAGTGATGGATATGTAAATCGAAAAACCTAATATAGGTAATATAATTAAGACTGCCACTAGCATGGCACCATCTTTACCACTGTTACTATGCCATCATTAAGCTACCATCATGAAATTTGTGTGTTCACCTATAGTTGTTTTATGTGTTCTATGCAAGTTAGTGATAACTAGCTACAGTCTGCATATGGTGGTTACTTAATCTTCTTATTACAGTTAGAGGTCCAAGAATGCAGTGCTGGAGCCCTATTGTTGTCCCTAATTTAATCATGGCCAATTCCCATCCATTAGGCATCTCTACCCTATCATATGACAGATAGCAACCAGGGAGGGCAAAGGCTATCACGTGCTTCCTCCAAGGCACGCAAAGCCACCTGACCGCATCTTTTTGAACTGCTGCTCATGCAACATCAGGGGGTGGCGTAATGGCACTCGAAGGAATTCACGATCTGCCCCTTCTACGCGCATGAGCTTACAGACGCCCATTATTGGTTAGTGTCGATGTATGTGACTGATAAGGGAGAGAGTATGCCACTTCTCCCTCCCTGTGAGCACTGCCAATTTTTGCTGTCTTGGGCTCCCGGCTACGGATGGCTACGGAGAGCTATGCTTCTTCTTATCATTATTTTTCCACCTTAAAATGAATAATTTTGATCCATATCTCATGAACCATGAGTCTAACAAACAAAATTCTTTTCCCCTGATTCCTTGGGTTATCCCAAACAAAAAAGTCTCAAGAACCATGTAGCTCTGCCCAATTAGAGTTTTTGCTAATTTGCATAATATGCAAAACCTACTTTTGCAAACCAGTCCTAAGATTTTTGGACTAGGATCTTCACTAATTTGGTGTCAAACTACTCGGCAGAGTTTTAAACTCAATAATTATCAAAAACATGTTGACATCGAATGTGCCCACACATCAATCAATTCCAATGAGGCATAGCCTAATTTACTCAAACAGCTGTAACTTATGAGTGCTTATGTGGATTTGCATGAAAATTGAAAGGCATACAAAGGACAAGTTTCTGAAGTCAGAGGCACATTTTGGGGTGTGGTAATACAAAGGGGCTGGACTATGGTTAGATAAATATTTCTCAGCAGCCGTGAGTTCAATCAAGCTGAAATTGGGTATGGTGCATCTATGTGCTAATCTGTAAGTGGATTTTTGATGTTGACGTAATTACTTAAAATACATGGGCATCATCAGCCAATCAGTTTTTAGCAGGCATTCAGACAGGGTTACCACTGAGCTATCGTCATGAAACTTGAATGGTAGATTTGGGTAGGGACCCACAGCTATGAGAGCCAGCCTGGCTTATTCATGTTTGTGCACAGAAAAACAAGTATATCTCTGGGAAAATAAGGTGCATTGTGAAAATTCTTTTTTAGGTTAATGTGTTTCCTCACACTCTGAAAATTGTGAAATTGTGATAATTTGCCTAATATGTGAAACCTACTTTTGAAAACTTGTCAGATATTTGTCTTATCTTCACAATTTTGATGTCACACTCAGCAGAGTGTGTTGTAAATCTTTTTGGATGACCATCAAAATACTGCAGTTTCACCAGAAGTAAGATGACTGAAGAATCAGTAGACTAAGAGCCAGATTATAATACAAGAGGTTATTGTGTGCACAAGACAACCTGGGCACGCTATAGTCTAAACATGAGTTGGACACAGTCAACTTTTATACTAATGTGTATGTGCAAAGGACACACTGGAGACCAAATAGATAATACCCAAGGATAATAAGAGATAAACATAAGAGAAAAACATAATCAAGGACAAAAACATCATGACCCAAGGAACAGACATGTGTACATCATGAGTAAGCGGAAATCACATTGAATAGATCTTAAATGATTAAATCATGTATCTTTCATCACATAATCATGGAAAAATAGAAAAATAGTCCCCCCCGGACAACCCTAAAGGTATCCAATAAAGCAAGTTTCAACTTCCTGTCCTATCCTACATACCATAACCAACGGCCAAGTGATTATCCATCTACATACCCAATAATAAGGATAGGTCTTACACTTCTACCTGAGTACCAAGTGCAGAGTAGCAGTAATAATATCATATTAAATGGTCACGCAACTCAGCTAGATCTTTAATGTACTGAGTCAAATTTATGGTATGGTCGAACATATCCGAATAGCACTCAGGGCCTATCACTGCACAGCACAAAAAGGGGTACCTAGGACATAATCTAAAGTGACCCGATTTTGCTAAATCATCATCCAGTGTGATTGTAATGTAGTGGATATAAGACCTACAGCTTGTGCAATATCATTAGCCAATTTCTCAACTTCATGAGATAATATACAGATTTTATCAAGGCTAAACAATGCACCATAATTAGGAATGAGAACCTAGGAATCTGTTCCAAAAAGTTTGACTACAGGTGAGATATTCAACACAAGGGCTCAGGTGATGCAAGTGATATACTAAGTGTAACGAAGAGGGGTCGTGACAACAGAGTTGGGGATCCAAATGCAAGGCTTTATTACACATGTGGTCAAAACAGGCAGGGTTGAGCACCAGCAAACAGTAATCCAAGGCAGAGGCAAAAGCGTAATCCAAAACACAGGCACTGGTCAGGGCAGGCAGCAAATAATCAAAAACAATGAAAACAGTCCAAGAAACACAGGTAAACTAGGAAACATGGAACAAGGGATAGGTATACAATAATCAGCACCCTAGGAGCATATGTGAGCCTCGCCCCAAGGAGGCTTCCAGACGCTCCTCAACAGGAATAGACATGAGTCCAGGAGGGGGGTGGAGCAGAGGCGGAACGGGGGAGGGATAGAGGGCCAGGTCCATGTGGAAGTGGAGGAACAGGGGACTGAGGCAGAGAGGGCTGAGCAGGGTACCAAGGTGGGGCAGGCAGAGCAGGCAGAGCTGAAGAGCACCAGGGCAGAGCAGGCGGAGCCGAAGGGCACCAGGGTGGAGCAGGCGGAGCCGAAGGGCACCAGGGCAGAGCTGGCGGAGCTGAAGGGCACCAGGGCGGAGCTGAAGACCACCACAGCTGAGCAGATGGGTCCGAAGATCTCCACGGTGGAGCAGACAACCACCACAGCTGAGCAGATGGGTCCAAAGATCCCCACGGCGGAGCAGATGACCACCACAGCAGAGCAGAGGAGAGCAAAGATCCCCACAGCAGAGCAGATGACCACCACAGCAGAGCAGATGTCCACCAATGTAGAGCTAACGAGGGAGGTGCCCACCAAGGCGGATCAGGCGGGACTGGAACAGAAAGCACAGAGAGGTTAATAGCCTCTGCAGCCGAGACAGAACAGGCCAAGAGTTCACAGACGGCCTCCATGGCCATGACAGGACAGTCAGAGAGTTGACAGAGGGTCTCCTTGACCGTAACAGAACAGGCAGAGAGTTCATAGACGGACTTCTTGGCCGGGACAGGGCAGGCAATAGCTCGGAGATGGCCTCCTTGGCCGTGACAGGACAGGCAGAGGGTTCAGAAGCGGATGCCGCCAAATCGGGAGATTCTGCAGTGGAAGCTGCCACCTCGGGAGGAGCTAGAGCGGACACCGCTGATTTGAGAGGTTCTGCAGCAGGAGTTGCCACCTCAGGAGCTGGAACAGGCTCTGGAGCGGGCTCTGGAGCAGATTCGAGGACTGGAGCGGGCTCTGGAGCAGATTCGGGGACTGGAGCGGGCTCTGGAGCAGATTCGAGGACTGGATCGGACTTGGGGGTAGATTCGCGGACTGGAGCAAGAACAGAGCAATATGTAACCCAAACACACAGGATGGCGATCGCCATTACAGGGAGCACAGAGGATAGGGGAAGTGTCTCTGTGACGACCAGTGCTGAAGCTCTTGGACTGAGGCTTGACATCCATAACGGCTGGAGGCTCTGGTGTGACAGGCATCTTGGGAAGAGGCTCTGAACTGGCAACTATCTTGGAAAGAGGCTCTGGGCAGGCGGCCATCTTGGGAAGAGGCTCTGGACTGGCGGCCATAATCGCAGGACCTGCTGGTGGCCATGATGGGTCAAGCTCCGCTGCTGCTGGAGCTCGCCGCTGTTGCCCCCCCCCCCCCCCCCAAAAAAAAAATTCTTTGGGGTTTCAAAGTCCTTTGCCTCTCCCACAGTAAAAGGAGAGCCACATGACAACAGTGCATAGTCCATAAAGTCTCTTAAACTACAGTTAAACTCCCCTCCAGGTAACAATGATTTCATTGGCTCATTGAGTCCAAAACGGAACAAGTCCTTAAACAAAATCTCGTCATATAGCGGTACTTGATATGACAACTCACAGAACAGATGAACATATTCCTCAGTGGATAGGCTCTTTTGTGCAGTAGTTGATCAACTGGGTCCATGACTGGCCTGGAATGCTCAAAAAGCCGCTGGATCCAGGTGAGCTGATTATTCTGTAACATAGGGGTCGTGACAACGGAGTTGGGGATCCAAATGCAAGGCTTATTACACACGTGGTCAAAACAGGCAGGGTCGAGCACCAGCAAACAGTGTACTCCAAGGCAGAGGCAAAAGCATAATCCAATACACAGGCAATGGTCAGGGCAGGCAGCAAACAATCAAAAACAGTGAAAACAGTCCAAGGATCAGAAACACAGGTAAACTAGGAAACACGGAACAAGGGATAGATATGCAATAATCAGCACCCTAGGAGCGTGTGTGAGCAACTCTTATACAGGACAAGGATAAGACATGACAAAACCAACCAATGAGAACATGACACATGAAACCAAGAAACCAATCAGAACATAACACACAAACAAGGGTAGCACATGGTAAGATCACATGAGGGGCAAGGAACACATGGGAAATGGAGTCCAGAAGACAAGGGCAAGAGTCCGGGGTGGCGTGCCCTCTAGTGGAGTTCGTGGGCACTCCAGCTGGCGATCGTAACACTAAGAGGGTGTCGCATATTGTTATGATGAGTATGGATTTGATAACCCACAGGACACATTATCCCATTAGTGCTGAAAATAAAGGTGGCATCAATCTCGGCAAAAAATGAAATATCTACCATCCATACCATAGGTGTTATGTCATGACTTAATCTCTTCGCAGCCTCAAAGAAAGACTGATGTCCCTTATCAGTAGGCATAAGCTCTAAAGTACCTTTAGAGTAAAGTTTAGCATTATTAGGCATTCTGTAGGCCTCCTTATCTGCCACTGTGTGCACTTCACCATTTTTATACCAAGTATGATTGACCTTATTACAGGTCCACTAGAGCTAGGACAGATGTGTGACTTATGATTGGTAGGCCATTGGACCAAAATAAATGAGGGACGGCAACAGGTTTTACTGTTACTCGGGGCTTAAGATAAGATTGGGGTCTCATGGCATGAAGTAGATAAATTAATGAACATCAACCATTGAACTTAGCATGTAAATCACTATAAGCAGTGTTTCTGCACAGCCAATAAGTACCTGAAGGTGCCAGAAGATGACAATCAGCTATTGTGTGGGCTGTGCATATTGTTTGGGTTTGAAAGAAATGAGAAACACTTTTTCATGGCAGTTGTTAAGTTCAGTGTTGAAGCAACATAATGCATTAGAAATTACACCTACAGAGAGTGATCCACCAGGATGATTTTCTACACACCATGGAATATAGATGAAGTGATGATATCAATAGCACTTTGAGAAGGGAGGTATGTCTGATTACAGGGTAATAAACCTGGAGAGTAATACTGAGTGGTAGCTGCTTGTCTGACATGGTGACGTGTCACAGACTGAGATGGCGTGCCCTGCCCATTTGATGCGAGTATAGACACTCACTGGATGAGGAATGCACACATCAAAGTGTGGGAACAGAGTGGTCTGGGTTAATGTAAACAAAGCCTGGAAAGTGTTTCCCTTATCAGCTTTATGGCCTGATACAGAACTGGTCGAGTGATGACACCTTAATATCATCAAAAGAAAAATCTGAGTGGAAGTGTCCCAAATCTCAATCTCCCCATTATATATTTTGAGGATTTCCCAGCTCTCACTAATATTATTAGTACCAACAAGCCCAGTACCTGAATAGTAACCAATATAGCCTGGGGTTGTGTCAATTGTGACAGGAGGTTTTGGATGTGACAGGTCAACGGCACACGTGTGCGGTTCCTCCTCTTTGTTTGACAAATGACTGTCCCTTGTGATTTCTCTCTTGGCAGCCACAGATTCTGGCCACACTGCAGTATTGGGACATGCTCTATGATGCAAAATATACTGGCATTTTTGATTCTCCTTTGCCTGCTTTTCTTACTTCCTGAATCCTTGGTGTTTGGCCATCGAGGTAGTAGGGATTTTGGAAGCTGAGGTATAGTGATATGCAGTTGTCTCCCCATGAGGAGTTGTGCTGGCAAGTAACCGTTTTCCAAAAGCGTGGCACGAAACATCATCAAAGCTTTTGTTTTCTCACCCCCCATTTTCCATAGTCCATTCACTGTAGCCACAGTGTGCTCCACCTCACCATTTGCCTGCGGGTGTCTAGGGCTGCTGGTAATATGTGTAACCCCGCATTCAGTGTAAAGGTTTTTAAAGAGTGCACAACTGTACTGTGGCCCATTATCAGACATAACACTCTCTGGTATTCCATGGTGGCTGAACGTCTCCTTCAGGGCCGCAATGACTGTGTTGGCTGTGGTGACATTTAGGCATGCTACTTCAATGTAGTGTGAAAAATTATCCATGACAAGGAGGTATGTATTCTTCTCCCAAAAAGATAAGACTGTGCCCACTTGTTGCCATGGTCTCTCCGGCACTGGAGTTGTCAACAAGGGCTCTCTATGCTCTGCTCTATACTGTGAACATGTGCTGCAGTTTTCCACAAGCAGACCCATATGCACTGACAGTCCAAGCCACCAGACAGACTGGCGGGTCCCAGCTCTGCACTTGACAATATCTTGGAGTCCTTCATGTATACTGTGGAGGATTATTTGCCTCATGCAGTGAGGAATCATGAATCATTCTCTGGCCTCTGAGGAGCAACTCTCCAGCCAAGGTAAGATTTTCTCTTTCAGACCAATACGGCCCCAGCTCTGGTAGAAGGACATGTTTCTCAGGCTACTTGGTCTCACAATATTGGATATGCTTAGCACAGATAAGGAACCAGAAAGCTGAACCTATCATCACACTCAATCTTGCTTCAGTAGCTGGAATGCTTTGAATTACAGCATCCACAAACACTTCACTTTCACTTCATCAACCTCTTTTTCACTTTTCTTTCTCTGTCTTTGTGAATGTGTGTTTCACAGAAGCCCTTGATAATGTGTCTGTGGTTATCAATTGCTTACCCGGCACATGCACAATATCAAAAGTGAACTTCAACAGCTTCAGTCAAAACCTCAGTATTTGTGGAGGAAGATCATCTAGCACTTTGGCCCTCAGCTGTGCCTTTTGATCCATCTCCAGTTTAAACTTCAGTCCAAGGAGGTAAGAAGACAGACTCTCACATGCCCATGTGGCTGCCAATGCCTCCTTCTCTAACTGATCATAGTGTTTTTCAGCCTCTGACAGCCCCCTTGAGATGAACACAACTGGTTTCTACATTCCATCTGTCTGTTTTTGTCTCAGGATGCCCCAAGCCAAAGAAAGAGGCGTTGGTGGAAATGTATGTCTCAGCATTCACCATTCATTTTTCTCACTGAGCAGATCTTTGAGTGGACAGGTGTAAGATGCAAAGTAGGTTAAAGACTTGCCCAGATAATTGGCCATCCCCCATCACTCTCCTCGCACCTTCCACTCCGGTTGTTTCGGGCATCTCCATGATCACCCTGACTTTGTCTGGATCTGGTGCGACTCCGTCTGCTGTGATGCGGTGCCCCACAAACATAATGTTGTCCGTAGCAAAAACACATTCGTTCAGTGTCAGGCCTTCATCTTTCAGTCTCTTAAGGACCCGATGCAGTCTCTCATTGTGTTGCTCAATATCCTCACCATACACTAATATGTTGTCATCATGACACACAAAAACTTCTCACCCCTCCAGCATCTGCGTCATGCGACAATGAAAATATTCTGGGGCCGATGAAATCCCAAACGGTTGAATACATATCTAATGAATGGGTTGATGAACATCATTAGAAGTGAGCTTTCCCCAGACAGAATTTGCCAGAAGCCCGAGGTAGCATCCAGCTTCATGAATACCATCGCCCCTGAAATCATCATGAGTGTCTGGACTACTGCTGGGAGGATATGTCTTTCTCACTGAACCCACTTATTTAGGTGAGTCAAATGAAAGCACAGCTGTATCTTCCCTTGGGCCTTGGGAAAGTTCTCTTGGGAACTTTACTACTCAACCGAAGTCCCTACAGTGTTACACTTATTAGGTCAGTCCGACAACAATAGCATTTCTCAAATAATGCCCTTTACAGAAAATTTATTAACTGCAATAACTCACAGTACTTTAACTTTTCATACCTAAGGACATTTCCACATACCTGAGGACATTTCCAAGTATATTTCTACTTTAACTCAAGCAGAAATATAAATAGAAACCCTTTTATTCAGGTACAAGATGTTTTGTTTCTTTTAGCTGCAGATTCTGGACTATGAGCATAGTTATTTGACTCTGCAAACTACTGTTATGAACAGAAGTAGCTAATATTTTCTTGCTATCTAGCCATTCTCACGGTTATTATCAGAGAACAATCAACTCCTGAAACAACCAAATCCTAGCCTGAATCGGCTCCTGTTTAGGGACACTGGACACCATTAAACTTGCCCACCAAGCACCAGACGTCCATGGATGTTGTTTTTTGGGCTAAATCTGGTCGGCCTGTCATGGTATTTATTTAGCCCAAAGATTGAGCTTTGTTTAGTCCGTCTGATTTGGTCCAAATTTATCCCAAGATGGACATCTGTTTTGGACCACATATAGCCTTAATACATCCATGAAAATATCACATTGCAGCAAGTGGGGAATTACATCTCGATGAAAATGTGACTTGTGTTGTGTGCACTACACCTAAATGAGTCTTATTTAACTTTTTTTTTTAACATAATCACTGCTGTTATAAAAAACTTTAATATATTTACATAAACATAAATATGTTTAAAATATGCAATACAAATAACTTGACATTACTGCTCTTTAATATAAAATGTAACTACTACTTCATGACACACGCACACACAACAACAGGTTATCTGGGGTGATGGCGCTACAGAGCACCAGAGCGGCTTGTTTTGACTGATTGGTCACTCAGACTTCAAAAGTCAAAATATTTGCAGGTGGAGGAGAAGGGTGGGGGTAGTGAAAAAAGGCGCGCAGAAGTACTTACATTAGATCGAAACAGAGAGCGAAAGAGACATACTGGGTAATTTATTTGGAATTAATTTTATTAATTCCAAAGTTACAGCTTGTTTAGTATGAACTTAAACCTCAATGGTAAGTATTCAATACTTTAACTAACGTCTCAAAGGATATTAGTGTTGTTGTTACTTAACTTCTCTTTGTCTACTGTTAAGAAGCTAGTTAGCTACAACACACTCGTTGTTGGATGGTAGGTAGCTAGCTGGTTAATTCGTTAGGTTTCACACATTAGTTCGCACTTGCACAGTTGAGGGAAGTAAAATATAGCCGGTGACACATAAAACATATAATGTTTGGTCATGCCACACAGTCTGACTTGAAAAGATCACAGCATAGCACTAATGTTAATCAGTGAAGCTATTTTTTTAAATTAGCATTTTTGTGTTAACTACAATGGCAGAGGTAGAGGTAGAAAACATGAAGAGAAAGGATGAAAAAGACATTTCATGGTTTCTGACCAAAAAGAAGCCCAGCCTGCCCGTCGCTGACAATGACAGCAGTCAGTGTGAGAAGAAAGAGAGAATGTGGGAGAGTCAAGCTGCCAGCAGTGCAGCTCCCACCCCTTTTCACCAGGTTGGTAACATTTAGACAAAATAAGAAAAGGACAACAGGTGAAAATAACTGTGTATTCGTTATGTGACACTCAGGTTTACAATTTAAAACACTGATGGGTGAGATATGAAAAGAAAATATTTCTTGTCATTAATTCTTGTCCCTAATTCTTGTCCCCTACACTGACAGGGTCTAATGGCTTTATGCTGTCCAGTGCATTTTCACGTCTACCAGAGCTCTCAATATATGGTTCAAGCTTTCGTGCTTTTGTTTACAAATTTCACCCATGAATAATTGTCAAACATTTTATGTGAAAATATGCATGGATTTCTGTAACATTTATTTGTGTTTCAGCTGCAAAATTGGATGGTGCAGGTTCAGATGAAGACAGCCAGTGTGTTAGTGAAGGGGATCATAATGCATCATCTTCTGAACCAGAAGCAGAGTCACCAAGCAGTTCTTCTGGCCCAGTAGGACCTAATGGTATGCTACTGTTTTCATACTGCAGTTGTAGTGAATATAATCTAAATCATAGATTTTTGGATCAACAATTAGATAGTTATTTTTTTGCATGTCTTGATGACAGTGGGTTTATGAAACTGTAGGGGCATTCACCCTGGTGTTATTTTCATTTGCTTCTGTCTAGACATTTCCCAGTACAGAGCAGCGAGTTCTGTCCAGCCATCAAAGAATTATTCTGCTCCCCTAGGACCTGATGGTATGCCTTTGTTTTCCTTTTTTTTCCTTCAAATATTGTATTATATTTTATTTCGTGTATATGCACATTATTCTAATGAAAAAATAATAAATAAAAATAAATTCTGAAAGTATTTAAGTTGTGATTGTGAAAATTTGAAGATTGTGTGGCCCCTGCTTTAAAAAAAAAAATCCTAGATGTGCCACTATTTTGTTTCCACAGACTGAAGTTCCTCACAGATCTGTGGTGGAGTGGCAAGATTAGCTTAATCTCAATAACATTTAATCTCCTTCACAAGCAGTTTAACTTGCATTTATGTGCTAATATCCTCCTGACAACCCTTCTGAAAAAAACAGCTAAAACCAGCCTAAGCTGGTTGGCTGGTCTCCCAGCCTGGTCATAGCTGGTTTAGCAGGCTGGTTTTAGCTGTTTTTTTTTTTTCCAGCAGGGATGTCTCATTAAAGTTAATAGTTATGGATTTGCGGAAAACTATTATTGTAGTGCAGTAAGGGGTTGCCATAACAATTGGCACAAACAAAAAAAGTATTGTTAAAGCAGGTGTGTTTTGACCATAAACCACACATTAGAGCTGAATGTGGATGTGGAACGCCATATGATCTCCAGCCATCTCCTAGACACGAAGATGCTCTTTGGGTTTGGTTAAAAGCTTTGAATCTATAGAAACCACATAAGTGACTGTACATTTGCTCTTTCTTCAATCTGAGGGGAGAAGTCCTATGGAGGAGTACCATATCCAGAGAAGTGTTTGGGTTCCAGTGCTCCGGTGAAAGGTCCAAGGGCAGTGCTTTCTCCTTCAACAAAAGAAATTTCCTCCAAATTCATGTTCTTCCTTAAGCAGTGTTTTGCAGTCATACATTGCTTTGTATACCATTTTGTGACAGTATTGTGGTTTTGTTTTATTTTGACTTTATTCTCAAAATACTGCAACTCTTAATATCAGATATTATGACTCCATAGACTTTATTCTTGAAATACTGCATTTTTTTCCCTCGTAATATCAGTTATTACTTTTTTCCTTGATATATTATGACTATTGTTGAAATCCTGTAATTTTATTCTTAAAACAGTGACCCTAAACCGCCACCATAGCTCTTCGAGTCCTCCTTCGAGACAGGGGTCTCTATCATCACCAGCGTGGCTTTGATTTGGTTTGAGCGTAGCAGCAATTAAGTCACAGGATTGTGGCTGGGCATAACAATTAAAAAAACAACCTTGTTAGAGTTGCACTAGCTGTTCATATGTCAACAGAAATTTGCTTTCTTTGTCTATTACTATTGTATTGGCTCTGCACAATGATAGCAAACACATAAGTCAAAGAAACTGACTTGTATGTAGTACAGTTGTTTTAGAATTGTATGCTATATTGGAATTGCATTGCAAGTGTATGTAAACTTTGAAATATAGAACTAATAAAGCAATGGAAATACAAGTGCAGTTCATAAAACACTGAAACAATATAACCACAGAATTATTAAGAGACTGCTGATTCTAGATGATTGAGAACTACAGTTGAGGTCAAAAGTTTACATCCCCCTTTCAGAATCTGCAAAATGTAAATTATTGTACCAAAATAAGAGGGATCATACAAAATGCATGTTATTGTTTATTTAGTGCTGACCTGAATAAGATATTTCACATAA
>CM075009.1:11770702-11786783 GCA_037576675.1 Pangasius sanitwongsei | reverse complement strand
CCTCTGAGTCCTGACCTTAACCTCAGTGAAAGTCTTTGGGATGTGCTGGAGGAGACTTTACAGAGTGCTCATCTCTTTCGTTGTCAGTACAAGATCTTGACCAAAAATTGATGCACCTCTTGATGGAAATAACATCACAACATTTATTGGCCAATTTCATATTAGCATATCAGCATGCATTACCCATTGAACTATCATTACAAAACTTGAATCATATGTTTATTTAGGGACTCTCTAGTAACCTATACAATCTCACACAAATTGGTCAGTGGGGGGTGATATACATTTACATATACATGGCTGTTGACTATATAAAAAGAGTTTATGAAGAACACCTCCTGTACTTTTTATTATGGCTATTAGTGCTTTGCATCCACAGGAATGTCCCCATTGCTCTACAACACATGCTTTTTGAATTTAACCTTCCAGACATTGAAATTCAAGTTCATGATATGTCAAATTCAGACAGGCTGCTGTGTGTTAGACTCCCTTTGACAATGCTAGGTTTGTTGACTGCAGGTGCACTGGTACACTGGCAGTTCCTTTGGGCTTACTGTAACTTTCAAAACTATTAGTGGCTAGACCCCAAATACCACAGATACAGGTGGAAGGGGCACAAGCTTTAGCTCGCTGGAGACTGAGACTTTTCTCATGAAAAAGGTCTGCCTGGTAATGATGCCCTACTGGGGAGAGAGTCACCACAGACACCTCCCTCCCTGCCTGGAGGTTAGCCTCACTGAGAGCAACTTGCCTACCCAGAATGCACAGGTCCTTTTGACTGATGGATTCTCAACTCATTGCTAACTGTGGGTCTCCCCAGTGGAGCTAGCATGTCTGCTGGGACAAGACACACTGGCGTGCGACTGGCCTTACCGTCTACCATAAGCATTTCTGCCTCCATTGCTGATTCTGGCCTTTTTGCACAGAATTCTCCAACTTGGCAACTAAGAACATTTTGTGGCACCGAGATGATCAGCAAGATCTTATTATTCCTATTTCACCCCCTTTAACAGTGTCTTACACCTGGATATCCTATCTTGCACATGTGCATGCATGCCAAGACCTTCAACAAGGTCATGACGTGACTGTGACATAGTATTTGCCATCTCTTCTTGTCTACATACACATGCCATACCGCATGTAGATTTTGGAACTGTCTGACTCCAGCCCGAGCTACAGTTTTTCTGTCATCCAAAGCTATGTAAAAATTGATATCTTGGCAAGTGAAGATATTTTGAGTAAGGGAAAATTTATCAAATATTTCTCATAATGATTATCTAACAAATATAAGACAATTAAGCCTATTTCTAGACCTATTTTCTAATTTCATGGTTAAAATAGTTTTATTATATTCTATTTAATAAAGAGAAATAGCAAATAAACATATTCAACTACTATCGTTTTTACAGCGTGTTCTTTCTCTCCAACACAGTGAGTGTTTCCATTTCATTCTCTGCTGTAGTGTTGAGTCTGTGACTTGCTAGTGTATAATGTTAGAGTTCGCTCTGCTGTGTCTGAGGTAGCTAGAGTGTTGTTCAGTGGCTTGCTCTAGTTCCATCCCCTTTGTGCTGTTGACGGTATAACCATCAAGCTGCTCACTTGGGTGCTGAAGATCAGGGGATAGGAACATGTGTGTCCTTCCATTTCCCCCTCATCCAAAGAAGCTATTGTCACTAACAAGAGCGGAGTATGCATGTTCCTCTAACCCTTGTGTTGCTGACTGCCTCTTGCCGAGCTGTTCTCTCAGCTCTTGAGCTTTGCTCCAGATCATGGGATAATAGCTAGTGTTTCTTAGTTTCCCTGACACACAGTGAACCTATCAACACTTAAAGGGCTGGAGCATGTGCCCCTCTATCAGCCTTATTCCCTCAACTATATCCTTGCCAAGCCATTCTCTTTGTGCCACAGTTTCACTCATGGGATAGGAGCGTGCATACAATTCCCTTACATTCACCAGAGCTATCAGTGGTACCAGGGCTGTATTGGAGGGCACCACACATTATTCTTGTGTTGCTTAGTCAGAGCCAACAGTTTTTCACAACTCCCGCTGGCTATTTGGCCTGTAATTAACTGGTGCTGCTGGTGTTCACAGAGCCTGTGCATGTGTGTGTGTGTGTGTGTGTTAATTTGCTCTTGTCTCGCCTCAGAAACCACTCACACGCCACCCTCATTTCAGACTTGTGGCTAACAATCCCAGGATGGCCACCAGCTGCCTCCTGCCTCACACCCTTCACTGGATCACTCCTGATAGCTCAGGGTCCGAGGCCCTGTCTTCGTGCTCAACCAAAGAGCATGAGGATTTGCTCCAGTAGCTCAAATAAGGTTAGACACTGTGATTTGACCTGTAACATCAAACACGTTCCTCCACTTGTCAGTTGCCACTACATTTTATGTACCCCAATGCAAGCATTACATTGACTGCTGTGTGGCGGGTTTCAGTGGCCATCAGCTACAATCCTTGGCTAATACATTGGGGCACCGACAGAATTGGCCTAAACAGCATACCCCATGTGGAGCCCTGCACTGATTGCTGACTACGGCTATAGTCGGACAAATGCTACACCTGCACTAAAACCCTCAGTAGCGTATTTTATTGTTCTTTGCTTTAAACGCTGCAATTCTTGGTTTTGGCAGCAGACAACAGAAAAGAGTGCCTCCTAAATTGTTTCCGTACAGAAGCAAAAGCATGATGCCTCTTTTCCCAACAGTATATAATGAAATATTTACCAACAAATCTGTTCTCATGGGATATATTAGGTAAATGTAAGATGATGTTTTCAGACATGTGAACATGCAGTCCGTAAAATTAGTGACTGATTTTAGACTAAACTAAAATCCAAGTGATACACTGGTTATGCACTCTGTTATTTGGAACACTGTACTAATACTGGGCAGGACCTCTCCAAACAGCCTCAATTCTTCATGACATGGATTCCACAAGATGTTGGAAACATTCCTTTGAGATTCTGGCCCATGTTGACATGACTGCATCATGCAAAAATGCAGATTTTTCGGGTGTGCTTTCATGATGTGAACGTCCCATTCTGCCACATCCCAAAGGTGTTCTGTTGGATTCAGATCCGGTGTCTGGGAAGGCCATCGTCATGTTCATAAACCAGTTTGAGAAAACGTTTGCTTTGTGACATGCTGGAAGTAGTCATTAGAAGATGGTCTAAATTGTGGCACTGAAGGGATAGACACTGTCAGCAACAATACTCAAATAGGCTGTGGCATTCAAGTGATGATTGATTGGTATTAACGGGTCCAAAGTGTGCCAAGAAAACATTCCCCACACCATTACACCACCTCCACCAGCCTGGATTGTTGACACAAGGCATGCTGGGTCTATGGATTCATGCTGTTGGCACCAAATTCTGACCCTGCCATCTGTGTGCCTCAGTAGAAATCGAGATTCATCAGACCAGGCTGCATTTTTCCAGTCTTCAACTGTCCAGTTTTGGTGAGCCTGTGCCCACTCTACTCAGCTTTATGTACTTGCCAGAAGTGGACCCAGACATAGTCTTCTGCTGTTGTAGCCAATCTGCCTCAGGGTTCACATTCTGTGCCTCAGAATGTGTTGTGCATTCTGAGATGCTTTTCTGCTCACCACAATTGTATTGAGTGGTTATCTGAGTTACTGTAGCCTTTCTGTCAGCTCAAACCTTTCTAGCCATTCTCTGTTGACCTCTCTCATCACCAAGGTGTTTCTGTCCACAAAACTGCCGCTCACTGGATGTTTTTTCTTTATTGCACCATTCTGAATAAACTGTAGAGACATGCCTCGGTCAAAACCACTGAAATCACATTTTTGAAAGGGCAGGTTTTTGTGAAGAAAAAAATGACGCTAAGATGAATCATGTCAGATCTTTTTTCACCTTTTTTCACAATAACTTGCCATTTTAACAGGAATGTGTAGACTTTTCATGTCCACTGTATACAAGATGCAATTGACCACTGATTCAGCAGGAAGACTAACCAAAGTTAAATCAGTTGAAAATTTAGCCCACACACCCATTTCAAGCCAGTGTTCAGTTGAAGCCAAAAATGAAAATCACAGGAGGAGAGGGACACACATATTATTTGTAAATATAATGGGACGCCGTCCCGGGGTGCAGAGGGCAGTGAGATGTGTGAAGGTGGTGGTCACTGTTGGCTGGGCCGTGTGGTGCGGGAAAGGTGCAGCGGCAGGAGGACCAGTTCTCTTCGGGGGGTGAAGGGTCTCGGCCATTGTGCGTAGCAGAAGTAGAGTGCCACCTTCGTTGGTATCTGCAAATTAATGAACAGAGAGTGTCAGCATCAGCACATAGACAGAAACTACTCCCCTTCCTGTGGTAGTGGCGCCCTTTTATCCTCTCCAGTCTCCTCTGAGAGTATGGGGAGCCACGGGGATTATCTCGTGCCAGCCCTTCTTCGTACCCCGCTCTGCCCCGTGGCCATGGGCTCTCCTTTCGTCCACAACAGTAGTGCTGAAATGGTGCTGTCAGTTTAGCACCACTGCAGCAGTAGTGTTTGGAGCATGCAACAGTTTGTGTGTGGTATGGAGGCCCGCCATCAAAGGTTCATCATGTGCAGCATCTGAAATGGGCCAAGCTGCAGACCGTACATGCTCTTAGGTTATTAATGTGACAATTGTCTAAAGTTAGCTTATGCACTCATCTGGTTGCTTATAAATCCAAACAAAAAATAAATCTCTGCAGATTGCAGTTAAATTAGCAGTTCAACCAATATATGTTTCATTATTTATGCTGTTAGCATGTAGCCATTCCATTCACTGTCGTATTATGCAGAGTGTTTAACGTTATTTATCTTAGCTTCCCTGTATGTGGGTGTGTGTGTATTGTGTCTATTGTTTCATAGATATAGCTTGCATAGTAACAGAACAACCTGTTGTAGCTGTGCTGTTTTTATGTCAATGTAACATGATTTATGTTCTAGGAGGATTTCGCAATTTGCGCAATATTGTATTCGGTGCCTGTAAGAATGCGCTTGAAGTGGACTTGGGCTACCTCATCATTACTGCTGCACATGGGTAAAAGTGACTCTGTCATGAAAACATGCTCTTGATTTTTTAGTAGTGTTATAATAAATATCATAATTAATATAATTTTGTTGCACTTCAGATTGCATGAAGTTCGAATCCAGCCTTCCTTAACCAAAGATGGGGTCTTTTCTGCACTGAAAATGGCTGAACTTGAGTTTCCACAATTTGAGACTTTGCATCTTGGATATGTTGATGAGTTCCTATTACAGTGTAAGTATTAGACAACCTGTTGTATAAACCAATTAAATCAGTTGTTAAAATGTATTATTGTGCTTCAGAATTGACAATTATTCTTGCCTTTTGTGCTTGGATTGCCTTGATTGACAAGCAGTCTGATAACACTGCACAACAATTTTTTTTTTTTAAAAGTTTTGCTTCCTGAAAAGTTTTTGCTAATTGTGACAGGTACCTGGTGGGTATGCACAAATATATAGTTTTGGTTTTGCTGCATCACGTAGGAACTCTGAGAAATAGACAGCTAACTGTTTACCGGCAATAACGTATTTAATCGCGTTTATGTTTCTAATACGCTATTAAGTTCAACATAATTAAAAGTATTTTGCTCCTGATTTTCATTTGTATTCAATGTCTGGTGCATCACGTTGCAGTGTCCAACAGTAATCAGCAAGCATTGACGGATTCCAGTTGCCCTGATATCGTTTTTCCATTGTAGCAATGTCCTGGTGAAACCTTTCACCGTGTTCGTCACTGACAGCACCGAGATTTGCAGGGAAGAAGTCCAAGTGTGAGTGGAGAAAATGAATCTTGAGTGACATGTTGCACTTCATTGTTTTGTATGCTCTGAGAAGTTTGTCTACCAGCTGAATGTAATGTGGGGCTCTGTAATTGCCACAACATCTTTGAAGGCTTTCTAGGCAATCTTTTCTGGCCCAACTAACAGATCTTCGAACCGCTTGTCACTAATAACGTCTGAATTTGGCTTTTGCTTTTGACAGACCCAAATCTCTGACCAGATCGTTTAATTCTGACTGTGTTATGAGATGTGGATCGCCTGAGGAGCACGGTTCAAAATTTGGATCAATGTCACTGCCATTCCTTGTCTTGATCACCAATTTTACAGACGAAGTGCAGATGATATGCTTTCTTCACAAGAGCAGTCATTTAGCGTCTCTGATGAACAAGTGTATACTCGCCACAAATATAGCAGAATGTATCGCGGCTGTTACTACATTGACGAGACATATTGACCGACACCAATCGTCCTGTAAAACGTCTATAAAATCTAACTTACTTGTTACAGTGCTACTGAGGCAATGCTATATTCTGAAACAATACGTACACATTATAAGGTCTATATTAATCCAATGAGCAGCATCTGTGTATGCAAGCCACTTTTATAGCCTGCTGAGACAGTGTCAAGATGGCTCCGGCCTGCCCAGGCATGCACGGGCTGCATTCTTCCACAGAACAGCTTCCAACCTGGCCTGATTACATGCCTGCACATGCCCAAACATTGTTCATAGGTCTCTTACAGAAACGAAAATTTTTGGGCACAAATATAAGAAAAAACATGACAAAACTGAAGATTTCAATGAAACGGTATGTGATGGGCAAATTTGGGCTAGAAAGATTCACAGGGCATTTGGTTGAGGCTAGAGTTGCCCGTCAGGACTGGGATCCCACAGGGCACAACAAAAAGGGCCTCATTAGGCTTGCAGCAGCACTGCATCCCAGCTTTGTAGTAGTTCCGATAGTGTCCCCAGCTTTTCAGACCTTTTTGCCATGTAACAAGCACTAAAAATAAATTAAATGTAATAAAATATTATTAGATGCATTTTAAAGCACATTATTGTTAATGGGAATAACATTATGGACTTTTGATTGATTTCACTTTGTAAAATCTGAGTGATCCTGTTAGTAAGAAGAGAGTAAGAGATTGTATATGAGAGAGATTAATGAGTGAGATTTACGTGGGAATCCCTTTGTTCAACAGAATGCTGGTAGTGTAAAGTGCTTTTATTACAATCAAATTACTCAAAGCAGTAAAACTATATACAATAGTAAATAATATCTTTACCTGCCCAGATGTACACAGTCTTACTTAGTTGTATTCAGTTCATAGCGCACGAGAGGAATGCGGCTTGAGCCTTCCAATCCTGGTTCTTTATGCGCTTTGAATGAATGGTCATACAGCATATTTAGAAGCTTCATCTCAGTGTGTGTGTGTGTCTAGAGTTTGAGAGTTAATTTCTTGTGAATTTGCTCCTAGAGATGCTATTCAGTTGTCGTTACATCTACCGAGGTCCAGCTGTCTAACAAGGTTTAAACGCCAGCTGTTTCATGTGCGGTTGAAAGTGAAAGCGACTTTCAACAGTCACATCATCAATAAACACCAGGGACCCAGTTCCATTGGCAGCCATACATGCCCATGCCACAACACTGCCTCCATGTTTGACAGATGATGTGGTATGCTTTGGATCATGAGCCTGTCTTTTCCTTCTACATATTCTTCATATAATTTTGGTACAAGTTAATCTTGGTTTTATCTGTCCAGAGAATCTTGTTCCAGAATTGGGTAGGATTTTTTTTTTTAGATGTTTTCTAGCAGTCTAATCTGGCCTTTCTGTTCTTGAGTGTTACCAGTGGTTTGCATCTTGAGGTAAACCCTCTGTATTTACATTCATGAAGGCTTCTCTTGATTGGAGACTTCGACAGTGGTAAGCCTACCTCCTTGTTCTTGACTTGGCTAGATGTTGTGAAGGGATTTTTCTTCACCAAGGAAAGAATTCTGCCATCATCCATTCTAGTTGTCTTCCATGGTCTTCTAGGCCTTTAAGTGTTGCTGAGCTCGCCAGTGCATTCCTTCTTTGTAAGAATGTATCAAATTGTTGATTTGGCCACTCCTAAAGTTTCTGTTATCTCTCTGATAGGTCTGCTTTGTTTTTCAATGTTGGCCTCCTTCAGCGCTCATTGGCAGCTCTTTGGATCGCATATTGAGAGTTCCCATTACCAGATAACAAATACAAATTCAACAATTGTGGTCCTAGTACAAGTACTTCTGTCTAGTAGAAGAAAGTTACTAAGCTTCCAGTGTCTAATGTCCTTTACACGTTCCTCAACTTTATTAAGCTAGCTTACTTTCTGGCTTTGCTGAAACACACAACTGTATGTCATCAGCATAACAGTGGAAGCTAATACCATGTTTATGAATAATTTTACTCAGAGATAGCATATATAGAGAAAAAAGCAGTGGGCCTAAAACAAAATCTTGTGGAACACCAAACTTTACCTTAGTATGCGTAGAGAAGTCATCATTTACATCTACAAACTGATAACGATCAGTCAAATAAGACCTGAGCCAGGGGAGGGCTATTCCCTTAACTCCAACACCATTTTCTAGTCTATCAAGGAGAATGGTATGATCAGTGTTGTCAAGCTGCACTAAGGTCAAGCAACAAAAGCAAGGACACACAACCCTGAATAGTAGTGGGACATTTACCATTTTAGCCAGTGCTGTCTTTGTGCTATGAGGCTTAAATCATGATTGATAAATTTCATACCTACATAAGAATGTTATTTCTCTGTAGGTATGAGCATAACTGCTGTGCTACAGCAGAGATAAAGGGGAGGTTTGATATTGGCCTATAGTTGGACAGCTGACAGGGGTCGAGGTCAGGTTTTTTAATCAGGCTTTTGATCACTGCTCATTTAAAGGATTTACGTAATAGCCAGTACTAAGTGAAGAATTGAGGGGTTTTTTTTTTTGTTGTTTTTTTTTTGTTGAAGAGGTTTGATTGCTTCTGGTAGTATCTGTTGGAAGAAATGTGTAGGAAAGGGATCTAGTACACAAGTTGATGAATTTGATCAGGAAATTATGTTTCTCGAAGGGGAGTAAAACATTCTAATTGCTGATCTGATATGGTTATATTGTTATCTGCATGGTTAGGTATCAGCTGTATGCCTTTAAATTAATAGTCTGACTTTGCCTGATATTTTCAATCTTGCCATTAAAAAAAAAATTAATCACTACTTCAAATTGGTGTGCATGCTTCTACAGTGGTCTTATTCCTAGTTAACCTTGCTATAGTATTTAATAAGGATTTAGGATAATTTTTGTTATCTTGTATTAGGGTGGAAAAATACATTGATTTAGCAGCACTAAGAGTTTTTCTGTAGCTCAGGAGGCTCCAGTTTGGTGTACTACCAATTTAGTTTGATGCCAGTTATGTTATAATTTTCAAGTTGTCTGTTTTAAAATGTGATTGTGATCGTTGTACCAGGGTGATAGTTTTTTTCTCTCAGATTATTTTTCTTTTAAGTGGAACTATTATTTAGAGCGTAGTGGACTGTTGCCTCTAAGCATTCAGTCACCTGGTCAAGTTCTGTAGGATCAGACAGTGATCCAGTCAAAGTTGATATCTCTGGGAGATTATTGATAAAATGAAGTGCAGTAGCTGACATGAATGTACTTTTGAGATGGTAGAGTGGCAAAGTGCATATATTATGACTAAGACACATTTTAAATGAGATGAGGTAATGATCTGAGATAGCTTCAGACTGTGGAAGTGAGACTCTGTTTTTTGTATTTAGTCTGAAAGTTAGTATTAGATCAAGAGAATTTTATATTAATATATAAAATTAATTATAAATAATATAAAATAATTATATTATATTTTATATTATATATAAATTTTTATTTAGCTCAAGGAGCAGACAGTCTCAATATGGTGGAACCTGAGTGACGACCTAGTGCAGCTAGCAGCCAGTCAGTTTAGCCTGTTGTCTGCTCCCTGGCCTTGGCCCTGGTTTGTTACCGATTAACCTGGCCTGTTCTAAGACTCTCACTTTCGCTAACCCTCTCTAGTGTCTGGATGCACACCTCTAATTCTGCAGTCTTCTCCGTCAGAGAGCTAACTAATATACACTAATCACAAATAAAACTGTTACTAAAGACAGAGGAAGAATGACTAAACTTCCTGCAGTCAATACACTGAACAAGCTGAACAGCAAGATTTGTTGACATGCGTGGCTTCTGCTTGCTGTCTTTAGACAACCAAAAAACAAAAGTGTTCTTCGAGAAAATGAAAATGCAGCAGAAGTGGAAAGTGGAAAAATACAACAATACAATGATGACAGAATTATTGATGAAAAAAATTAAATACTATATAGTTTAAATGCCATGACGGGCAAGAACCTCCCGGCAAATGATTTGAAAACAGGAACTACTTCACAGGAACTGCCCACTAATGTTATTGTGGACACTACTGCACTTTCAGTGTATAGCCTGACCAGAGAACACTTTTATGCATGTTTGCTGAGTATCCAGCATGCCAAATTCATCTGACTTTTTATATCTTCTTGGGACTCTTCTATGGAGCACAGCTTTGTTGAGTGTTTGGGCTGTGGCTTTCCTATGAACAGCTTCTCCCATCTGAGCTGTGTATCTCTCTAGTTCCTTCAAAGTTACCCTTCGCTTCTTTGTTTTTTCTAATTAATGCTTGCCCTTCCTGGTCACTGACTTTTGTTTAACCAAAACCTAATTGATACTTTTCTAGAACTTTGTCCTGGGCATATGTTGATGGCTCCTTGGTGCTATTTGTGTAGGTTTTGTTCTCTAACAAACTCTGAGGCCTTACATGAACATGTCATGTTTTAACTGCACACAGTGGACACTTATAATCTGTGATTGCTTAAGTATTCTTGTTTTTGTAAATAAATTTATTATTAAATTGTTTTACTTAAAATATATTTAATAAAACTACATAGTATATTAGTTTTATTAACTGTAGTCTCCTTGTCATTATCACAACCTGCTACAGCTAGCCATATCTTTACTAGGTTCTTACTTGATTCTGAATGATTATTTAATAGGGCTTTAAATTTTCTTCCTTTGCTTATCTAAAGTCTCTAACTAAATAAGCATTTTCTTTTAATGTTGAGACAGCTTTCCTGAAAAGAATGAACTGTAAGTTGTGACCTAAAACATAAAATAAATAGCTGCTTTATGAGGAAATAGTCTTTATAAAAATGTTGATTTTGCCTTTTGATAGATATTACAGTCTAGTGAACTTAATGTAAATGCCAGTAGTCTTGATTTTGCAGACTTTCAGCTGTAATTTAAGGGGATTTACATCCAAATCGGGTGAAAGTTGCAGGAATAACAGCATTTTTTTGTGTAAAAAGGTAAAAGGTCTAGAGTTGATTTCAAATGTGGTATTTGCATTTAAAATCTGTTGATGTTAATTCTCAATATGAATTTCAAAAAGCTGTCACTACCAGTGCAACAATCCAGCATTAGGCTGATAAAGTAAAACAAACCCATCAGAGACATGGCGCAAAAAAAAAAAATTCAAATTGTAACAAATAACAAATCAACTATTTGGTACATTCTTAAAAAAGAAAGAAATCACTGCTAAACTCAGTAACATGCCCACGGAAAACAGCTGTGTTAGATGACAGAAGAATTCTTTCTCTGGTGAAGAAAAACCCCTTCACAACAGTTGGCCAAGAACACCCTCAAGGAGGTAGGCATATTTGTCAGTCAACAATCAAGAGAAGACTACACCAGAGTAAATACAGAGAGTTTACCACAAGATGTAAACCATTGGTAAGCATCAAAGACAGGAAGATTAGATTAACAGTTGCCAAAAATCTCCTTTAAAAAAGCCCATACAGTTCTGGAACAACAGCTTGTGGACAGTACTAGAATGATGGGAAGAGAAGGGAAGGAACTGCTCATGAGCTGAAGCTTACTACCTCATCTGATGGTGTAGCCATGTATGGTTGCCAATGGAACTGGTATCCCTTTTTTTAAATTAATTTATTTATTTTATTTATTTATTTATTTATTTTAATGATTTGACGGCTGAAAAAACAGCAGGATGAATTCTAAAGTGTATAGGGCTATATTATCTGCTCAGATTCAACCAAATACTTCAAAACTTTGAAAAGGGGGCATCACATATAAATATTAAGTCATTGTTTAATTTCAACTCCAATATACTGTTGTAGGCAGCTAAAATAACAATAACATAATTGTATGTTTGAATGATTCTTTTGAGGCCAATTCTGAGTCTCTAGAATTCGGAATGTATTTAAAATTTCTAATATAGCTTCCATGGGAGAAGATGGCATTTAGTGTCGTTTAGTGGAGTCTTTATCTGTTGTCTTTATCTGTCTTTATCATGGACGTCTTTTTTGACAATCCAAGATGGCAGTGGTGCAGTGGATCAAAGTCAATATCCATAAAAAGCCAGTTGTTGCCTTTCCAAATCCATCCATTTTTCTGTGGTTATATTGAATCAGATAGTGCTTAGCGGAGAACACTTAGATGACTGCATTAATGGTTATTATTCATCTGTAGCGATGTATCTCGTAGTCACATAGTGGAATGATACAGGCATAGCCTGTGAGAACAATTTCTGTTTGTATGCACTGTGTTTGCATATATGTAGATATATTTTTATATAACCGTAGGGCCACAACTGCAAAATAAAAATACATTTTTAGCATTTTATCTAATTTAATCTAATTACATTTTTTATCATCTGAATTAACACTGTTTTATGTCAAATCATGTTTGGTTAGAGGAGGGGACACTATACGCATCATACTCTATAAAATCTTTGAAAACACTATGAATTGTTGTGTATTACTTCTCTTTTCAAAGATTGTCCTCTGTGTATTGTTCTGTTCTATTTAAAATCATATCGTTGGTTTTGATATTGAGAAATGGCTTGGAAAGGATTCTATAAAATGCAGTGTATTATTACAGCTAATCTTGTGCCAAAATTGGTCTCTTATTTTCTTGGAACTCATTGGAAGTCATTCTTTCATAGGTAAATTGAGTCATACTGAGTTGGTCAAATATGGCCTTGCTGATGTAATAGAAAACCCAGGAATCATCACTGATGTTGGAATGAAGGCTGTTAATGAAGTGTTTCCCTCCATCAAGTATCTTGTCATTTACAACTGCCCGCATCTTCACAGCCCACACAGCTGGATCACAGGTATTTCTTATGAATTTCTATATTAAACCTTTCTTAATTCTTTTAACATTTCTTTTTTAAAAGTTTTATTTTAAAAAGTATGTTTTACGCACAATTATTTTAGTTACTAACATTTTTTTTTTTCAGTTCAGTAAGTGCACAGTTTGTATTGACTACAAGTTATATTGTACTTGGTCTATATTAGGAGACAATAGCTTAATGTTTGTATTGGTCTTTGGCACAGTTTTGTTTCTGTTGTTGTTTTGGATCTGTTCTTCAGCCAACTGGATAAACCGTATTGTTACAGTCTTTGAAGAATGTAATTATAGTCCCTTTGCATCTATATGCTGTCCACTATTTAAAAACTAAGGAAATAATTGCCAGCCCAATTTCTTACAAGCTGTGTAGGAGTCAGTTTTGTATAATGGTTAAACTATAGATCTTCTCTAGTTTATTGCAGATGTGTTTGATACCTCACTGCTGTACATAAATATTAAAAAGCTTTCTCAAAACCTGTCTGTAGAATTAACTAAAATAACAATAAATGTCTTAAACCACAAAACAGAGTTTTCAAGACATTTATTGAAGAGTGTTGTTTTCAATAAATGATAAAACGAGAAGCTTGTATATATGAGATTTTGTACACATACAAACCTTGTATGTATGCAAAGGTTTTTATAGACATTTTCTTATAGCTTGACCGGAAAAAATCCACAACCAACAAGATTTTACATTCACCTGCATGGATTACTTTAGTTTAATTACATTTTATTTGTATAGCACTTTTAACAGTAGCCATTGTCACAAAACAGTTTTACATGATTCCAGCTGTTGATTTAGATCTGTAATGAGCAAGTTGGATACAAAAATGGCAAGAAAAAGGGATGACAAAGGGACGACACCCTTAGATGAACCAGAAACAAAATGTAACTGATCCTCTTCTGTTTGAGAAGGATTGCAAATCATAACAAGTGTATACTATATAGTCAAACAGTACTAAATGTGTTGAAAGGATGTTCAGTATGAATGTCACAGTTTTTATGATCACAGCAGCATTGGGTACAAGTCTACAGTATCCAGATGAGATTATCCACTGAGTTTGTGTGGGACTCCAACAGATTTACATCTTATTATTCATATAATGGGCCTTTTAAACATACTGTATACTTCTAAAAATGTATGAGGTGTATAAGGACATAATTCACAGAAAATTCCCTTCTTGGTTTAAAAAGCCAAATTGACTTTCCCGTATTAGCATTACTATCCTCTGACTATTCTACATTCCCTGTGAACTAGCATGTCTACAGCCATGTCTATGAGATTCTTATAGGCTGATAATGACCTACCAGCTGAGCAGACATGTTCAACTCCAGTCTCAATGGTGCTTTAGGGAAAGACTGGCAGGCCCTTGCTAGCTCTCATGTAGTTGTGAAAGACTCTTGGGATCTGCACTCTTTCGCACTGCAGCTATGCAGTGTTTGCTATGGCATAGTGCAAGGACTTGCCCACACTCAATTCTGTGGTGCACTTTCAGGCTCTCTGGAAAACTCTCTGGTTTACAGCTTCTACTGAAAGGAAAAACAACCATAAGTATGTTGCCAGTATTAACACACAAGTTGAGAACATTCATTCATTACCTGCTGGTTCAAGCCACCTCCTCTCTCCATCCAAAGCAAATGCTCAACCACACCCGGCTGCCACAGGGCCCTATTTGTGAGCCCACGCAGGATATTGACTTAAAGTGGGAGTCTCTGAAAACTGCCTTTTTGTTAGTGGTCTCTTCAACTAAAAGAGTGGGGATTTGTATGCTCTGGTGATAAGCTTGCTTTGCGCATGTTAAATGCCAGATGACTCTGGGGTGGCAACTGGGGTGAAACTGCAGAGCTGGTGATAAATCCTGCAAAATGGAATTGGAGAAATTTTGGCCCATTCCTCCTTAGAAAACTTTAATTCAGTGATGTTGGTGGGCTTCCTTACATGAACTGCTCTTTTTAGGTCCTTCCACATCATTTATTGTGTTGGTCTAGACTTTGACTTGGCCATTTCAAAATGTTACATTTCTTCTGCTTTAAGTCTTTAAGTCTTACTTGTGTGATTAGGGTCATTGTCTTGCTGCATGCATTAATGTAAGCAGGTTGGCAGGTCTGAAATGGTCATTTAAATATTTATTTTTTGGCATTTTTCAGCTTCCGTGCACCTCCTGCAATTCAAATCACAGTCTGAAAACCTCTAAAATGAATTGCTGTGCTAGTAGGGCAGATTTAAGTAAACCTTTGAGACCACAATCTCATGTTTTACTGTACATTTTAAAGATTGATTTAATGCAAAACCTCATCTTGTGGAACAAAAGATTTAATGGTGCGTACCTGATTGGGATGAACAGCCTCATGGATCTGATCAGAGTGGTGAAATACAAGTGTACTTGGTACTATAGCACATTGACCAAAAGGTCAATGTTTGATTTTGTGATTGCATCATCAGACTTGAGTGTGGCCCCAAGCTTGGCAAACCGTTCAGTGCCACAAGAAACATGCACTCCCTTCAGGCAGCAATGCCAGAAATCTCTGTTTTGGAGTCTCCTTTGGCAGAGGTTACTATGGCAGTTTGTAACCTTCATAGTGATAAGGTTGCAGTTGGGTGTGAGGTGTGCAAGTGTCTTGGGATCTTGATGGAAAAAGAGCATGCAAGATTGATGAATGGATCAGGTCAGCAGCAGCAGCAGTGTTAGTTATATATTGTCAGTGTACTTGGTACCAGAACACGTTAAATTTTCAGACTTGATCATTACACTTCAGGCTATATGTTTTGGACAGTTGGGGTAAGAGATGAGCAGAGCTGTCAACTAATCACCACCTAGTCATGAATTGAAATTGTCACACAGGGCACTGATCAGATTTACCTGGTAAACCCAGGATAGGCTTTTGGGTTTCTTGGGAGCATCTGGCAGAAGCTTCAGTGAGAGATGAAGTTAACTTTCACCTTCAAAAAGGATTTCTCCCATTTATTGATACTCACCCATATACAGTCAGGTCCATAAATATTGGGACATCGACACAATTCTAACATTTTTGGCTCTATACACCACCACAAT
>CM075009.1:11759979-11770602 GCA_037576675.1 Pangasius sanitwongsei | reverse complement strand
ATCCATTGTGGTGGTGTATAGAGTCAAAAATGTTAGAATTGTGTCGATGTCCCAATATTTATGGACCTGACTGTATACCCATAACAAAATAACTCCTGCTCATATGAGCATTTTCTTTACACTGAAAGCTCAAGAAACATCAGTTTATCCCTCTAGAAAAGGGGTCTTCAGTCTTATCCACAAAGGGTCGGTGTGGCTGCAAGCTTTCATATCAGCCAAATTGGAGCACACTTGATGGTTGATTGGAGAGCCAGATGAGCTGATTAAAAAAGTGGAATTAAACCGGGCCTTTGTGGATAAGATATCTCTTTGCCAGTGGTTTCTCGTAGCCTAGCCACAGCCTAAGATGCGGGTACTCTTGTGTTGGCTTCTTGACAACAAAGTGAAATGATCACAGGAGCCGGTTTAAGTTTCAGTTTTTCAGCCATGTTCTTCTTTGTTCATCCTCTTTTGGTAGATGTTCACTGGCAGGAACATTCCTGTTTTGATTTGGGCTTGTGTTCAGTACACTCCTGTTTCAGCTATTGGTTTAACTTAGCGTGATTTTTAGTACAGCCAGCACAAGTTTTCCCAAAACGCTATAATGACATTTTCACTATCCATTCAGTTATACTACAAGATTCTATATTAAAAAGTACAGAGAAAGAACAAAGTAAAAACAGGAGTAATTTAACGAAACCACCAACTATTACTTTATCTACCAGAACTATGGGAAATTTTGCCCATAATGATGTCTACAGACTTGCGCTATTTATGAGCCTTTATGTCTTGTAAGTTTGAGTTGTGGGGGATTTGGAGGCCAGGGCAACACATTGAGCTCTTCATGTTCCTCAAACCATTCCCTGAATGTTGTGCAGTGGAGCATTGTCCTGCTGAAAGAGTCCACTGCCCTCAGGGAAGGGGTACACCTGTTTGCAGTGATGTTTAGGTAGGTGGCATGTGTCAAATTAAAGTCCACATGAATGCCCAGACCCAGGGTTTCCCAGCAGGACGTTGCCCAAAGCATGACACTCCCTCTACTGGCTTGTCTTCTTCCCACAATGCATACTGGTGCAATCACTTTTGCAGGTAAATGGTGCACAAATATCAGGCTGTCCATGTGAATGTAAAGAAAACGGGACTCAACAGACCAGGCCATTTTCTTCCGATGGGTACCCATTGTAGGTGCTTTCGATGGCGGACAGGGCTTAGCATGGGCACCCAAATGTTCACTTACTGTCTAATATATCCCAGACCTTTATATGCACTGTTAGGAGATTCAACATTTATTCGCTTTGTCTGAAAGTGGTCATAATGTTAATATGTGTATATATTAGAAAATGTATATAAAGTAAAGCTTTATTTATATATTGACATCTTTTTGAGCATTTTCTTTCTCCATACATTCTTGTTTGACCCTTGTTGGGCAATGAAACATTTTATCTTTTTTGGGGGGTTTTTAATATCGTAAGGGTGAAAAGTTTCCTAAACTTATGAGACATCAGCCTGACATTTCCTGACTCAGGCTGTGAGCTACAGAAGTCCCTCTCTGGTCCTTGTTGATTGGTTAAACATATATCTGCAGTAACTGGAGTAACATGAGTGAGAGTGGACGTGAGAAATATTTCATAAAGCCACAAATAAATCCAGCCTGTTCCACAAATACCATGTGATGCACAAATGCATATGGAGCGATTTCCAAACAAATGCTGCTGATTTCTCAAATAAAGGACAGGGTGAGTGACGTGGTGCATTTCAAAATATCTGTGAATCAAGTACTTATTTGTGAATTACAAGAATATTTGCGTGTTTCATTTTATTTATTTATGGATCTCATTTTATATTGGTGAATCATTTACTGTTTATTTGTGGAGCTTGTTTTTTTGGCACTAAAGGACTGAAGTGCTGCTGCACTGATCTCTTTAGGTACAGATGAAGCAAGGGCCAAATCCTTGCAAATCTAAATCCTAAATGTATTCGAACTACCTAAACACCTGCGTGCATGCTGGCAATTTGTATGCAGTCCACGGCTAAAACCAGAACTTACACCAGCAAACATGGTAAATGTGATGGTTTACATACCATACATGGTTTATATATACATATGCAAACCTGCCAACCTTTATGCATTTTGAATAGGTGCACTGCATTTTAACATAGTGTATGCTGTAATGAATTATCACTCAAAAATACACAAGAACACAAGATCTTTTTTCATAATAAAAATGGCAAATGAGCTAATCAATTTATTCAGTTGTTTTGAACACTTCAATGATAACCAACACTCTCTAGAAGCTATGCCCACTTCCTGCCATATCACATTAGTAGTGTTTTGGCCCATGCTCAGTGCTTACAGGATGCACTGATGCAGCACCCTTGCTTTCTTCAAGATAAATTAAGAAAGTCAATAATGAAGAGGTCATTAATGTAAAATAAAATCTGTTAGACTAGCTAACATTAGCTACATATATGGTTAGCATTAACTATCTATATTTGTTAGGGAGGGCAACAAAAATCTTTGGCAGAGAATGGTCAAAAATGAAAGAGAAAAGTTTAGCTGGAAAAACAGTTATATAGGTCTAGAACAAAAAAGTGTCAAATCTAACCCTTTACAAATAATTTTAATGTTAATGATAATTAGACAGTAATAAATAACACTTTGTTTACTTTGCTCTCCTGCTACACTGGACTGCACACCATTCTGTGTATAATCCACACACAATAATCTGAGATTGCATTGCAGCCTCAGCAGTTTGAGAGCTTAAGTCAGTCTGGGGAACAAACTCAGTTGCAAGTGCGATTAGCTCAGTTGTTATCTTAGCCTCATTATGTACTTGGGAACTTAATGTACTTGGTGGTTGGCATCTCTCCTGCACAGCAGGTACCCTGGTGGAGTTTTCTCTAAAAGTTCTCAAACATAGGAGGGTGTCTAATTGGTTAACAATTCCTCAGATTCCATAGGCTCCTTATGCTTATGTGACCCCCTTCTCTTTCTCAGTTTTGTGGGTTGGTCAGGCTTAAGAACTTCAACTGGGATATCTTCCACAGGTAGAAATCCACAGGGTAGAAGAAGATCTTGATGGAGAGTACAATGGGGTCCTTCACCCTTTTCTGGGCCAACCACGTAAGGGCTGACTGCAGTCCTCTTTACAGTATGAATGCCACGTTCCTATCTATCAATAGATGTATACTTCCCTCTGATGTTTCTCACTTTGTTCTTCTCTCCCATTTTGTGAAAATTCTTGGCTGCAACAGAGTAACTCTCCTGAAGATGCTTTCGTAGCTGCTTAACATACTCTGAAGGGCTTTTGTACCCTTTCCTGCAGGACTGGTACCAGAGATGAGGTCAACTGGCAACATATGCTGTCAGACAAACATAGTCATATGGTGAAAATCCAGTGCTGTCAATTCTTGAGCAATTGTATGTATGAACGAGAGGTTTGACAAAGTCTTGCCGGTGGCATTTTCTTTTTCCTCTAGAGTTACAAGCATGCTCAGGAGCATTCTGTTGAACCTTTCAACAGGATTCCCACGGGGTGATGTGCTATAGTTCTCACCTTTTGTGCTCTAATCAATGAACACAGCTCTTTAATGGTCTTTGATTCAAAATCTCTCCCCTGATCACTGTGCGGATGACTAGGAAATCTATAGCACACAAGAAAATTCTCCCAAAGTGCTGTTTTTGCCTTGTGATCCTTGGCCACAGTGAATTTGGTAAAGTGATCAGAAATGACAAGTACATTATGAATGTCTCTGCTGTCTGGTTTGTGAGAAAGCCAGTTCATGCGCGGAAGCTCCAGGGCGTAAGTGGTGACTGTTTCCTTGGGGGCAGCTTTTTGAGTGTTTGCCTTTCTCCTGAAACACGGTTTACGTGTGTGACATTGTTCTTCAATATATTTACTCATCCCTAGCCAAAAAAAAAAAATCAAACTCTAGATGAAGGCCCTGCTTAGACCTAAGTTGCTCAGTGTCATCATGGACACCACACAGGGCAGTCTCTCTGTATTATCAGGGTAGAACAAGTTGATAACATACATCATCTTTGTGCACTCGCTGCTAGTACAAGACTCCATCCCTGAGCTCAAGCTTATCTCATTCTCTCAGGAAAAGTTTGACTTGGCGAACTCGATGCATTTTGATAATGAAGTAGGTTTCTGGGCATTTTCCAGACAACTAATGATGTATCTGATAGAAGGGACTTTTCTTTGTGATTTATACCAATCATCCTGTGACATTCCTGGTACTATCTCCTGCCCAGGGCAGATCAAGCTATCAGGGATTGCAAAAAAGTCGACAAGGTTGTTGTCAGTAAAGACAATAAAATTATCACCATACAAGTGAACATTGAATTTTTCACAAACCACTCATTTTAAAGCCAAACATTCTAACTTATGGGTAGAGTTGTTTTCTTCACAGCTTGATAACTCTCATAAGTGATCACTCACAGATTCCCATCTTTCGCTCGGTAGAGCACCACGTCTGCGTCTATGCAGCCAAATATGCAGCAAGCTGCAATGCACTGTGTGTTCTGAAACCTTTCTCTCATAGCCAGCATTAACTTTTTCAGCAATTTGTGCAACACTAGCTCTTCTGTGGGATCAGACAAGATGGGCTAGCCTTCACTTCCCAGTTTTGGTAGGTACTAACTGCTGCATACCAGGAACACCCCACATGTCCTGCCATTTACTTTACTTTACTTTACTTTACTTTTCTTTATTGTCCACAAGTGGGAATTTTGGAGATGCTCTGATCCATTTGTCTAGCCTTCACAAGTTGAGTCACTCAGATCCTTATGCTTGCCCATTTTTCCTGCTTCCAACACATCAACTTCAAGAACTGACTGTTCACTTGCTGCCTAAAATATCCCATCTCGTGACAGGTGCCATTGTAATGAGATAATCAATGTTACTCACTTCACCCGTCAGTGGGCTTAATGTTATGGCTGATCAGTGTATGCCTGATCTATAAACACCTTCTCTGTAGTTCTTGAGAGCCACATCTCTGGGACAAGATCTATATGGACTCTCAGCTCCTGAGAATCCCAGAACAGAAGCTGCTACAAGTTTAATGATGACTCATGAGCTGCTCATGTCTTTCTGTAAGCTCTACATATTTTCTTACAAATGAGGGCAGGAATGGGGTAATTAGAACAGTGAACCACTATGCTGCAAACCCGCTTTCAACTCACTGTTCACGCTCAAGTCCCTTTTATCATTTTCTTGTTTTGACATTGTGACCACCTGCTTCCATAGCTCTGTTATCTCCTATTCAATTTTGAGCATTTTTTCTGGCTGGCTTTTTGTTGTTTGTGGGTACCTTAGATCATTCACTGGTAAGCTGTGGGCTGATTGAAGACATGTAGCTGCCTTAGCACTTCCTCCATGTTTTTCAATCCTATCAATTTTAGCAGACCTCCTATCCCCATCTATTCTTACTAATAGGGGCAGCTCTGAAAATGAAGGTGGGTTGCTCTTTTTGTGTTCAAGTTACAGTCCTACTGTCATGCTTTGGTACCAACACCCCCTAGAGTTTGTGCCATTGGTACAGACGCTCATTTCCCTTTCCCAGGATGTACAGTGAAGGTCTGTATTTTGGTGCTCAGTGCCATTTGGTGGAAGAATGAAATAGTCATGCCGAAGTGTGTCTTGATTTATGCTGAGGAAGCCATCTTTGCTGCTTCCGGCAGTAGCATTGAGCTCACCTATACAATACTTAGCTAGTTCTTTCCTTAGCTCTTCCTGACAAATGTCACAGATAGTTTGTACACGCCATAGAATATTAGGGTCCCCGGGGCTAAGAATCTTGAGGTCTCATTTGTTCAACTGCCTTGTCTTAGTTATACTGTATTAGAACCCTACCTCTGGGATATTCAGGCTAATCAAGAACTCTAACTATTCTGGAAACTAGTTCAACTGCCTAAAGAAATTTGTTAATCTTATCAGAATAAAACTGTTTACTGCCTGCAACAAGAAGTCAGCTCTAGCCACATAAAGTCCCTTTGAAAAATTAAGAAGCAGTCAGTCAGGGCAGGGGTGATGGTATCTCAATCCACCATTCAAAGAAGACTTTGTGAGCAGAAATAGAGGCCATACTACACGATACAAACCACTCCTCAGAATCATTAAGAATGCAGTATGAGTATGAGAAGTATGAGTATGAGAAGGCCAGATTGGAATTTGCAAAGAAATACACAGATAAGCCATTAACGTTCTCGAGCCAAGATTAACACCCTGCCAACACAAAAAAGGAGTTCATCAGGGGAAGATATTAGACTGGCCATGTTAATCACCAAACCTTAACCCAACTGAATATGTATTTGACTTCCTAAAGAGGCTACGGAAGGGAGAAATCCCCCAAAACAAACAACTGCAAGAAGCTGCAGTACAAGCCTGGAAAAGCATCACAAAATAAGAGTACAACAGTTTGATGATGTCGGTGGGATGCTGGATTGATGCAGTTACTGCAAGCAAGGGATATGCAACTAAATATTAAGTGTTATTCACTTTTAGACTATCTGCTCCTGTACTTTTGGTCACCAAAAATTGGGTTGCCTGCCAACAAAGGGCCATGTTAAATTAATATCTCTAGAGGTAAATATCAGGAAATGAAAGCTAAAATTCTGATCTGTCATTTCATATTCATCATTTAATCTCAAACCCTATGTTTTCAAGTACAGCAAAAATAAATGAATTGGCCTTGCTGTTCCAATACTTTTAGAGGGGGGTGTATGTAAATAGTTATGGGTCACCACATAAATATGCTATTTATGAGTGCTCACATTACAAATAAACCTGTGTGTCTGGGGTGTTAAATGAAGACTTGATTTGTAAAACGGTTTATTCAACAAATGTGTTTTTAATAAAGCTCAGTTTATCCCAGCAAATTAAAGCTTCCTGCCTCACAATTTTATTGATATTTTATCTAACATCTTTCACATCAGCTTTGACAGCAAAAAACTATTTCAGCCTTAAATTTAAAATTTCATTTTTAAATTATTATTATTATTATTATTTTTTTTTTTTTTTATTTATTTTTATTTTTTTTAAAGTTGAGAGCAGGTATGAGCATAAAGCTTTAAATGAATGCCATATTAATATCCATTACTATTTATTATTAATTTATTATGAAGAAAATATATTGGAGTTCTTTTGTTTCTGATGGATGTGTTGCATTTTTGCTCATACATATGTATATACACTATATGGCCAAAAGTTTGTGGACACCTGACCATCACACCCATATGTGGCCCTTCCCCAAAATGTTGTAACAAAGTTGGAAGCGCACAATTGTGTAGGATGCCATTATATGCTGTAGCATTACAGTTTCCCTTGGGATGTTCACAAAGTGCATATGGATGTGGTGATCGAGTGTCCACAAACTTTTGGCCATATAGTACACGTCATAACCCCAGGTGTTATCTCTGCCATAATTTTTCATGCTGTACTTTAACAGTAATATGTGAACATAATGCTGTGTTCCAAGTACCCTGTTTGTGCATGTTGACTGAATGATTGATACATTGGTTTTCCATTAGATCATTCTCGCTGGAGCCGATTGCTGGATCTTACACTAGTACGCTGTCATGCCATTAAGCTTGAGTCCTTTAGCCAGTGTATTGAAATGCTGCCCAATCTGGAGTTCATCTCCCTAGATCAGATGTTCCGTGAGCCCCCAAAGGTGAGTGTGCTCTTTTTCTTGTAGTTATTACAATGAGTTGTAGTAATAACAATGAGTTATTGCACATATTTGTGAACCACAAAAGTTTAGCTCATCCAAATAATAACCTCTAGGCATACTAGTACTGGTATTATATCGTCCAATACTATGCTCATTTACTCGTTCTCGAACTTGTGAAAGTGCTCATAAGCCTAGTGTATGTTATCTCGCTAATGGACAGATGACAGGTAATGACAGCTACCTGGAGGTATCCCATTAAAGCAAAACAGACTACAAACTGTGCTCTGTGGAAAATATCAAGAGAAGCTACTATATCTTCCTACATCTTTATCTACTGTATCTTCCTACAATACAAGTAGCATGATAAAAATCATACAGTCCCCTCCAAAAGTATTGCAGTGGCAAGGTCAGTAATTTTGTTTGCTATACACTGAATTCATTTGGGTTTGAGACCAAAAGATGAATGAGATGATGGATCAGAATTACACCTTTCATTTCCTGATGTTTACATCTATTTAGAACATGGCACCTTTCATTTGAAGCCACCCATTGAAGACAATGAAGACCAGAGAACTGTCTACAGAAGAACAGCAAGACATTTTTAAACTGAGAAAAGAGGGAAAATCCATCGGAGCCATTCAAGAACCCACTGGTGTACTAACTGACAGATGTCGGCCAAAGTCGATCAGGTCAGCCAAGGTAAACAACAGCAATTGATGAAAAAAACATTGTGAGAGCTGTGAATAAAAATCCAAAAACAACAATCAGTGACACCACGAACAACCTAAACAGGGCAGGGATGAAGGCATCATAATCCACTATTTGAAGAAGACCTCAAGAGCAGAGATACAGAGGCCACACCACAAGATGCAAACCACTCATCAGCAGTAAGAATCATAATGCCAGATTGGAATTCACAAAGAAATGGAGAGATAAGACGCAAACGTTGTGAAACCGAGATTAACCTCTACCAAAGTAATGAAAAGGCCAAAGTGTGGAGAAAGAAAGGATCTGCTCATGATCCAAAACATACTAGTTCATTGATGAAGCATGATGGAAGTAGTAGCATGTAGAATGGAGGTAGCCAGGTAGCATGGCTTGGGCTTGCATGGCTGCTTCTGTAATGGAATTACTAATCTTTATTGATCATTTAACTAATGATGGTAGCAGCAGAATGAATTCATAAGTCTACAGAACCATTCTGTCTGCCAATTTACAGAGAAATGCATCCAATCTAATTGGGAGGAACTTCATCATGCAGCAAGACAATGACTGGAAACACACTACCAACACAATGAAGGACTTAATTGGAGTTGGGGGGGGGGGGGGGTAATGGGAGGAATAAGACTGGCCAAGTCAATCACCAGACCTTAATCCAATTGAACATCCATTTCACCTCCTGAAGAGGAGACAGAAGGGTGGAAACCCCCCAAAACAAACAACTGAAAGAAGCTGCCATATAAGCCTGGAAAAGCATCACAAAAAACGAATGTAATCAGTGGGTTGCTGTATAGACTAATTGCAAGCAGGGGATATGCAACCAAATATTAATGTTATTTACTTTTAATTTACTTTAACACTATTTGTTACTGTACCTTTGCTCACCAAAAGTTGGGTGGTCTGCCACCAAAGGTGCCATGTTCTAAGTTGTCTAACACCTCTAGATATAAATATCAGGAAATTAAATCTCAAACCCAATGGTCTTCAATATATAGCAAAAACAAATGAATTGGCCTTGCAATTCCAATAGTTTCAGGGGGGCCGGTATACAGTAGATATAAAATGCCTACACACCCCTGCAAAAAATGCAGGTTTTTGTGTTGTACAAAAAAAACAAGATGTCATGTCAGATCTTTTTAATGTGAAAGCAACTAACAAAATTCATATGAAAACCAAACAAATTTTTTAGGAAAAAAAATAATAAAAGGAAATAACTTAGAATAACCTGTTAGTATAACTGTGAACTCCCCTTAAATTATACTTAAAGCATTTTTTTTTTGTAATGGAGCACTTAGTCTTTTTGGATAAGAGTCTCCCAAATTAGCACATATTCAACTGGCAATTTTATTCCACTCTTCCTTGCAAAAATGCTCCAGATCAATCAAATTGAGAGGGGATCTCCTGTGCGCAGCCCTCTTCAAGTGATTCCAGGCTTTTGATAGGATTTAGATCCTATCCTACAAAAATGTTTATCATCTTCTGAATCCGTTCCTTTGTTTACTTGTGCTTTGGGTCATTGTCATACTGGAAGGTGAATTTTTTTCTTTATCTTGAGCTGTCGAACAGAGGCCTGGAGGTTTTGTGCCAAAACTGACTGGTATTTTGAGTTATCCATGATTCCTTCTATCTTGACTAGAGCCCCAGTCCCAGCTAGCATGATGCTGCCAACACCATACCCACGGTTAAGCATGGTGGTGGCAGCTAAACTGTGTGTATGCTGTTCTTTGGGTGATGAGCTTTTTTGTTTTTTCACCAAACATATCTTTTAGAACTATGCAAAAGAATTTGTACCCTGGTTTCAACAGACCAAAACATAATTTGTCACATGGACTGGCAATATTTAGGCTTGCTTGGATGTTTTTTCATTAGAACTAATATTGCTCAATACGAAGTACATCAGAGGTTGTCAAAATCTTGTTGCGAACGATCCCTTTAACTGTAAAAGAAATTCTACAGACCACCTCAGTACAAATTTATTTCATGAACATTATATAAATAACTCTACTTTGAGAACTACTGGCGTAGGTTATTCATTTCTGTATGAGTATGGTTATGGGTTTTGATGAGTACTTGATATACTTGAATTCAGTCTTAAAAAACATTAGGTCAAATTGGGCATTGGGGTTTAATTACTCAAGTCTTCTTCTTTCGGCTTTTCCCTTCAGGGGTTGCCACAGTGAATCATCACTCTCCACCTATCCCTATCTTCTGCATCCTCAACACTTGCACCCACTAGCTTCATATCCT
>CM075009.1:11722415-11759879 GCA_037576675.1 Pangasius sanitwongsei | reverse complement strand
CCTTGGACTTCATATTGGTAGCTCCAGTCGAACAGCTGCCAAATGCCAACTCAATACCTGATATCAACTCCAGATCTGCTTCATTTGTCTTGAAGTAATGAGGGAACGGACCGCAACTGTTCAATTAACTTCTTGTCAGTCACTTGTCCAAATACCTTTGAGCCCCTGAAAATGGAAGGACTTTGCTTAAAATGGAACCTCTTAAAATAAAGCTGAAAGTCTACACTTCGATCACTTCGATGATCATTATTTTTTTATTAAATTAAACTAAGGGTATGAGAATACGAGAACGTGAGCTATTATACTTGCAAACTGACACTTGTTCTTTTTCTAATCTTGTTTGTCCCACACAAATGAGACAAAAAAAACTCGTATGTGCTGTTCTATGGTTTAGTATCATTTAATGTCATTTTATTACTTTCTGTTCTGGACTGTGTGACCTTCATTACCTTGGCCCAGTTGACCCTCTTCATGGCTGTGTCAGGTT
The DNA here is from genome assembly GCA_037576675.1 of Pangasius sanitwongsei. Lineage (NCBI taxonomy): Eukaryota > Metazoa > Chordata > Actinopteri > Siluriformes > Pangasiidae > Pangasius > Pangasius sanitwongsei. Next base: position 11,759,392 of record CM075009.1, on the reverse strand, counting down.
TATAGGTCTTCTTCGGCTGTAGCCCATAAGGTAGTTTTTGGACAGCTGGTACTGGAGGGAGACCTGCGGCTCCAAGGAAAGGTGGAGGAGGTGGAAGAACACCTCCAGGAGGAAGGGGTGCAGGTGGCAGACCAACGCCAGGTGGTGGTGGTGGTGGTGGCGGTGGTGGTGGAGGTCCCATACCTGCTGGAAGGGGAGGAGGTGGTGGAGGGGGTGCTCCTGGTAGAGGGGGAGGAGGGGGTGCTCCTGGTAGAGGGGGAGGAGGGGGTGGTGGTGATAGAGTGTCTCCTGCTGCAACCTGGAGATGAAGGAGAGAAAACCAAAGTTACATAAAAATGCCACTGCACTCAAAAGAGACCAGCATTCCAAATAGCTCCAGCCAATGTCTGATGTCCTCACCAGGAAGACTGGGACACAGAGTAAGCAAGTTTCAAAGCTTCAATGCCTTCCCCATCAATTATAAAGCCTGTATGATTTTTTTTGGAAATATTTTCTTTTAATATTGCTAGAAAAGTATCATTTAAGAATGACCAAAAAATATGTGTAATGCACATACAAGTTTTACAATATTTTTAAAATAAATTAAATACATTTTTGGTGGGCCAGAAGAGATATGCTCTCCTGTGTACAGTGCACAGTCTGTGTGAGATACATGAAAGCATATTTCTTTTGTTTGTACAGCAATATGGTTTTATTTTGGAGCCCAGTAAGGTAGCATTTTGGTCAGGTTAAAACCAAATAGTTCTGTGAGCAGGGATGCCAGGTTCCACATATAATGGCTGTGTATTGCAGTTACTGCAAATCAGACATGCACACCACTGTTAACTTGTTCTCCTAAAAACAGCAAGAAAAAGAAGTGAGCTGTGTCTAGCTTTTCCTATGTCCCAACAATCTGCACCAGTTTCAAATTTTATTGGGCATTTTTAGTTTCAGGTATGGTGGAAATTTTGAAACCTGGCAACCCATCCTTGCGCTCATGTAATTTTTTTTTTTTCAATCTTGCTCCATGGGTGTGTGTATATTGTCCTGCATGACAAGACAAGGAAAAATATAGCTGCAAGCAGCAGCTGGTGGGTCCAAGCACCAAGGGTGCAGCAATGTCAGTTGCATGACATCATAATGTGATATCAGTGTAGAAAATTTAACATATAATCAACAGCATAAAAAAATGAGCATTTTCAATGTTGTCAGTTTACATTCACAATATTGATGTGTGTGTGTTATGAATTCCTGATAATTTTATTATTCTTGTTGGAGTAGAACATAAAAAACCTCATGCCAGTTAGTGGCACTATGACAATGAATTACTAGTCTCATGTGTGTGTAAATAGGCCTCCTCATATATCCTACATGGTGAGAATCTTTGCATTCCAAATTTGGTACGAATCTGAATCCCCAATTCCTGTTGCCAGTACTAGTTGCATGTACATGTGATTACACCTCATAGTTGAACATACATGTGAATTTTGGTCCACAAAACACTATGTACAGTGGAATTGTTTGCATGGAGTGACATTGTTTGCTGATTGAGTGCATCGCCATGGCAACACCTTTCGAGATATAAAAAATTCCTTCACAATTTTATATCAGTGATATCTTGAGATCATTGTGACCAAATTTAGTATGACTCGGAGGAACTTACTAGGAGGAGTATTTAATAGTTCGTTAGGAGTTTAATAGTTAGTTAAATAGTTCGGTATAGTCATCCATGTTTGAATATTAAACAGTGTGTCAGAAGAAGAGTTTCTGACTCTAAAATTAATATGCATTTAATTTGCAAAAAAATACAGAGATGAGCCACAGAAGTTCTGGAACCAAGATTAACATCTACCAAAGTGATGGAAATGCCAAAATGTGAAGAAAGAAAGGATCTGCTCATGATCCAAAATATACAAGCTCATCGGTCAAGAATGATGGTGGTAATGTCATGGCTTGGGATTGCGTGGCTGCTTCTGGAACAGGCTCACTAATCTTTAATGATGATATAACTCATGATGGTATGATGAATTCAGAATGAATTCAGAAGGCTACAGAAACATTTTGCTTGCCAATTGAGAAATTCATCCAGTGCATCCAATTGGGAGGAACTTCATCATGCAGCAAGACAATCACCCAAAACACACTGCCAAAACAACAAAGGACTTCATCAGGGGAAAAAGTGGAAGACTGACCACGTCATCACCAGACATTAACCCAATTGAGCATGCATTTCACCTCCTGAAGGAAGATACCCCCCAAACCCCCAAGTTAGATGAAAATAGTGCATATATAATATTTGACAGCACAATATGAAGTGCATTATCAACCGCAGGGTCTGATGTTGTTCCATTTATACCACAGTGATATGATAACAATAACATTGTTTAATTTCTTAATTAACTAGATAGGTAAAGTATGTATGGGAGTTTTTGGGATTTTTGATCATGTACTAGGGAAAAAAAGATCTTTCTAAACAGCTTGAAGGACTGTGCTGAGTTTGGTGGAAGTAGCTTGAAAGCTCAAGGAGTTATAACAGTCAGAAATTTTCAATGGAAATCAATGGGAATTTTGGCCACTTTGCGCTTTGGTAACCGTACTTCTGATCCGTTAGAAAAGTCAAAGCACACTAAGTCAGCACAGGTTGAAGGTGGTGTGGGAAAGCTTGAAAGCTGTTGGATGAGTAGCTTTTTAAAATTTTGGGTCTCATAGTAATAATAATAATAATAATAATAATATTAATAATGATAATAAGCTTATAAAGCAGAACAGTATGTTGGCTTGACAAATAATAATTAAAGCTGCAAGCAGCATTTTCAAGGGCCAAGCACCCAGATTTGGTGAGCCGCACATTCACAGATGCACTACAAGTGTTGCATAAGCAATCACAGGAAAGCAGAGCCATAACTATAGCCATTAACTATAACTATATAAACTATTAATTTTGTTTAGACAGGCCTCAAGATGATATGAGCCAAATTTGGTGAAGATTGGACAAAATATGGAGTAGCAAAAATGGCACTTAGATGTAAGCATTTTCGGCATCTTATTGTAACTTTTGACTAGTAAGTGGCGCTGTCATGAAATTTGTTGCATAGCCTCAGGGTATGCTCCTAAAAATGCCTACCAAGATTTGTGTCAGTGTGCAAGATTGCTGCTGAGATACAGCCTCACTTCTTGTTTGGCGGCTTTGCTGTCAGATTTGGTGACAAATTCCAGGCAAACCTTTTGGAATATCAACATTCTTTTGCTAACTTTTGTCCAGGTTGGTCTGAAGATGTTCTATGCCAAATTTAGTGTTGATTGGAAATACTTTGTAAGAGGAGTAGCGAAAAAACAGTTTTTGACAAAATCCAAGATGGTCGAAGTACACTTGAATTTCAGATGATGGTGTGCATTCACTTCAGCATACTCCAGGGAATTATAGGAAAAATGAACTGTGAATTTAGCCCAAATTCTTCAAATGATATAAGAAAAAAAATGAAAGTTGTTACAGTTCTTGGCAAAGTCATGAAACTTCTTGGGTACATTCAGGGCATGATCCTGAAGATACTTATTAAGCTCCATAATGGTACTTAGATGCATTGCTGAGATACACCCTCACATCATTTTTTATTTTTTTATTTTATTTTTTTTAATAATTTCCAGCATGTCACAGAAAGGTTTTAAATATCAAAATTCCTTATGTGCGGTGATGATTGAACAAAATTTGTAGGAGGAGTAGCGGAAAAACAGTTTTTGACAAAATCCAAGATGGCGGAAATTGGCGGAAACTGATGTCATAGGGTGCATGAGTGTGCAAATTAGAATTTTTGATAGTTGGAGTTTGAATTCAAAGAAGTTGATTGAATCTACCATTGTGGTGGTGTTTTTAGGCCGGTGGTTTAAAATCCATCAACAGAATTATTTATAATGCTATAAAAATTGCTTTTTATCTTGTGAGCGCTAGGTGGCACTGTTCTGAAAATGTGCAGGTATGCTCAAGTCATGACGGCTATGACATATACAAAGTTTGGTCTGAATACACTAAAACGTTATTGAAATATAGCCTCAAGTGCATTTCGGCATGCTCATCGGCAAATTTGTTCTCGCATTATTCGAGAACGGTTTTACTAAAAAACTTGGATTTGATAACGTTTTGTCTGAATGGCCTGACGATCTTTTCGTTTCGATTCCATTTTTGTGAAAATCGGTCAAATGGTCTGGGAGGAGTTCGAGAAAGTAGCATTTCAAAATGGCGGACATCAAGCTCGGCCGACCATGGTGTAATTACTATCATTGCTCTCGGCATGACCCAAGGAATCTATCAATACCAGTTTCATGACAAGAGGCGAAAATTTATCAAAAGCTATTAGCATTTTTTTTTTTAATTCCATTATAATTTCTGACCACAAGGTGGTACTGTCCCGAAACTTTTTTTAGTGCCTTCATGGCATTGTGCCAAAGACATATACCAATTTTCATAATTGCACGCCAAGACGTACATACAATACAGCATTTTACATCTAAATTCAAAATAGCCGACACCCAAAAACGTTTCATATTATTCGACTTGGTATGCCCCACAGAATCTAAAGAGACCATTTTCTTTTATCTCTCTGTCTGATTTTATGACAAACCGTTCAGAAATTATAAGCAAAAATATGACTCGGCACAAGCCAAGGAATCAGAGAAAAAAAAAAAGAATGTTGTTTCTAGCCTTTACGGTTCAAAAGTTATTAGCATAAACATGAGTGCAAATTTGAGCTGCTGTTGCCGCTAAAGGGTTTGGGTTTGGTTACCATAAATTTGCTATGGTAACATTTCAGACTGTCCCCTACCTGTGTGCCAAATTTCATAACTTTCCTATGTACGGTTCTATGGGCTGCCATAGACTTCAAGAGCGGAAGAAGAAGAAGCAGTATAATTATAAGAACAATTACAATAGCCTACACAACTTCGGTGCATTATAATAATAACAACAATAATAATAATAATAATAATAATAATAATAATAATAATAATTAAGCATAAACAGCAGAACAGAATGTTGGTTTTGTCAAGCCAACGTAATAATAAGCTTAAACAGAAGAACAGAATGTTGACTTTGTCAAGCCAACATAATGATACATTGCACATTTTAACGGTTTATAGTTAGATTTATTGTCGTGGAACATCTGAGAGGCAAGTTAGTTCCTGTTATTGCTTACGTTATAGCTGCAATAAACAGTCATTCCCTCACCAGTATCTCTCTCTCTCTGTCTGTCTCTCTCACTCTCAAAAAATGCACTTTGTCATTTAACTGAGAAACCAGAAAGCATAAACTCCTCTGAAAACTCTCCTGCGCTGGGAAATTTTACAAAGCACAATGACTGTTATACTGTGCAAATCTATTTTACAAATATTGAAAATATATAACTTTCAAAAAGAGGTTCACATGTGATTACATCAAACAACAAACATGTCCTTAGCCTCCCATCTTTCTTGTCTTTGCAACTTTTCCAGGTGATGTGTGATGCGTGCACAAACACACACACAATTTCATCTTCCAGTTGAGGAAATATATGTATGTTTTAATTATAGTGCCCCCTATAGATCCATTGTGTCATGAAATTTCAGGTGTGGCAACAGTGTGTCCTACTGGCTATGGAAAGTTCATAGAAATTGGGTTTTGAATTCAGAAGATAAAGCTCCTTAAGTAGATACATGCAATGGCCTAAAAATTCATTGTTCTATAGCTGCAAAATGGTTTGGCCAATCAAAACTGTTTTACAGATGAATGGTCTAGGACAAGTGCATTTCACAAAAAATTCAAGATGGCAGAAAATATTTTAGCCAAAAGCATATGGAGAAAAAGATGCAGGAGCAATTCTGCAAATATAGCATCTTATCCCTATAGTTGTTGATGCTATATTTGCAGAATCTTATCCCTACAATTGTTGGGTCCCTGGTGGACTAGTGGTTAGCACTCTAACCACTGTGGCCCGGGTTCGATTCCCGGCCAGGGAACCAACCCCAGCCACAGTGAGCTCTCAGTGCCGGTCCCAAGCCCGGATAAAACTGGGGAGGGTTGCGTCAGGAAGGGCATCCAGCGTAAAAACTGTGCCAAACCAAATATGTGGACCAATGATCCGCTGTGGCGACCCCTCACGGGAGCAGCCGAAAGAGGAACGAGCGAGGAACGATCCCTACAGTTGTTGAGATACAAACCAAAAGATAAATTTATTTATTATACCTCCCCCTTCAAGTGGGTCTGTGTCATTTTATTTGGCTGAGTAATGGGTGGAATATGGGACAAAATTATTAAATTTGGTGGCAATATCTCCATAATAACTCTGTCTTATAGCTGTTTCAGTAAATTAAGCCATTAAGTCATTAATCATATAGCGGTGATACTGTTTACAAATCTCAAAGGTTTTCGATAATTATTGAAGGTCAAACTCAGCAGAGTAGTAGCAATTTGTGAAGCTAGTACAAAAACCCAGGACAAATTCTCAAAAGTAGATTTTGTATATTATGCAAATTAGATAAAAATCTCATACCTGCAAAAAATTAAATAGGTCTTGAGGCATTTTTGTTAGGGAGAACTCATGGAATAATTGGCAAAAGAATTTTCACTGTAGGACTTTCCTACAGCTCATGTACATCATATCACATTCCAGCACTTCATGCTTGGACCCCTAATAACAACAATAACCCTCCCAAAAACAATAGGGCCTTTCACACCCTTGGTGCATGGACACTAATGAAATGACCTAGGAGAAGAGGTGAGAAAAGGCCAAAAGGCTGAGGGAAACATGTCTCTGCTGAGAAATCTAATTCCGTTCTTACAGATAGTTCACACAATCAAACACACACTTTCCATGCCACACTAGTGCCAGGTAAGAGAAAAATCACATTATGGTATAGGCATGGATTAAAATGTGTCATAACACTGAACAATTTTCTACAGCCTGATAAAATAACTACATTGATATTTATTTGGCTATGAAATAAGGGCAGTGTTATGTGCAGTTTGATTAATCTCATTTAATCATACTAGATGAAAGTAAACCATTAGAATTGATTAACATGTAAATTGTCTCTGCAATATGCTAACAGACTAAGCATATAAATAGGATGCAGGCCCATGAATCTGCTGCAGACATTAGAAGACTAATCAGGCTTTAACACTGATATCAAGCAGTGGTTCCATACAGGAGATTAACCTGTTCTTTTCTTTTGAGCTGTGCACTTCACAGACGATTCATATGATTTGGGTTGGAATGTGATCAGATGACTCATGCTTTGCAGTAAAGCTTTCCACCTTGATAAAAAATAAACTCCATTATTACTGAAATACAGGAGAATATCTCCACAAAGCTATTACTGAAGCTATTATAGAAGAGACATGGTGAAACTATTTGCTTTTGCTGATAAGAAACAGTGCTTGAAAAATCAGCAGCATGAACAGGTATCTAGAGTCACTGATATTATGCCAACCAAATCAAACCATTTCCATAGCTCATAAATGATTTGACCTTTGGATGATTAGACACCAATTTCCCCATATTCTTTTTTCCCTCCTTTTTCAATTTGCATTATGCCTCATTCTATAAAGAGCTAAATATAAAATTTTATAATTTTTTCTAAGAAATTGTCCTTCCAGTGCATCACCCTGTGTTCAGTGGATGAAGGGATTAATATGTGCCAAGTTATATTTTCATCTGCATTACTGAGTGTTTGATTACACAATGCAACAGGTGGACTGTTTATTAGGGCAAAATTTTAAAGGTACAATGTGCAGGACAATGAGGCTCTCCTTGACAAGCAGCTCATCCTATGATTGTGTGCCTGTCAGTCTCCAAGTATCCCATTTCCTCTTAAAAAAAAAAAAAAAAAACAAGCAGCACATTAGCTTCTAAATTAGGTCAGCCATGTTTCCATGCTACCTGCTCTATGTTGGTACGTGCCACACAAAAGGCCCTCCAGCCATGGGTAGCAGAGTCTTACTGACGAGGTCAGGCAGGTCTTTATCTCCACCTGAGATTAACATGGGGTCTGGTCTGTGTAAAATAACCTGTGCAAAATAAAGGCATATATGGTGTGTTTGTAGTGTTGGGCTTTACAGCTGAGTGGGGAAAAGACTTGAAGAGACAGCTACCATTTGGGTAATAATGGGGACACATACAGAATTAAACCTTTCCCATTTAACTGTCGATGACTTCAATATTAGAGTCAACTAATTGACTGAGCTTGTTTGTGTCTTTGATTGTGTTTAGAGTTGGGATAAACACTCTCATCCTTAATATTTGTCTCATAAAATGTTTTGAAATCTCTCATGTAAAAATTACACTTTTGTAAAAAGAGAGTGTACTGGAGTGTCCAATTAAAGCAGCCAAGATGAACACTGTTAAAATACAATGCTTCCTTGCTAATTAAGTGAAAATGAACAGTGTTCCTGCTTGCACGACTTGAAGCTGGTGTACATAGTAGAATAGTAGACATCATGTCTGTATGACTGTCATTTGGTGCAGTTGGTTTTTGCTCCTCAAATGCGCAAATATAAACCATTTTGGAAGGAGCACTATAGACCAAATGTGTTTTTTTCCTTCCACATAAAAACAAAGCAGTTGATTCAGTTTACAAGGCTACTTCCTCTGCAACTGTGTGTTCTTTTATTTTGTTTCATATTCCCATCTTGGGTATAACACAACTAGGGCTGTACCGTATGTAAGTCTCTCAATTCGATACATCTGTATCAAACAATGCATCCAGCAGACTGCATAATAAAGTAGCCTATTCATCATAAAATACAGATTATGTTATTTGAAGTGTAATGAACACTTAATCAAACCACACTGTCTCCTCTGAAAAAGCAATTTCTATATCTCAAATCAAAAGAGGCTACAGGGATTTATTTTTTCTCAGCGTGCTGTTTTTCACAATACAATAGCATACTAGCTTACTAGGTCCTAGGGTAAGTAGCAAGCAGGAGCTGGAAGAGTGCCCCGAATCTTTAAAGTCTGATGTAAGGGAGCACTTTGTTAATTCATGATAAAGCACATTAATGAAACAGTCTACAGTAATAAATGGGTTGACTATAAATCTCCAATTATTGCAAATCATGAAAAGTATATTTAACATGAAATATGTCTCAAGAACAATAAACACTATAAATAGAGCTGGATTTTCCACATTTATAGAGTTTGTTTTCTGGAACGTTATTCCCACTTGCAGTCCAGAACACTAATCCAGAGTTAAGGAGCAATGTATACATTTTCTTATTTTTTTTTTAACATGCTCTGCATGATTCTATGGATATATTCTATGGAAAGATTCTGTGCATGATTCTAAATTTCTTTTCCTGGTAAGAGCACAGAGCTCTCACATTCTTAACAAGCTGAAGCATCCTTAACCTTTTTTCTATGTATATCAAAACATGCTCATATTTTAAAATGAGAATAGGAGGTTGTTCCAGAACTTTTTTTTTTTTTTTAAAGCAAACTCTAATTTGGTCTTCCTATTTTGAGGCTTACCAATGATTTACATCTTATGATAAACCCACAGTATTTAGTCTGGTGAAGGCTTGCTTCACTGGAAGTGACAGCTCTTTGGACTTCTGAGAGTTAGCAACAGATTTTAAACTAATTTAACCAATTTTACACCACTCTAGAGCTTTTATCTGCTTACTTGTACTTGAAATAATGAAGGAATAACACACACCTAGCCATGGAACAGCTAAGCAGCCAATTGTCCAAAAGTGCTGTAATTCTTATACCATTCACCAGATTTGGATGTAAATACCCTCAATTATTTAGTTTGACTGTGAAGGAAAACACTAATTGTTCTGTTATTATTATTATTATTATTATTATTATTATTATATTACACTAGTTGTTCTCTGATTTTATAATATTATTTATTATTTAGTGCGATTATGAAGCAACACATTTGATTTTTATTATTATTCCACCTGAAATTCTGCATGTGTCTACTCTTACGGTTTTTGAGATATCGACACCAAAAGAAGTGTGTTTGTATAGAGCTTTTGGAAATATTCTTGCAGGAGAATGAAATGGACTTTTTTTTTTTTAAACTGCTCGATTTTGTTCAATTCTTAAGCTACAGCCACCTAAATTCACATGGTCAAACCAGGGTGCAGGAGGAATTGCAGTGCCAATTTACACTGCCCTCATCCTTCTCTTTTAATTCATACATCCTTCTTCCCCCAATTCTAGAGCAGATGACATCACCGTTTAGCTTTATAATGTTCAGCTACTCCGCCATTCAGAAACTTGTAAATATCTAATAGATTCTAACTACATTTTTCAAGTTACGAACATTTGTCTGACACTAGGGCAAGTCAAGACCCCTACTGACTAGCTTGCACTTTTCTTTAACGTTAATTTCTCTGTGTTTAAACAGTCAAACAAATCCAGGTCAAGCTACACATTTGTGGCATCACATTGATCAGCTAGCACTTCTGTCACTAACCATGTAATTAGGTATGCAATTTGGTGAATATTTTCAGAGTTTTGAGCGTTTGATACTAGCACTTGCACTGTCTTTTATACACACGCCTCTCAAAGGAGCCTTTTTTCTCCCATTTTTTTGTATCATAAATCAAACAATTCCAGCTGATACTACACATATTAGGCATCAAACTGATTGATTGGATCTCCTGACACTAATCATGTAATTAACTAAGTGATTTGTTGAACATTTTGCAAGTATTAATTGGTCATTCGTTCCAATAAAGAAACCCCCCTTCACAGTGGTGTGCATCTTTTTGTACTAACTGAAGTAGCAGGATGTACAGGACTGGGATTTGTAGACCTGTTACCAGGCAGGATAATGGTCCATAACAAGAATGTGATGGCCTACCCGCAGCAGTTTTCAAGTGCAATGTGATGTTTTATTTACAGTGCCCGAGAAGTAGAAAAATCCTTAGATGGCAAGGCTATTTACAGGTGTATATACAGAAAGAACAAAAAAAAGAAATAAATGTAAAGAAGAATGTAATTAATTAATTACTTATTTTTTAAGTTAATTTTTTTAATTATTTTAATTGCTCATAGCATCACAACTGCAAGCTCGCTAGGTCAACGCCACCCCCAAAGAATGGTTTGGGGCTCATTCTTACAGCCCAAGCACCTCCCTCCTGAGCTAAAACACCTTCAATATTCATTCAAATCATCATTCAATAATAATAATAATAATAACAGTAGTAGCTGCAAGCAGCAATTAATGGGGCCAAGCACAAGAGAGCCAAAGGAAGGAGCAAAGCAAGCATCAGAGCATGTTCACATAAAATTTATGAAAGAACGGTTTTGAATATCAGAGTTCATTTGATAACTTTTGTTCAGACAGGTCTCAAGATGATGTGAGCCAAATTTGGGGAAGATTGGACAAAATTTGGAGGAGTAGCAACGAAACAACATTTTAACAAAATCCAAGATGGTCAACTCGAAGTACACTTGAATTTCAGATGCTGGTGTGCATTCACTTCAGCATACTCCAGGGAATTACAGAAAAAATTAACTGTGAATTTAGCACAAATTCTTCAAATGATATAAAGAAAAAAAAGAAAGTTGTTACAGTTCTTGACCACAAGGTGGCGTAGTCACAAAACTTCTTGGGAACATTCAGGGCGTGGTCCTGAAGATACTTATTAAGTTCCATAATGATGCTTAGATGCATTGCTGAGATACACTCTTGCATCCTGTTTTCTACATTTGCAGCATTTTATGGGAGAATGGTTTTGAATATCAAAATTCCTTTGATACCTTTTGTTTAGACAGGTCTCACGACCAAATTTGGTGAAGACTGGACAAAACTTGGAAAAGGAGAACAAAACTGGCAGTTACATAAGCATAAGCATTTTTAGCATTTTATTATAAATTTTGACCAGTAAGTGGCCTGGTGGTATGTGTTTTGAAGATGACCTTTGGATGAAGATGATGAAGATGTTTTGAAATTTTGACCAGTAAGTGGTACGGTCTTGAAGATGCCTACCAAGTTTTGTGACAGTGCACAAAGTTATTGCTGAGATACAGCCTCACTCCCTGTTTGGTGGCTTCAATGTCAGATTTGTTGGCCCATTATGAGCAAACGGTTTGAAAGTTATGACCATAAATGTACTTCCAAATTAGGCCCAAATTTGACCAGAAATTTGGTGGCGCTAGAGCTTTGGCAGCACTTGGCCCGAATTTGGTCAGAATCTTCCGTAGACCCTCCCCAATCAGTGTGCCGAATTTCACAACTTTTTACCAGACGGTTCTATGGGCCGCCATAGACACCCTAGCCAGAAGAAGAAAAAGAAGAAGAAGAGGAGGACGCAGAAGAATAATAATGAGAACGGTTGATTAATCAACTTGAATTCGATATTCATGAAAATTAGGCAAACAGTCTAGGAGGATTTCGAAAAAGTAGGTTTTCAAAGCATTTCAAAATGGCAGACAGCAAGTTTGGCAGACCATGGCATAATTGATATCACTGTTCTCTGCATGACCCAAAGAATCTACCAAGACCAGTCTCATGACAATAGGCAAAAGTAATCAAAAGCTATTAGCGTTTAAAAAAAAAAAAAAAAAATTCATTATAATTTTTGACCACAAGGTGTTGCTGTCCTGAAACTTTTTAACCCAAAGCGTTACAGAGATATAGCCTCACATCCGTTTTGGCATGCTCATCACTGAACTCGTTTGCACGTTATTCGAGAAACGGTTTGACTAATCAATTTTAAGTCCATAATTTTTTGTTTGCATGGTCTGAAGATGATCTCTTTCCATTTTCGTGAAAATCGAATGAATGGTGTAGGAGGAGTTCTAAAAAGTAGGTATGTCAGAAAATTCAAAATCTAGTTGGGCAGAAATTGAAACCATTGTAGGCTTTCGATTCAGCATGAAGAAGAAAGAATTTTGTTTCTAGCCCTTACGGTTCAAAAGTTATTAGCATAAAAATGAATTAAATTTTGAGCAGTTGGTGATGCTACAAGGTTTGAGATACCACATCTGCTACAGTAACATTTTAGACTGTCCTCTATGGAAGTATTTTCTGGACAAATTTAAAAAGCAATTGCAAACTGCATTTACAATAAAAGCAAATACAATGTAAACTACAGTGTGCAGATTTGGACGTACAATTCTAATATACCTGTGAAGGTTGTTAGTAGACCTTGCTCGATATGATATTTTACCTTACAAATTCTACATTCTGCCTTTATATTATTAAAATGTACCAAATGCTAATTCGAATGCTACTTGGTTTGTGACCAGATCTTTTCGCCACACTGCTCAGCTATGTGCACTCCGCAGGAGTGAAGCCTCAGCACAATCGTCTGCACGCTTTCCTTCTTGGCCGTCGACTGTGACTGATGTCATTTCCAAATACAAACACGCCCCATAGTATACTCCCACCCCAACACTGATTGACAGGCTTCTGTGCAAGGCAGCGGAAATGCAAGTGCAAAGAGAATTGCGATTCCATCTGAATTTTGACAGGCTCCATATGGGACACCGAGCAAATGAAATAGCAAACGGGTAAGTCCTATTGCTATTTCAGTATGACAGGGTCATAATTCGTAAGACATGGGAAATACAGTTGCAAATGGACTTTGCTTTTCCATTTGAAATGTCAGACACTGTATGTTTGTGTAAATGAAAATGCAAACGGTAATATGCGATTTGCATTTGAATTATATCACAATTTATGCATGCACTAATAGAAAACACAATTGCAAATGCAATTTGCAATTGCTTTCGAAATTTGTCCACAAAATATTTCCATAGTCCCCTACGTGTGTGCCAAATTTCCTAACTTCCCTATGTCCGGTTCTATGGGCTGCCCCAGACTTAAGAGCGGAAGAAAAAGAAGAAACAGAATAATAATCAACGCCCAGTCTGTTCGGCCAATGCAGCTCCACAACCCTGAAGATTGACTACACCCAAAAAAACATGGAACATAAACAGAATAAACAGATAAGTATGAATAAATAAATATATGAAACGAAACCGGGTGTGTGTGTGTGTTCCGTTAAGGTGTGAATGAACGTAGGGGTTGCAGATGGGGTGTAAATCTATGTGTGTATGAATCCAGCATGCTAATGGAGTGTGTGTGCACCCACATATCCGTAGCAATGAATAGAGACTGTGAAATTGTTAATGTGAATGAAAGCCAGTGCTGCCGCCGCCAACAATGACAGCACGCTCTGTCATACAGGGTATAAGTATATTAGGTATGTGAGAATATAATATTAATAATCACTAAACGATCACACAAATTATTTTCTACAGGAAAACAACAGATGAAAAAGGACAAATGACTTATCCCAGCACTGTAGGCGGGGAAGTGAGCCAAAAATCATATGCAATAATAAGTGGTTCCTTTAGGAGACAATGAACATTAGGCACACTGACCTAACATACTCAAATAAAGTTTTTCAATTCCTCTTGTGCTATAACCTTTGACAAGTAGCCTGCACAAACTAAATTCAGTGGTTACTTACACCTTGTTATTGCCTCTTAACACCTACACATTACAACCTCCATTTCTTCCCAAAATTGGCCAAGATTTGCATAAAAATCACACTCAGTTTCTGCAGGACTGGCACTAGTTTAATTTCAATTCCTATATACAGTACTGTGCAAATGTCTTGCAAAAGGCACCCTATTTTTTTTTAGTACAAACTTTGTTATAGATTTTATTTTATGACTTCTACATTATTGATTCAGTACAAAAACATTTTAGATTTCCAAACATTAGTTTTCCAGCACAAAATTAAATTATGCCAGTAAACGAAGCAGCATATTACATAAGAGACACTTTTCAGACAAAAAAACATAATGAAGGCTGCTGGGTTTTGCTGCAAAAATAAGAAGCAAGTGTGACAGTCAAAGTCTCCAGAAGAACTTTGTCTGGTTCTGCAAGATAATCAGTAAAACTTACAGCTAATTTCTTTCTAAAACTGCACACATTGTATCTGAGACTACTATTGTCACATCAAATATTGATTTTGTTTCATTTATTACTGTTTACTGCTCTTTATAGTATTTTTTTTAATTTAGAAACATTTAATTTAATTATTTTGAAGGCATCTTTGCTCTACAGCATTTCTTTGCATGTGCCTAAGACTTTTGCACAGTACTGTATGCAGTATACAATTAAAATAACAATAACTCTGCCAATGTCAAAATATCTATGTACCTGACTATATATCTTTTTTGAGGTAGCTACGGAACATGACTATGAAAAAAAAACCTTCTCTGACCAAATTTTCATTGATATGATGCATCAGTGTAAATATGCAGAGCGAAAACAGCCTTTATTTGTGTGAAAAATTTTACATCTTTCTCTGTCTCCATGTTATGCCTGTTTTCTGTCTGAAAAGGAGTGCAACTTTACCATAAGCACATATTTGGTGTGTTACTTTTTTGATGGTATACATAGAAATATGCAATGCTAATTTCCAGTTCAGTCAGCACTTTACTGGTTCCTCAGAGGCTGTTGATACAAAAAGAGCATGGTATCAGAGCATGGCATCAGAATGCATGAGGGAAGAGTGAAAATCTTCAAGGATTAGTTCTGCTTCTCTATCTATTAATATGCTGGGCTTCAAAGCAGGAAGCAAGAAACAGCAAGAAAAAGCTAGATGGAATTGGAAGGTAAAACTATAATAAAAGTAAGCAAGAATCAAAAGGATCAAGACATCAAGAAGAAAATATGAGACTTAAGTTGAAACATTCCTGTAACATTCCTTTATATATAATATAAAATAAACATGAATATAGATGTATATTGCATGGAGTGCTGTCACATAAGTGCTGGCAAGTAATGGAAGGAAATTCAGAAAGGCCTGGTATAATGAAAATGTGCAGGAGCCAAGTGATTAATGAACAAAGCAAACAAAGATGGTGGAGAAACAAGTGGGTAAAATGACAACACTGCACTCAGGCCAGATGATGTGCAGGGGAGAAAACTGCACGTAAATAAATATCATGCTGGAAGAGGCACAAGAGGAATGGCCTATTCCATTGATGCCCCTGCTAATGTGTCCATTTTGTGAATCAAGGAGAACAAATGGTGGGCCAGGGCTGTGATGGTTCTTAATCATGCCAACTTATCTCTCAAAGGGGGGGAACAAAAAACAAGTGGCAACACATAGGGTGTAACCAAGCAGGTGCAGAGTTAGGAAGACAAAGCAAGGGCATTTACAACCGAAATACATTCTGTGTCTGGGAAACGGTTTCGAATGCCAAGTCACCTTTTTTATTTTTTTTTTTAAATTTAATTCTACAAGCAGACAAACTACTCTCTTTTTGGTCTATAGCAGCTCTAAAGCATTTCAAATTAGGTTAAGTAGGAAACAGAAAGCATTTTCTGCAAGAAGACTTGTGCATTTGGTCTGAAAAGAAATGAGGATATGTGAGTCAGAGAGGAAATGCAATCCCTCATTCCAATGATAGAAAAGAACAAAATAGCACAACAAAGCAATTCAGTAGAATCAAATCCTACATTTTAAAGAGAAGATTGGCTGCTGATTAAATCATCCAGTTTCATATATCTGATAAAAAGGTTTAAATTTTACAAAATTAGCCAATATACCTGAGCAACTGCATTACCAGTTACTTTTCCAGAAAGAAATTGGCTAATATGACCGCACAACAAAGAAATGGCTATTCATAGTCTTAAAGTGCTTATAACACCGGCAGGACTGAGTAAACCAGGAGGCACCACTTTTTTTTTTTTTAATAATATTTTCAATATATCTCTTGCTTACTGAGACTGTCGGTACATTTAGGAGCACTTGTATAGTAAAATGGAAAACACTTTTGAGACACAGACACCACTCAGTGTGTGTGTGTGGGTGTGTGTGTGGGTGTGGGATGAGGTGCAGTTGTACCTGGCTCTGTAAAGAGGTGATCTTCCCCTCTAACTCTCGGATTTTCTCCTCCTGTTTCTGCAGCTCAGCTTGTGCCTCCTGTCGTGCACTGAACTCCTCGTCAAACTATAAAAAGTCATATTACATATTACATATCACACAGACGCATGCATACATGCAAACACACACACACAAAACTGTACTTCTGTGGACAACATGTTCTTTTAAGCACACTTTCTCTCTCACACACACCTACATCTTTCACCAATTATTCTTCAATGGCCAAATCTCAAACAATTATGAAGTTCACCACATACAGACAGGTTACATGAGGTAACCTGTCTTAACACAGGTTAAAGGAAAAACCAACATAAAGTATGTTATTACGGTGTCGGGCCACCATGAGCCACCTGAACAACTTTAATGCACCTTGGCAATGATTCAATAAATCTCTGGAACTGTACTGGAGTGATGAACACTAGTCTTCCAAATTATATTCCCTCCACTGGTGTTTTGATTATGGTGGTGAAGACTGCTATATAACACATTGGTCCAAAATCTTCCACAGCTGTTCAACTGGGCTGCGATCAACTGAGTTGGTAATATCAGTGGGTTGCCGGCTTGATGCGATTATTGCAGGCAAGGAATATGCAACCTAATATTAAGTATTATTTACTTTAAGACTATATGTTCCAGTATTTTGCACACCTGAAAATTGGGTGGTCTTCCACCAAAGGTTCTAAGTTGTTTAAAACATCTAGTTGTTCTAAGTTGTTTAAAACATCTAGATATAAATATCAGGAAATTAAAGCTAAAACTCTTATCTCTGATCTCATATTCATCTTTTGATCTCAAACCCAAATGTCTTCAGTGTATAGTAAAAACGAAAGAACTGGCCTTGCCATTCCAAAAGTTTCGGAGGGAACTGTAAATCTTTTTTCTCCTGATGTCTCCCCAGTGTTTCTACTTTCACTGTTTATTCTGAAGTCTTTCTGCTGGAAAATCAACTGGGTGTACTGTGTCTGTGTTATTAAGTGTCTGCTTGTGTCTTAAATTTAAATAGTTGTCATTCGCTCCCAGTATAACAAAAACAAGCATACAGAATGGGTCATCAACATTAATTCTGCACACACTCATTCAAATTATATAGCTGAGCTGACAGCTGTTGATTAGCTACTAATCAGGCCAAAGCTGTTTTCCTGCTAAAATGTTGGTGTTAGGAGTACAGCAGCATACCAATGACCCAAGCACACAGTGATGAATAGCTTTACCTTTTTGGAGAATTCAGCTGCTCTCTGTTCACTCTCCTCCAATTTGGCCTTATCTACACACTGATCTGAAAGTCACACACACAGCACACATTAAGACATTCTTATTAGGGGTCAAGCACAGAAAGTACTGGAACCCTATTGTTTTTGTTTGTATTCTTCTTCTACTTGTAATAATAATTATTACAAGATTATTATTATTATTAGCATTGAAGACCATCAAGCCGTGCATTGACATGAAAATATTCATGTAATTTGAGCACTAGGGGGTGCTAAAACAAGAAATCCTATGTTTTTGCTATTTACGCTGGGATTTGAAAAAATTCATAGCTCTGGTGTCATCTGATTTCTGACTGGATGCCGAGTCATGTCAGTGTTTTCCATCCACCATTTCCAAATTTCTGCCATTACACAAAATAAGATGTTTGGCTATATCTCAGCTACACTGACATTTTCACACGAAACTTGGTAAACAAGAATGATGTCTTGAGAGACTCTATTAAGTTTTGTCTCTTGACTGCTAGGTGGCATTATAATAAGGAAAAATGTGTTTTTTCCTATTACTTTTGAAGTGTTCAGTTTAGCATCATGATTCATATTTGATGTAAAAATTTCATGGCCACCATTGTATTTTATAAACAATTTCGAATTTCTTAAAAACCCTTTAAAACTTATAAAATGATGAAATTATGCATTAATTATTATTGTTATGAATGAATTAATAACAAAATTAATTATTGTTATGCATTTATGTTTTTTTTTATTATACCAATATAAAGTGTGTGGAAAACATTTTAGGCATAAAATATATTAATTCCTGAAAGAGATACACATGGTCACTAACACTGTGATAGAAGATGGCCTGAATATTTTTCTTGATACATCGACTGAATATATTTTCTTGATTTGTCTCGATACTCTCACTCTTTAACCCCTCTCAGCAATGCGCCTCTGTTTACTTCTGATGATGCACATGAAACACACTCTCACATACTATGATAAAGTCGTTGTTTCGAGAAAAATAATTCCACTTGGGTTGAAAATCCCAGAGCTAAAATATGAAATGTCACTCAGACATTCCTGGTGCTACATACTCAATACAAAGTACTGGACTGAGCAGAGGGACAGGAATAATGCAGAGAACCAGCTGTTGCAGGAGAACCCATTTACCCAGGTTACAGCCCACTGCTGCTGGAGAACCCACTGATATAGCACCCACATAAACTGTGTGAGATCAAAGTGACTGAAAACCCACTGGAAACTTAAAAAAACAAAAAACAAAAACGCACTCAGTTACTAACGTAACCTCAGTTCCCTGAGATACGGGAACGAGTACCGCATTGCTAGACGCTATGGGGAAAACTCCTTTTTCTCCGATGACTGAAGCCTTTACAATACAATAAATGCAATTATTACTATTATGCATTTATTATTGCAATAATGCAATAAAGCGAACCAATGGCTCGGCAGCGGAACTGCACGCGCCTATGGCAAGGAAGCCCGCCAGAATGGGTGGAGCCATCTGACTATATAAGCGGGCATTGTGCCATAGGATCTCAGGTCAAATCGACTGAAGCGATGACTCTGAGAGTGCAACGTCATGGCATGGCCTGCAACGCAGTACTCGTTCCCGTATCTCAGGGAACCGAGGTTACGTTAGTAACCGAGTACGTTCCCTTTCGATACTACACTAGTACTGCGTCGCTAGACGCTATGGGGAACCAATACAATCACGCCGTGCCATGAAAGTGGAATGATTGGCATGAACCGGCCTTGAGCAATAAGGCTCAGAGGGACCAGTTAAGACGGGTGAAACCCGCAGGAGGCAGGAGGGCTGAGCTCAGTGAGGTTGGCCCAGCCTAGGATAACCGTTCCTAAATAACCCTGTGTCGTCTCAGCACCTTTTAGAAAGGGCCAAGAACGCACAAGGAATACGCCTCTCAAACAGGTGTGTGTCCCTTAGGCAGAAAGGATCCGAGCCTGCAAGGCTGGAATGTCCAGGCTATAAAACCTGGCGAATGTGGATGGCGAGGCCCAGCCAGCCGCTGCACAAATGTCTGCCATGGACACCCCACTAGACCATGCCCAAGACGAGGCTACGCCCCGAGTGGAATGGGCTCTAACTCCTATGGGGCTTTGAAGGCCCAGGGAGGAGTATGCCAGCAGGTCTACAGACTGTAGCGGCTCGAAAGGGGACCCCTTGAGGGCCCTCAGTACCGTGGGTAGGTCCCACGCAGGGACGATAGGGGACCAGGGTGGATTAAGCCTCCTGGAACCCCTCAGGAAACGAACAACTAGGTTGTTCCGGCCCACAGACTGTCCTGCTATAGGAGCATGAGAA
The DNA here is from genome assembly GCA_037576675.1 of Pangasius sanitwongsei. Taxonomy (NCBI): domain Eukaryota; kingdom Metazoa; phylum Chordata; class Actinopteri; order Siluriformes; family Pangasiidae; genus Pangasius; species Pangasius sanitwongsei. The sequence continues at coordinate 11,738,967 of CM075009.1, read as the reverse complement.
GCTGCTATAGCTGCCACATAGACCTCGAGCATGGAACAGGAGTGGCCCTTGTCCAACAGCTCTTGTAGAAAGGACAATATCACTGATATGTTGCAGGAAATGGAGTCTTCGCCGCGGGTTGCGCACCAGGCAGAGAAGACCGACCATTTAAGGGCATAGAGGCGTCTCATGGATGGGGCTCTAGCCTGTGATATAGTATTTAGGACACCTTCAGGGAGATCTACTGATTCCTGTCGAGAGCCCAAAGATGTAATGCCCACAACTCGGGTTGGGGGTGCCAAATTGTCCTGTTCGCCTGAGAGAGGAGGTCCTGCCTCAGGGGAATGGGCCACGGGGCCGCTGTAAGCAGCTGAGATAGCTCAGAGAACCAAAGTTGGTTTCTCCAGAGTGGGGCCACTAGGAGGACTCTGTGTTTGTGGTCCCTGATTCTTCTGATTACCTGAGGGATCAGAGCGATTGGGGGGATAGCATACAGGAGGAGGTTGGGCCAATTGTAGGCCAACGCATCCTCGCTCTTTGAATACATCAGGCAGTGAGAGTTGTCTTTTGAGGCGAAGAGGTCGACCTCTGCCCTGCCAAAGACCTCCCAAATTTTCTGAACCGTCTGCGGGTGGAGCATCCACTCCTCTGAGGAGACGTTGCTCCGAGATAGCATGTCTGCTTCTTGGTTCAGCACGCCAGGGACATGTGCTGCCCTCAACGACTGCAGATTGAGATGTGCCCACTCCAAGAGGCGTCTTACCATCTCGAAAAGGCATTTTGAGGAGACCCTGCCTTGGCGATTTATATAGGCGACAACTGTCATGCTGTCCGAGCGGACTAGCATGTGGTGCCCCTTCAGGTCCGACAAAAAGGTCTGAAAAGCTCGAAATATTGCCGTCATCTCAAGGCAGTTGATGTGTAGCCGACCTGCCGCGACCGACCATGAGCCGAAGGCCAGTTTGCCCTCACACAGAGCTCCCCAATCCATGTTGGAAGCGTCTGTCGAGACAACCTTCCTCATGTGAACAATGCCCATGGTTACACCCTGTTTGAACCAATGGGGGTCCTTCCAGGGGCCCAGAGCCACTACGCAGGCCTGGGTCACCCTGACACGAAGGCAACCATGACACCACGCACTGGGCGGCACTTGTGGTTTCAGCCAGTACTGGAGGAGTCTCATACAAAGCAGGCCCAACCGTAGTACTGGTGAATTCAGAATGCGGATTCCTTTCTGTCTCAGAGGGGAAAGAGCCGCATCTATGCACTTGAGACGAATCTCAAGAATCGTCTGTGTTGGGGGGTTACCTGTATGTGAAAGTATGTGTCCTTCAGATCCAGAGAAAAGAACCAGTCCCCTGGGCTTATTTGCAAGAGGATCTGATTCAAAGTAGTCATCCTGAACAGCCACTTCATGAGCACGTGGTTCTCAGGTGTCTGAGGATAGGCCGAAGGCCCCCACCCTTTTTGGAGATGAGGAAGTAACGGCTGTAGAATCCTGACTCGTTCTGCTCTGGCGGGACCATTTCTATGGCACCCTTCGCCAGTAGGGCCATCACCTCGGAGCGTAGGATGTGAGCGTCCTTGCTCTGCACTAAGGTGGGAACCACACCGCTGAATCGCGGGGGTCTTCGAGCAAACTGGAGTGAGTAACCTCGTTTTATAATCCCCAAAACCCAATCTGACACTCCGGGGATGGCCTGCCAGGCCTCTGCCCGTGTGGCGAGGGGTTGGATTGGTTCGAGTGGCAGATCGCCGTGAGGAGACCTGACACTTGTTATAAGTGGAAGAGGAAATTTGCTCTCTGTCTGAAAATGTGTGTGTTTTATTTTTCTCACTATAACAGCGGCTGCTTGTGTGGGCGCTTTCAGAATGGGCCCAGTGTCCACAACAGCATTTACAAACACACCGCCACTGGCACCCGGAACAGAACGCGGTACTTGGGGGCATAACAGAGATCGTTTGGGGGGGGTGGTCCGGCGATGGCGAGACTTTGCCCCCTCCTCTTCCTGTCTAGTAGATAAGGATGACGCCCAAGGCGCAGGATCCAGTGTTCGCTTGGGCCGGGGTCCTTGACGTCTCAAAAATGAGTGGCGTCTGGCTGAGCAGGAGCGGTGCAGAAGCTCAGGCTGTTGAGTAGGCTGAGCGGGCGCAGGCGCAGGTCTAGCTGGCTGCTGCGTTGGGGCAGGTTTGGGGCGATTGGTGACACTCGCAGAGGTTGAGTGCTTCGGCAAAAAGTGTCGCAGTGCCTGGGACGACTTCTGCGCAGCAGTATAATGCTCAGCAAACCCTTCGACAGCGGGTCCAAACAGCCCCATGGGAGAAACTGGAGAATCGAGGAAAGGAACTTTGTCCGCCTCTTTTATCTCCGTCAGGCTTAGCCACAAGTGGCACTCCAACACCACTAAATTGGCCATTGACCTCCAGATGGCCTGAGCCGTCGCCTTCGTCGCTCAAAGGGCCAGGTCCGTCGCACTGCACAGCTCCTTAAAGGCCGCAGGATCGAGCCCTGACTCATCCAAAACTTGGAGGAGTTTTGCCTGAAAAACCTGGAGCACGGCCATGGAGTGCAGAGCTGAGGCCACCTGCCCAGCGGAGGAGTAAGCTCGTCCAGCAAGGGCAGACGTTGTTCTGCAAGGTTTCGAGGGGTGCGCGACCTTCGCTCTCCATCCGATGGCAGTGGCACATGCTGTCGTCTAGTGGTTCGTCCTCGATCGCGCCAAACGAAACCATGTCGATCACATCCGCTGAGGGACGGTGGTCCGGGCGCTCAAAGAAGACGGTAGAATCCTCTCTGCACAGCGAGAGCGAGGCACTTGGGGTCTGAGCCGGCGTGAGCTCGTTCGCAGCCGGACGCTGTGCTTCTCTGCCCCGGCATTTTTTCCTCACAGGTCCCTGGGAGGAAGAAAACGGGGGGGCGCGAGAAGTGGCATCGCTTTCATTAAAGAAAGCGATCTGAGCGCGCAGGGAGGAGAGACTCATGCTCATGCTTTGCAAGCATTCCATCCTTGTCAGAGCAGCTTCCGCATGGGGTCTGCCCAGGCAGGAAACGCACTGAGTGGCCATCGTCAGCGTGCAGGACAGAGCTGCACGAGCTGCAACGACGGCGCGGCATTATATCAACGCCACTTTTGCTCCTTTAGCTCTTTTCGCTCCTTTAGCTCTTTTTTAGCTCGCCGGATGGCGGCAGGGGACAAGCTGGTATCTGCGCCGGACGCTGAACAGAGGCTCGAAGCTAGGCGGGAACAGCGGGACGGCGAGCAGCTTCAGTCTCGTAGCTCAGCGTAGAGATGATCTTCGAAGGAAAATTGATCTGAGATCCTATGGCACAATGCCCGCTTATATAGCCAGATGGCTCCGCCCATTCTGGCGAGCTTCCTTGCCATAGGCGCGTGTAGTTCCGTTGCCAAGCCATTGGTTCGCTTTATTGCACTGCATGAACCAATGGCCGTGCAGTTTCACTGCGTGATTGTAAGTCAGTTATCAGAGAAAAAGGAGTTTTCCCCATAGCATCTAGCGACGCAGTACAAGTGTAGTGTCGAAAGGGAACAGGCAGTACTGGTTCTACTTGTGATGCAGAAGCACTGACTGAAAACGCTGACATTCAGATGATGGAGTGAGAATCTGTTGACACGTATGTTGAGATTACAGATGATTTTACTGAAGAACTTGCAAAAAAATCTCTGCTATTATTAATTTCATCCTCAAAAGAAAGACATGATATTACACAACTGAACAGATAAACAAATTCCTAGACACTACAGAAACAAACAAAAAAAAAACTTTGGTTTTCCCAAATCAATTTCTTAAGATCATGCACCATGGTGATAAAAAAGGCAACAACAGAGCCCAAATGCTACAGGTTCAGAAAATTTATCAGTGCCCTTCACAATAAGGTACAAATCCATCATCTAAAATGGAAACGTTAAGTTATGGCCAGAATAAATGCTATTGCTAATGATGTGACTGTTTTCAAAAAACTGTTTCAACATCCTGTTTGGACATTTTATCAGTACACAGGGTACAATGAACATTTTAATATAAAATTGATTTTGAGGGAAGCTGGGAAAATGTGCAATACACTATATGGCCAAAGGTTTGTGGGCACCTGACCATCAGACCTAGATAGATAGATGGATGGATGGATGGATGGATAGATAGATAGATAGATAGATAGATAGATAGATAGATAGATAGATAGATAGATAGATAGATAGATAGATAGATATATGTTAGGATGTTTTTGAATGCTGTAGTATTACAATTTCCCTTCACTGGAATTAAGTGGTCTAGCTCAAACATGTTCTAGCATATTGTCCCTGTGCATAAAGCGAGGTCCATGGAGATACGGTCTGCCAAGGTTGGTGTGGAAGAAGTTGAGCGGCCTGACCGCAACTCCACTGAAGACCTTTGCGATGAACTGGAATGCCAACTGCACCACAGGCCTCCTCACCCAATATCAGTGTGTAACCTCGCTAATGCTCTTGTGGCTGAATGGGTAAATCCCCAAAGCCACACTCCAAAATGAAGTGGAAAGCCTTCCGAGAAGAGTAGATGTTAATATATCAGCAAAGGGGGACTAAATCTGGAATGAGATGTCCATGTAGTATATGTAAATGTATATGTATAAATGGGTTGTGTGTGTATATATGTAAATATGTATATGTGTATTGGTATAGATATTTTTCTTATTATTATTGGGTTAAAAGGGGGGCTTTAAATGTCAGTCTCTCTCTCATCACATAATGAATAAATGTTCAATAATTACTTATTAACCCTTATGTACCTTGGATATTCTGACTGCTCACAGTATGGAACAATTAATTGTTGACCCAGCCTACTGCCTCAAAATTAGTCCCTATGCCATATTTTGAACTCCAAATGGACATTCAGGAACCTGAAAACTCAATAATAAATGGGTCTAACAGAAAATAACAAGTATAATGCTTGTTTATAAACATTATAAACTTTTCCTAACTTAAATCTTTATTTTAAAAAAAAACTACACTATGAACACTAGGGTGGTATGGTGGCACAGCAGGTAGCATTGCTGCCTCACATCTCCCTGGTCTCCCTGGAGTCCCAGGTTTGATCCTGTTCTCCTGTGTCTTTTGACTGCCCAAGAAACATGTATAAGGTGGCTTGGCTATGCTAACTGCTCCAGCTATGAATGAGTGTGTGAATGTGTGTGTGCCTGGTGCCCAGCGATGGATTGGTGTCCGATCTAGGGTGAATTCCTTCACCTTCTGCCCAGTGTTACTCAGCAAAAGGCTCCGAATTCAAAGCCACCCTGACCAGGATAAAGATGAAAATTACTGAAGATGAATGAATAAAGGAATCATGAACACTAACTTTAATCCCTCTCTACCCTACCAGCTAACATTACTCTTTGCAAATATGGCAGTAACTCAAAACTTTGAAGGTCTGACCTTTCTAAATGTATTTTCCACACTTCCTGCTTGTTATGCTTGCTTTGCCATCTTTTTTGATGGCCAAAAATTTTATCTCCTCCATTTCCACCACTGTACACTGTACAACACTATTTTTTCATGGGAATGCTTGTGATCTCATCACATAGTCAAGTCCCCTCTTGACTGTCACCACGCTTTCCCATCCATTGGGAAAGCCATTCCCATCCATTCCATTCCCATCCCATGCCCAGTCAAGATTTTACTGTTTCACTTTTGTCAAGATTCTCCCATAACTGCCCAATAGCTTATAGGAGTCTATTTAGAAATATGTTCCCAGACAAGGAATTCAAGGACCTTTTTTCACAGGAGCTGCTCATAGTTTTCTTATTTCCTCCATTTTGAACCTGTAATTCATTCGGAACAGAAGTTATGTACATAATGTGTAGTGCTTGCATTTTGAAAAAAATAAAAAACCTGGTGGAAATTCATTTTAGGGAACATCAAATGTCAAGCCAAAAAAAAAGTTTAGGGTGATTTCATGCCTTCATTAAAAGTCAAATTTGACTAGAACAATATGGAAAGGTTAAATATTTTATTGGAAGCTTGAATTTAACACTTAATTTTATAAAGCATCTTGTCGCCTTACTAAAACCAAGATAAGCTGTTCATACATTGTATCATTTCTTTTTATATTGTTTATTGTCTATGTATGTGTAATTGTATGTATAATTGCTATAAAATTAAATAAAGTGCTACAGTATTTCCTGTTTACGAAATGTTTAATTTTTCCAGCTAGAATTTACCTAAACAGAGTAGCTGCATAACACACTTGTAACTTACCAATGAGTTGGGTGAAGTCTACATCTAGTCTCTCTCTGTAACCAAAGTCAGGGTCCATTCCACTCCGGTGAAGAACAACCTGAGCCACACACTCTTCAATCACCTTGTAGTATTGAGGTCTGAATGAGAAAAATATTTACACATTTATAAAACTTTGTAAAACAATCTTCAATAATATTCCATGCCACTGAAACAATTCAGTGCGTAACGAAATCAGTAAAAACAAAGCATGAAGCTACAGACTGAGTTGACAGATGCACATATTAGCAGTTATGCTCATACCTACATAGAAATAACATTCATGAAATGTATCAGTCAGGATTTAGCCCTCATCAAAGCACAGAGACAGCGCTGGTTAAAGTAGTAAATGACCTACTACTGGCCTCTGATCAGGGTTGTGTCTCCTTGCTTGTGTTGCTTGACCTTAGTGCAGCTTTTGATACTACTGATCATTCTCCTTGATAGACTAGAAAATATTGTTGGCTTTAAGGGAATGGCCTAATTGTTATCAGCTTTTAGATGTAACTGGTGACATCTCTACGCATACTAAGGTAAAGTTTGGTGTTCTGCAAGGTTCGGTTTTAGGCACACTGCTCTTTTCTTTATACAGTATATGCTACCGCTGGGTAAAATTATTTGTAAACATGGTATTAGCTTCCACTGTTATGCTGATGACACACAGTTGTATGTTTCAGCAAAGCTAGATGACAGACACCAGCTTAATAAAGTTGAGGAACGTGTAAAGGACATTAGACACGGGATGCTTATTAACTTCATTTACTTAATTCTGACAAGACAGAAGTACTTGTACTAGGACCACATGCAACTAGAAGTAAGCTTTCTGATTACATAGCAACTCTGGATGACCTCTCTCTCTTTCACCATGTGCAACAGTTAAAGACCTTGGTGTAATTATTGACTCCATCCTTTCATTTGAAGCTCATGTAGATATTACTAGGATAGCCTTCTTTCATCTCAGAAATATTGCTAAGATATATAATATCACTATATGTTGCAGAAAAATTAGTTCATGCTTTTATTACCTCTAGGTTGGATTATTGTAATGCCTTACTATCTGAATGCTCCAGTAGGTGCATAAACAAGCTCCAGTTAGTCCAGAATGCAGCAGCGAGAATCCTGAAGATACCAGAAGATATGACCACATCACCACTATCTTATGCACATAGAATTCACTCCCAATCATCTTTCGCACTGATTATAAAATACTACTATTGACCTATAAAGCACTGAATGGTCTTTTGGTCTTTTATGATCTGCCATGCCTACTTCAATCAAAAGGTGCAGGCTATTTGTTGGTACATCGAATAGTGAAGGATACAGAAGGAGGTATAGTTTTCACTTACAAAGTTATGGAACAGCCTTCCACTTAGGGTTCGGGGCTCAGACACAGTCTCAGTGTTTAAGTCTAGGCTGAAAATATATTTGTTTAGCCAAAGCTAGAGGGTTCACAGGCACAGAGTCTTATGGTGAACTGGGATGACTGGATGCTGTGGCTCCCCTCTCTCGCATTCACTCAGGTTTGTTGACAGTGGAGTAGCTGGCTGCTTTATGTCCCAGGGTGCCCTCATGTCTGTGGCTGGCTCTCCTTTTTAGTTATGCTGTCATAGCTAGTTTTGCCGGGGTCCCTGCTTGCACTCTGCATGCAAAATACATAGTCCTTAACCATTACAGGACAAAAAGCATACCTAACAATCTCTCCCTCTCTCTCTGTCGAGCTACATATGTTACACCTGAGATACAAGTGATCCTCACCCATTCTGCTCTCCAGACCTGCCTGATCCATCCTGATGCCCTACTTCTAGATGGAGTTCTCATCGGTTGGAGATCGCTCGCTGCTGTTGGGGGTGACCTCCGCATGGACGGCGTGAAGAACATTGGAATTGCTAGGGATGGTGCCACTTGGGGACCATGGAGTTGGCTTTGGACTGTGGTTCACATGGGCAGTTGTACTGTGATGGCTTGGGACTGCAATTGCTGTGGTGGCTTTGGGGCTGCGGTTGCCCTGAGCAGTTTTGCACTCAGGTCTCCATCAGTGGACAGTGGATAGGTTCAACAAAACAGATTTCATGTGAAGACTGTATTGAATTTCCTGGTTACATAAATTGCACTATTTGTCCATGTAGTACACAGTTATAGAAGGGATTTATTTATAATTGTGACCCAGATGAGGATGGGTGCCCCTTTTGAGTCTGGTTCCTCTCAAGGTTTCTTCCTCATATCGTCTCAGGGAGTTTTTCCTTGCCACCGTCACCTCTGGCTTGCTCATTAGGGATAAATTCATACATTTACAATTTATATCCTGAATTTATTTCTGTAAAGCTGCTTTGTGACAATGTCCATTGTTAAAAGTGCTTGAACTGAATTGAATTGAATAAAGGCATCGAGCAAAACAGCCTCAGGAATAAAGACATTTGGCAAAATGGCCTCAGACATACAGGCATCGGGCGAAATGGTATCTGGCATAAAGGCCTCGGGTGAAATGGCCTCAGGCATAAAAGCATCAGACGATAAAGCCTCAGGCATAAAGGCATCAGACAAAACAGCCTCAGACTGAGCGACTTCAGTTGGAAGGTTTGCATTGCCCACCCCGCATGTGACGTCATGTCTGCATACGGTTCAGAAGCAGTTCAGAATCGTGAATGCAGACAGACAGGTAGAGACGGAAGGTAAGCCATACCTGATATACTTTAGTCTTACTTTGTATACAGATTGAGCTGTATACAGAAGAGAACATGTCCCACTGCAATTGTTTAGTATTATGCATGAGTTTATTTGCATGTTTAAAAACAAACTCGCCAACATCCAAGCTAGCTAGTTGCAATATTTTGTTTAGCTACCTAAGTTTTTAGCTAAGTTTTGCCCAATGCCTAACTGTACGAGACTTGACACCTGACATAGATTTTTCTGAGTCCTGAAGCCTTTTAGTCTGATAGTCTGAGTCTTTTGTGATATAGCTGAGAACTGACGCTAAGGTCTGAGGATGTCCTAATATGTACACCGCTTGGGTTTATCTGCTGCCACAGCACATAGTGTGTGACCTTTTCTGAGTCACAGTGTATTATCAACTTTAATGTAAAGAGACATTTAGCAAATACAATGTTATCTTAAGCCAAGGTACAGAAGGTGAATAATTACAGTCTGGTCAATAAGTATTTGGACAGTGACAAATCTTCATAATTTTGCCTCTGTACACCACAACAATGGATTTGAAATGAAGCAATCTAGATGTGATTCAAGTGTAGACTTTTGGCTTTAATTCAAGGGGTTTAATAAAAATATTGTATTAACCGTTTAGGAATTATAGCTTCTTTTTTTTTTACATAATCCCTCCATTTCCACAGGCTCAAAAGTAATTGGACAATTGACTTATAAGCAGTTTCATGGCCAGGTGTGGCCTGTTTCCTCATCATCTCATGACAAATTAAGGAGATAAACGGTCTGATTCCGAGCATTGAATTTGCATTTGGTAGCTCTTCAGGAGAACTCTCAATATGAAAAGGCTGAATAAACAAAACAGACCTATCAGACAGATAGTAGAAACTTTAGAAGTGGCCAAATCAACAAAAAAAGAAAAAGAAGGAATACACTGGCAAGCTCAGCAACACCAAAAGGCCTGGAAGGCCACAGAAGACAACTAAAGTAGATGATCACAGAATTCTTTCCTTGTTGAAGAAAAATCCCTTCAAACCATCTAGCCAAGTCAAGAACACTCTGGAGGAGGTAGGTGTATCATTGTCAAAGTCTACAATCAAGAGACACCTTCATGAATGTAAATACAGACGGTTTACCTCAAGATGCCAACCACTGGTAACACTCAAGAACAGAAAGGCTAGACTTTGCTTAAAAAAATAAGAACACCTCTGGAAAAAAAAAAAGCCTACCCAGTTCTGATATAAGATTAACTTGTATCAGAATGATGGGAAGAGAAGAGTATGGAGAGGAAAAAGGGGGGCTCATGTTCCAAAGCATACCACATCATCTGTCAAACACTGTGGAGGAAGTGTTATGGCATGGGCATGTATGGCTGCCAATGGAACTGGGTCACTGGTGTATTGATGATATGACTGCTGATAGAAGTAGCAGAATGAATTCTTAAGTTTATAGAGCTATACTTTCTGCTCAGATTCAGTCAAATCCTGCAAAACTGCTTCACAGTACAGATGGATAAAGACCGAAACATACCATGAAAGTAACCTCTATCCAACTGAGCATGCTTTTCACATACTGAAGGCAAAACTGAAGGCAGAAAGACCCAAAAACAAGCAGCAACTGAAGGTGGCTGCAGTAAAGGCCTGGCAAAGCATCCCAAGGGAGGAAATTCAGCATTTGATGATGTCCATGGGTTCCAGACTTCAGGCAATTTTTTAAAATTATTAAAAATAATCCTAATATTTATGATTGGTAGTTTGTCCAACTACTTTTGAGCCTGTGAAAATGGAGGGACTCTACAAAAACGTCTGTAATTCCTAAATGGTTAAAGAAATGTTTTTGTTAAACTCCTTCAATTAAAGGTGAAAGTCTACACTCCAATCACATTTCACTGCGTCATTTCAAATTCATTGTGGTGGGGTACAGAGGCAATTATGAAAATTGTGTCACTGTCCAAATACTTATAGACCTGGCTGTATGTGTTATGCTACCTATCTATTTTTACGTACAGTTTTCACAGATCTAAAATCTGTGGGGGAAATTATGACACAGTGTGCTGACACAAATCTGCGGGGCTAATTGATCCCATTAGCCCCTCCCTGCATGCTTCTTATTCCTTTTGCATAAAATTGCATTTATTTATGTCCTGTCAACGCCGTATAGTATATCATACATGTATCTTGCACCTTGGGTCCAGGAGAAAGCTTATTTCATCTCACTGGGTACTGCAAATTGTATCTGGTTGTGACAAAGATCTACTTGACTTGAGACATCAAAGCACAAAAACATTTGCTTTTCACAGGAGAAAGCTGAGAATGTGTGTTTTTGTGTTTAGGAGGTACTTTATTTAATATTTAAGGTAGGCTGGCAAGGTCATTAAAAAAAAAGCATCTTTTTAACTCAACTTCAGTTTTCAACTAATATTATTTGCTGTCATGTCAGTTTCAGTAAAATTAGTTTCGCAGCTGGATTTTCAGTTGCGCAGGGGTGACTTAGCTTGTCACATAGGTTGTGTTTGTCATGATGTAACTAAGCTAGCTTCAGACATAAGTCATGTTAGCTTTAGCTTACTTCATGTTACTTGATCAATTTATAATATCTATGTAGTTGTAAAGGTATTTTGTACTTTGTGATTTTATGTATTATTTCTGATATATGACATTATGATAAAATAACTCTTGAAATCTCTAGTCGGAGTAATTATTAATCAGCTATTATCATACTTGTTTTAATAAGTGTTTGCAGATATTAAGATTATCAATAAAAGTAAAAGTAATAGAAGTAAAAAATAAATAAATAAAAGTAAAACACTGCCTGCTCCTACACTTGTGGCTGAAATACATATTAACATAATAAGTTGTCCTACGTTTCTTGTGGCTGGGCTACCATCTTTCCAGCATGGTACAGATAACTAGAAAGATGTAAAAAGCTGACCTAGAACTGTCAGACCCTACCACTGTAGACAGCATATGCCCCCCCCCCCCAATACAGCATCACACTCACTTCTTAGATCCCTCCCTCCTTCTCACTGTCTGGCACCATCTTTCCTGTCTCTTATCCAACTAACGCTCCACACGAACCATGTAATCCTCATATCAGTCACAGCCAAAACCATATGCTCCATATTTTCTCACTCTCATCTACCTCCTCTTCATCATGTCCTACAAGCCAACCTAATAAATAAAAAAAAGGGAAAAGGCGAAAAGAAACCTAAAATTCTGGTTTATTCCAATTTCTTAGTGAGTTTAAATGTCGGAATTATGGGAAAGTTTCAGACATAAGTCATGTTAGCCGGCTGATAAGTATTGATTAGTATTAGTAATTAATATACTCTTTCATGCAAGTTGATAGCTTTGATTATCAGCCAGTCAGTAAATCCTATGGACCAAACTACAGATATGGCATTAATGTCCCTATTCCCTATTGAGACTTGGTCATTAAAGTACACAGTGAATTTAGTGGTTCCTTTTAATCTAAATTATAGCCATATAACAACAAAAAAACAACTAATTTAATCTAGTACATAAAAACATTTCCAAGGTTCAAAGGCTGGAAACACATGATGAATTATGATATGGTCCTGGATTGCTGCCTGAAATAGGCTTTTGGGCATACAAGCCACAGCCCAGGCTGCTGTACTATGTTTTTAAAAAGAGAAATAACTTTTCACCATCAGATTTCTGGCTCCTACTTACTTGTATAAACACTGTAATTAGGTGAAAATATGTTGTGTATAGTCAGGACTGGTAACAATAAAATAAGGTATTTAATTTAGAGAAAAATATTTTAAATATGCTTCAAGAATATCTTGAGATCTGTTTTATCGAGTCACCTTGGCCTTTATTGGAAAGGAGCAGGAAGACCAGAATGCCTTCAGGTTAAAATTAGGTGTTCTGGCACAGATTAGAAAAAAATCATTATTTGGGGAAATTATGCTCACCTGATATAGTAGTCATTCCTGATGAGCAGCAAGTGCTGAAGAACAGATAGGAAATAGGACTCTGAGCCTGTATCTTTCACCATGTTTGACAGAATATGGTAAACCTCATCCATATCAGTGCACGGACAGTCAAGGAACTGTTTGTTTGGGGTGTGTCATGAAGATAGAACAGCATGTTATAAACTAAAAGACAGAACAGTGAACAGAACAGACGGAACTTTTTTAATGAAATAACAAAAATACACAGCAATTTCAAAGCCATTTGGCCAGTGTTGTTGAAAGTCCATAGGTGTCTGAATGACCATACCTGTGTCTGTCCACTAAAACTGTTCTCCCTTCTTTTAAAGTCTTTTGAGATATAACTTATGCCAACAAAACCAAGGATGAATTGCTCCTGCTGTCTACTTATAAGCCCTTGCCAATAGTATGGATAATGTTCCTCTTTCGGCTGCTCCCGTTAGGGGTCGCCACAGTGGATCATTGGTCCGCATATTTGGTTTGGCACAGTTTTTACGCTGGATGCCCTTCCTGACGCAACCCTCCCCAGTTTTATCCGGGCTTGAGAGCGTACTGTTGCACGCAACCCCAGTGGCTGAGGTTGGTTCGAACCCGGGCTGCAGCAGTGAGAGTACTGTGGCCTAACCACTAGTCCACCGGGGACCCAACTATAATAGTATGGATATAATATGAATCTAAATTCCCCAGCTCCAAAGCTTCATTATGTAAAGCTAAAATAAAATAATCACCCCTTTCATAATTTCTAGATGTTTGGTGATACCTGATATTTTAAATTAATTGCTTAAATCATACCATATTCCTTCCTCTCACCATTTGCAAAATCGCCAACAAGCATTTATTACTTTCCATCCCTATCTACACAAACAAACTCTTGGCAGGACAGCTAAATATCCACTGAACTTACAATATATCAGTTGTTCAAATCGTGCCAGTTCTATACATGTTCTGTCAGCACCGCATGGCATTTGAAATCCATTTCCCTTCCTGATAAAAACTGTAAGTGTCCAAGGTAAATCATGACTACTTGCACACAACACTGATTTTGAGTTTTGTGCACTGGCATTAATAATAAACGTAGTGAAATAAAGGTTCATGAATAACCACAAGCAGGAGTAACAACCTCTGTGAAGCTGGCACCCACTTAAAAAGAAATTGTATAAAACCTATAGTATATTAGTTGCTTGGGTTGATTTGCTGTAAAAATGGTTTGTGCTTGTTTGGGTGTTGAGATTTTATAACAGCTATATTTCAGTGTAAGTCTTAAGCCAAAATTGATTTCACTGTGCACCAAACCCGTGACATCTGGTCAGTTGGTTGGTCTTTGCTTTCTTGAGATATTACAGTGATGTTACTCTTGGCAGGCGACTATATAATATCACAAAAACCAAATCAACACAAACAACAATTTCTTTCCGGCACAACAAATAAGCACAAATGCAACATAAATGAATGTTAATGGATTAATATATTTTTATACCTAAGGACCAATATCACTGAGGTGGTCCATCACTGACAAGCAGTGTCCTCTCAGCTACTAATTAAAATTCAGCAGCTGCCTGGAGTCTCCAAAAATTGACATTCATGAGAAAAGCACAGAAAGAGGCAGAGTGGTATAAAGGTGAAAAAGCTGTTGTTGGTTTGGACAAAACAAAAGGACAGGTACAGCAAGGAATGTTAAGAACTATACTATGAGTATCATATGCAACGGTACTTTAGATATTTTCCTTCTCACTAAAGGAATATGCTGGAGCACATAGAAAAGCTGTTATTTCAATGTGAGAATTAGGGGTCAAATTCAAATGTATAGAGGGAAAATGGTAAATATACATAACCACATGTGAAGTTATCAGAAGTTGTGAAATATAATGACAAATTCTGCCTGGCTCCAAGTGAAATGGGGGCACTGGGTTTAAGATTAAAGAAGCTGAGAGAGAGCAGCACATCTCAATCTCTGGCTGCTGTTCATGGAAAAGGAATTGCTGTGAAAAGGATATTCCATCTCTGTGCGGATGTCATCCAGCCGGTGAGACAGCTCAATAGAATCCTCCTCCTTATTCTCATTGAACACCTTCAGCTGAATGTCCAATTCTTCTGTCTCCTTCAGCTCCTGTCATTAGAGAGGAGGAGAAAATGAGTATGTAAGATCATTAAAAAAAACAGCAGGGAGCTACAAGTGGAGGTTACCTATATCTCCATCCCCATTGTCACTTTGATCCAAATGGTGTACTATTTACAGTAAATGCACTAATTCACAGTAGATTTAGGTTTCTGATTTAAGAAGCACATTTGACTACTTGCTGTGATGATATTTCTGGATTCCATTGGTGGGAATGGAACACCTACATCCGCAGTATGAATCACTGCAAGTGGAGTATATATGCAGTAAAATGTAACCTAGAATTCTGCAGCTATCAATCACACAACTGCACTTTAGGCATGACATCTGTCTTACAGAAACAGAGAATCAGAGAGTGAGAAAGCATGTAATACCACAGCAGGGAACAGTAAATTCACACATGCGCGCACACACACACTCCAACTAACTCTTTACCATATGTTAAATATAATTATGTTGTGTGTGTGCGCGCATGTAGTCTTATTTTTCTTTTCTTTTTTTTTGCTTCTATTTTGAATAAAATAGAAACTGGAAACTTATTATACTTAATTCTTGTGTCTAAATAAGTGGCTAAATGGAGCAATAAGGACTGGAACAGAAGTCCAGACAGTGTAAAACAATTGAGCAGGAAGTGTATTAGAAGTTCTTTTATTAGCAATTTGCAGCAGAATTTCCTGAAATGTTCTAGAATATGTTAAAGAGAAACACTGCTTTGAGAAATTATATGTCAGAAAAAACTCACTGGCAGGATCTTCTTCAGGCCACAGCGCAGAAACTCGTTCCGTAAATGGATTCTGAAGTCCAGATCATCCGGAGAGGTGACCAGGGCATTGATTAGTTGCATGCAGGCTGTCTGTGTTCACATGTGCACACAAAAAATACAGACAAGGTCTAAACCCATTCCTCATCAAATGGATGCTAATTATTACTAACTTACGTTCACATAATTATATCTTGGTGTGCAAAATAAAATATGGCAGAGCATTATATAAAACAATGAAATTATGATGCATGCAGTAGTGAAGGATAAGATAGGATGAAAGAGAAGTGTCTCCACAACAAAGAGCAGACAGCATGCAAAACTGGTCTGTAGATTTTTAAACCACATGTAGTGCAGTCGGCAGATGACCGGATGAGCTAAGCAGGCACACTAAAACGTTTTTAATTTAGAAGTTTACTGCAGTGAACAGAGATGTGCTATGAGTCTTAACTGGCTGTAAAGTGACTCCTAGAACCAAGGCAACATGATAAATAATATGTGAAGAATAACAGCCATGTGGAAGGATAGCACTCTGTGTGTATATATGAGAAGCTCAGACACTCTATAAACATCAAAAACACTTTCCCAGAAAAAGAAAAGAAAAATTCTGAAAAAAATCTCTTTGTTTTGCAGGTGTTCTTCTTTCACCATTCTCACTGTCAATTATTGACATTGACAAATATTATCTATTATTTTGTATGAAGAGTTTAAGGACATGGACAGGACATGGACAGGACTGAAGAGAATAGACAGGAATACAAGGAGTTACAGCGCAGAGTGAAGAGGGAGGTGTCTAAGGCCAAGCAGGAGGCATATGA
>CM075009.1:11678910-11697346 GCA_037576675.1 Pangasius sanitwongsei | reverse complement strand
AGTTGCAGAGGGAGGTGTTCAGGCCCAGCAGGTTCAACTTTCCAATCAGGTGCTGAGGAATGATTGTGTTGAATGCTAAACTGAAGTTCGAACATGTGTGAACATATGTGTCTTTACTGTCCAGGTGGGTGAGGGCCAAATGGAGGGTGGTGGTGATGGCGTCATCTGTTGAGCGGTTGGGGCGGTAAGCGAATTGCAGGAGGTCCAGTGAGGGGGGCAGCAGGGTCTTGATGTTCCTCATGACGAGCCTCTCGAAGCACTTCATGATGGTGTGTGTAAGTGCAACAGGACTGTAGTCATTGAGGCAGGACACTGAAGACTTCTTTGGCACGGGGATGATGGTGGTGGCCTTGAAGAACGTCGGAACAACGGTGCTGCTCAAGGAGGTGTTGAAGATGTCCGTGAAAACATCTGCCAGCTGGTCTGCACATCCTCTGAGCACCCTGCAGGGAATGTTGTCTGGTTCAGCAGTCTTCAGCGGGTTGACTCTGTGTAGAGTCTTCCTCACATTGGCCGTGGTTAGGCACAGCACTTGGTCATTGGGAGGAGGGGTGGTTTTCCTTGCCGTCACACCATTCTGTGCCTCGGACCGAGCGTAGAAGTTGTTCAGTGCATCTGGGAGGGAGGCATCACTGTCACAGGCAGGTGTTGTCGTCCTGTAGTTGGTGATGGCCTAGATGCCCTGCCACATGCGCCGCGTGTCTCTGCTGGCCATGAAATGATCGTGGATTCTCTGAGCGTGTGTGCGCTTTGCCTCTCTGATGGCCCGGGACAGTTTGGCGCTCGCTGTTCTTAGGGCCGCCTTGTCGCCTGCTCTGAAGGTGGAGTCTCAGGTCCTCAGTGGCGCACGCACCTCTGCACCTCTGAACTTGATGAGAGAGACATCAAACCAGACTCATTTGAGTTAAATACTGACACCAAGTTAGTGCTAGGATACAACTAAACCAAACAAGTAGCTTTTATGTCAATATCAGCAACAGAGTGCAAGGAATCTGAAAGTCTACCAGACCAGAACAGTAGCGATACATAACTTCAAATTTGCACCCAACTGACTTGCTGCACATTCCATATATGCTTCAGACTTACAGTTCTATCTGGCTTCCTGGATCTGCCTTTCTTGCTCATCCTGATGGTTTTCCCACTGATAGTAAGCCTTATGAGCTCATAAACCCAGACTCAATGAGATTCATCCAAACTGTACCAGTCTAGCATTCCATGCCACTTCCCCAGCATTTTTCCAGCTAGAAATCCCTTCTGAGACCTACTGCCTCTCTTATCCATCTTATCCATATCATATGATCTCAGAAATTAGTTGCATTGGGGAACTGCTTCAGTGAATGGTATTACTGTTCAGAGCCTTGCTCTGTAGATGAATTCTCTTAAGCCAAAACTGTTATCCTTGGATGTGTATAGCAAGAAGTCTACTCACAAGTGTTCATGCTCTTGAAAGCAGGAAAAGACATTTCTAAAAGAAATGTTTTGAGGACAGTAAATGCCATCATTGATGATTGGTCTTTTGAGGGTTGGAGAACAGCTGGAGAACATGCCACTAAACTTTGAAAAGAAACATCCCATCATCTCTGGGAAAAGCCACATTGCTTCACTGACCGTAAGACAATTTAATGAACAAGCCAAACATCAAGGTCGTATCTTTACAGAAGGGCCATTAGAAGTGCAGGATTCTGGAGCATTGGTGCCAAGAGATGTATTCACCAGTGTATTCATAGGCTCAGAGGCAGAGTTGTAGAACAAAAGATGCCTGATCTCCCTCAGGACTGTCATAAAACAGATCTGCCTTTTATGCAAATTGGTCTAAATGTGTTTGGTCCTAGTCCTAGGAGTTTGGCCTATCTTCACAAAATTTGTCATATTACACAAAGTACTATGTCACTGTTCTAATCTTAAGTGGATTTTTAATGTTGACGGAGTTATTTCAGAAATGGCCACCAACAGCCAATCAGATTTCAGCAGTCATACCTGCTGTCTCAAAAAAAAAAAAAAAAAAAAAAAAAAGATAAAGGTAATTACTTTATAGCGTGACGATATATAGTAATACTGTATGCTACATGATCCTCACACACAGTTTTTGAAGATATAGTTTTATCATAAAATAAGCAGTTATTGTATATTCAGTTGAAGTTTGAATGGGCTTATTTTTTAATTGAACTTTTTATATGCATCTAAAAGAACTGTGAGCAATATACTTAAAGCATTTTGTATCTAATTAAATGATGCTACTTGTGCCTACATTTTATCAGCTTACTGTGGAGCAGCACAAAACATTCACCAGTTTTTTATTTGAAAAATAAGCCAGCACATCAAATATCTCTGCAGCGTTTGTGCCTGCCATTTATTGCCACACTGTGCAGTTGTACCAACATGCAACAGAAAGGGAGAGAAAAAAAAAAGGGTTAATCACATCCCTTATATATGAAACATTATGTATGAATAAATGTTGAGTAATTTATAGAATAGGATTTTAGGTGAACATTTCCGTGAAATAAAATGCAAGCAATAATTCAAATAAGCAATGTTTTATGCTTTAAGGTGCATAAACACCTGCCTATTTCCTCTATTAAGCTCTTGTTTATCCAACAGGGAACTAATCAAGAATGAATTCTTCCCAGAGGCAAGAAGAACAGAAGCAGACATAAAAAAATATCCTAACTACCCTTGGGGACGAAACATCTATACCTTAGAGGGTGAGAAGAATCCTGCAAGATTTAATTTTCTCCAAAAGGAGCTGTGAATGACCTGAAATTTCATATCTTCTAGTAGATTTTCCTATCTTTGTATTGAATGAAGAGTTTTCAGTTTCTGAATTGAGATCTTTTTTTGTTTTTTACATTGTTTTCCATCACCCTGAAACAATTTCCTTTATTCTTTAGGTGTCGTAGATGGGGCACCCTACTCAATGATCTCTGATTTCCCATGGCTTCGTTCTCTGCGTATAGCAGTACCCAACAGTTATGCTCGTTCTGACTTTGAGGATGATGAAAGCAGTAAGTGAAGTTCACTGTGGTGTTGCTGTTGACCAGATGGATGATTCTCATGAAATCTGCTAAAAATATCAAATTATCTACCTTTGAAACTGGTATCACTTCATTTTCTTATGGGCATATTGAAGTGCTGCCTTATGAAACAACTGAACTGAGACAAACGTAGGCATCAAGGCAGCTGCTTTCTTGTTTTAAACTCTGACACTTCCAAAGAAGCAGGACATTCCTTAAAAGATGTGCAAGCGAAGTACTACAGAGGCTGTTGAGGGAAAACCCTTCAATTTTGATATTTTCTACTAGATGACATTCTGAAAACTATATGAAATATATTACTCTTTTACATGTATCTCAACCAGAAGTAAAGTATAGAATCTTATGCCACAGCACCGTTGAATTCTTGAATCTGATTGGTAAGATGATGTTGATTCATTTTTTATAGCAGCATGGTATTTATCTGTGCATGCTATGTTTGACCATGTCCAATAGTGACTGATATAGTTTGACTGACCAGTTGGTGTTTGAGAGGGGCAGTGCAATAGCCAAGTGGGTTTGCGTCCCAAAGCAATTCTAATTCAGCAAGAGTATATTGCTCTTATGCCAGACTGTACTGATGGCAAAATGAATTTCTGGTATCCACTGGTTTCAGGAACATAGCTTGCTATAATTCAATTCAATTTTATTTCTATAGCGCTTTTAACAATGGACATTGCCACAAAGCAGCTTTACAGAAATATATAAGTTCCGGATATAAATTTTAAATGTATAATTTTATCCCTAATGAGCAAGCCAGAGGTGACGGTGACAAGGAAAAACTCCCAGAGACGGCATGAGGAAGGAACCTTGAAAGGAACCAGACTCAAAAGGGAACCCCTCCTTGTCTAGGTGATAATGGATAGTGCAATTATAAATAAATCCCTTCTATAACTGTGTACTACATGGACAAATCGTGCAATTGTGCAACCAGTAAATTCATTAGAGCTTTTACATGAAATCTCATGGTGATCTTTAGGCTGTCGATGTAGGGCCATCCTCAACAACAGCGAGTGTTTTTCAGGTGGTGAGAACTCCAAACAGAAGTAGGGCATCAGGATGGATCAGACAAGTCCAGAGAGCAATGCTTATAATGTTTTTTGTGGTTCAGTTGACTCTCCCTGTCAAGTTAGTTTGAAGATGGCACGCAATTGTTCCCATTGTGTTTAGCAGTCAAGAAATGAACTGGTGTGCTCTGTCTGAAACTAGGTACACTGACATACCACTGTGAGTAAATATTTATCTGGTTAAAATGCTGAGGTGTATGGGATGAGAGCAAGGGAAACAACACCCAATTACTGCGACAGACCACCACCATCAGATATTCACTTAACTTGGAAAAGGACCCGTTAGATGCTTACCTACATTATATGGCCAAAAGTTTGTGGACACCTGACCGTCACACTCACATGTGATTTTTGAACAGATGTCATCCCCTCTTTGCTGTTATAAAAGCTTCCACTCTACTCTGAAGGCTTGCCACTAGATTTTGGACTGTGGCTACGGGGATTTGCCCATTTATCTACAAGAGCACAATTTGGCCCTTGTCAAATTTGCTCAGATCCTTACGCTTGCCCATTTTTCCTGCTTCCAACACATCAAGAACTGACTATTCACTTGCTGCCTGATATATCCCACCCCTTGACAGGTGCCACTGTAATGAGATAATCAATGTTATTCATTTCACCTATCAGTGGTTTTAATGTTATGGCTGATCTGTGTATGTCCTCAGCACACATTTTTTCAGGTTTTTCTTTCCTCTCTTTCAGTTAAGACCGACATTTTGTTGATCTAAACTAACGGACAGACTTGCTTTTCATTAGTGACACATGGACAACATGATACACTGAAAAGCAAAACCTTCATTTCTTTGCTGTTACATTGGTTGAGCTCTTCAAAAAAAAAAATCAGCAAAGGATTGCTCTAAAACAGTTAAATGAAGTTGTCAGAAATGAACGTGATCCACCTTTAAAATCAATCCATGCCACTGCATTGCATTTCACTGTGTGATTCCATGGTAGATCAAAAAGCAATTACAGTAGTGAATAAAACATGAAATGCAGTACACAAAATGTATTGCTTTCCATTATTGCCATGCAGAAAACATACCACAGTGAAAAACAGAATCTTCAGTGCATTGCTTGTCACTTGAACACTTCAGTGAAAAACAATGAGCAGGGGATTGCTTTTAAAGAATGAAATGCTAAAGTTGTCTAATGAATGTAATCAAAGTTGTCTAGTGAACGTAATCAACTCTGCATTTCCTCTGCATTTATTTTTCATCAGTGTGTGGGACCCATGCCACACTGAAATGCACTCACTCTCTGATCACAATCCTGTCATTGTTCAATTAAAAACATAAGCCATTTGCTTATGTCAACTGGTGGGAATATCACGTAGTATTTCAGCATATTATTATTTATGAACAATGCAATGAAAGTTTTGCTTTTCATTGTGGTGTTATCCACCTGTCACTAATGAAAATCCTACATCATGCTTCAGGCTTTGCAATTTAACCAAGTTCAACATTTAGTTGTTTCCAATCTAGCCCAATTTAGCATAAAAAAGCAACCCTGGTGCTTTAATATTACTGCTTGTAATGATTTATAATCCCACACTATTGTGCCACCCAGAAGAAAATAGGTTTGCTTTTGAGTCTGAATATTACTACTCTTTAGTATTGATAGTTTGCTCATTAGAGATCTAAATCTAGATCAGGATTTCTTTAAAGCTGCTTTGTGACAGTGTCTGTTGTTAAAAATATCATATGCAAATAAAGTTCAATTAAATCGAATTGCTAACAGCAGACTGGGGTTGGAGCCAAGTTCTCTCCACTATCTTGCCTTCTCTCTGCCAAGTTTTTTTTTTATTATTCATTCATTTTTCATGTCTTCCACCATCTGAAAAGTAGTGAATAGCACATGCTCTTTGCAGCTAATCACTGAATGGCTGGTTTCCGCTTGGTTCTGAGTGACTGATGAACCATGCTGCCAGAGTTGCGCTTGTGCAGCCAATGGGTAAGGTCTCTGTAATTTGAGGACAAACACTAGCTCTATGCCCATTGCCTCAGAACTGACCGTCTCAGAGAAGTACCATCAGTTTGGAAAGCAGAGTAAGACACAGAGAAAGATGCTACGTAGAGATGTAGGTCACATAGAGAACCTAGCATCAGCATCAGGCTCAGCTGAAATCACTGATCTTGAAATTGATACATGCAACATAAACTTGCACCCTTAAGCAGAGTCCTCCGTATAGACCAAGAGCCATCCAAGCAGCATAGGTATCCTCTTTATAGCCCAGGAGCCTAGAGCTAAGAAGAGTAAATGTTTTATCTGTGGCCATGGGTGGGAGACATTTCCTGTGTTGACTGTGAACCGATTGTTGAACTGCAGTGAACAGTTGAACTATTGAATTGCATTGCAATGGTGATAGATGCAGTGTTAAGGCCGATTTATGTGTCTGCGTTAATGCACCTTTGCATCTTTGTGTCACAATGCAGAGATGGAGGGACCATGGATAAACATGGCACATAGAGATGTGCTAGCATGCAGTCTTCCAATGAGCTAACTACGCGTTGTACGTATCTTTGGGCTATGCATTGGGCAAATGCTGATTGGTTGGCAGGGAGCCGTGTCTGGGTGTATACCTGGAAACAGTTTGATGAGATGTTGACATTTCTTCTGTGGGTTTAATCAAATTCAGATTAATATAGTTTAAATTTTTAAAAAAATGAAATAAAAATAAAAACTGAAGCATTGTAATTCAGTGATTGACAGAACTGTGAATGTAAACACTAGTTAAACTGAAGTGGTTTGATACAAAATTCCTCGTACTGCTGAATGCATTTGAGTTGAAACACTTGGTTTTATAACTTGGTTTATAACTAATGATGGAAGGTTTCTTTTTTTTCAGCACATTTCAAAACAAAATTGCATCTGTTATCTTCTTTTTATTATTCCTACAATGAAACATGGAACTCGCATTGATTTGTGGCACTTCTTCGCTGTGTAATTCAGAACATTCTGGTGTGGTTCATGTGACAGAGCCTCCTAGAAGACACGCTTTAAATTTTAGAAGCAAGTCATCAGCCTGCAACTAAACTCCAAATTCCACAGACAGAAATGCATCCTTGTCTCAGCTTTTCTCCTAAAAGCTTGGGATCTTACTCTTGTACTGGAATCCCTTTCCCTTATAAGCCCGTACAGGATACCTTTTTTTGCTAGCGTTCACAAAAAGAGTAGTGAAGCTACAAGCCTTGGTGATGAGCTCGACCTTCATGCATTGGTGGACATATGACTTTGGAATGACCTTCTGGCTGAACCCAGAGTTTCTGCCCCACGTTATATCACCCACTTTTGTGATTATTGATTTTTATTTGGTGTTTTTGTGACTATTGACCTTGCAGCAATCCTTGAGGGAGAATCTGCTAAGTGTTCCTTGCTATGCCCTACGCAACCTATGGTACTATCTGGACTGGATGCTGGCGATGTGTTCATCAGATCAGCAGTTCATCTGTTATGGGGAAAGGCATTGTGGGGGGCTTTGTCCAAGTCTGAGCCATTGGGTGTATCACCTTGGCCCACAAGCAGGCTGGACACTAAGCCCCTGCTATGACACGTTACAACAAGGGTCTCCTCCTCATGGGCAGCATTTAGAGCCATACTGCTTCAGAAAGTCTGTGCCACTGCTACCTTGCTATAACCATGCACATTCTCCAGGCTCTACAAGGTTAACATCACCCCACGGTAATGATGGCGGTCATATTTGAACACCTTTCCAGTCAGTTCAAAGTGAGGTGGTTCATTAAGACATTGTGGCATTGTGTTGGACACTACCATGCTGTTTAGCAGGGGTGAAATAGAATGGCAGTTACATATGTAACTGTGGTTCTATGAACACCTCACTTTTGCATTTCATTTTTCAAAGTAAATTTAGTAATAATATTAATTTAGCTTTCGTGGTGCAAAGTAATGAAATCATTATTGCACAGTTTGACTAATATACATTTTAATTCTTTAGAAACGTGTACTTAAAGTACTGTAATCCTGACCTTATTCTTTCTGTCACTGCCCACAGCTATTGAATATAGGTGAGGATAGGGACAGAGATTGGCTGATAAACTGAGAGCTTTGTTGAAGTGAACTCCTGCTTCACCACCACTGACCAGTACAGTGACTATAGCACTGCTGTCGATGACCTGCTGGAGCATCCTACTCTTTGGAGAGACCTCTGACTTGGGTATTGGTTTTTATCCCAGTCTCTTCACAGTCAGAATTGAAGCATTCAAGTGCATGTCCACTTTGGATGGTGCCAAGAGAACATCATCTGCAAATAATTGTGTTGTTATCTCTAGCATGACTTCAGCCCTAGCCGTTTCTTGATATCCTGTCTCTTTAAACCACACACACAGCAGCAAGGCCTGGTATGCATGACTACAAGGGTTGAATGATCTCTCTCTTAATTTTTGGACTCTACATTGTCTGTCTGTTTTGCTGTTGACAAATGGCTTGATTGTAAATAAAGTAAGTAGTCACAAAGTGACAATGACAGAACTGCAGTACCTTGCATGATTTTAGGCACACAATAATATGCCTTCTCTAAAAAATACACATAGACTGGATTAGCATACTTCAAAGAGTCCTCAAAAACCTGTGCAAGAGTAAAGAGTTGGTGATGTGTGATTCCCCTATAATTGGAATACAGCCTCTGGTGGGGGGAAAAGGGACCACGATGCCAGTTCACCAGTCCAAAGACATTGCCCAAAATCTCTAACATTGAAGAGGTGTGTTACTTCTTGATTGAGGCCTTGAATATGGTCCATTCAGACCCAATGCACCTGTCCTCACTCTGAGAAGTACTTTTGGAAGTGAGAGTTAAATTAGTTTCTCATTGAATCTTCTGAATCTGGCAATCTGGTCTGTTGCCCTTTGCAACAAATTTAACTCACCACAAAGTGGTTATTAGTAGACAGTCCTGCCCCTCTCTTTATCTGAGTGTCCAAAACATACAGCCCGAAAAATTTGTTACGATACAATCACAAAACCGATCATTGACCTTTGGTCCAAGGTGCTCTTGTACCCACTAGACTTGAGCAATCTTGTGTTTGAACAAAGTGTTTGTTATTGACAATCTTTGGTTTGTACATTCTAATAACATTTCAGAGCTTGGGTTCAGATCCCAAGAGGTCATTTCAATACGTAATTTAATTCCTCCTCATACCTCCATTATGCCCATCATGAGAAGCTTTTTGTTTTCTACTAGGACTGGAGTCTAAGAACATTACATACTGAAAGGCTCAAACCCTTCTTGAGGTTTGTGGAATTTGTTCTGCTCTTTTCAAAAATAATATATCAACCAATATATTCAATTTCACATTTGGTACAGCAGTTTCTGATTCCATTTATGCTTTTAAGTTTGCACCCTCAAGCAGTTCTAAGGCAAGTTTTAACTGTGCTTTTATTGCAGCACAAACTAGTAATACTGCTTTTCGTGCTCCATTTAATTAAATGGAGCTCAGTGATGCTAGAGCTGAGTATTTCACCAGAAGCATCACCAGCCAAAGGTAGGAAACAATGGGAATCTTTTTTCTGTGATGTCTTTAGGCAGCACAGAGCAACAGAGTTGACCGAGCAGCTTAATATTGTCATTTGATATGCTAAAAGCAACTGTTTTTCATTTGTTCCAGGTTTGAATGATTTCCTGTATGTATTTATTTTTGTAACATCCACTTTGTAACACAAAATAGAGCTTTACACACTAATTTAAGACATCTCTGTTTAGGAAAAAATTATTTTTGTGACATGATGAAAATGTTTTAATTTTCTCTGGACCTCCCTATACCCATCATGTCTATGAGCCGACAAGAGCAAATGAGTATTTTGGGCTGCTCGTATTTTGCGCCAAATCATAATCAACTTTGTTGTACGCACCATGTTCAAAGGTTCTGATAAAGGACCATGCAGTATAGGAGATGTGGATAATTTATTACTGCTAAATTGAATATTTAAAAAAATATTATGAATTCTGTGAAATG
This sequence comes from Pangasius sanitwongsei, assembly GCA_037576675.1. Taxonomy (NCBI): domain Eukaryota; kingdom Metazoa; phylum Chordata; class Actinopteri; order Siluriformes; family Pangasiidae; genus Pangasius; species Pangasius sanitwongsei. The sequence goes on along the minus strand of CM075009.1, from coordinate 11,687,284 downwards.
GGGCAACAGTCCAATGGACAAAATAATCTCAGAATGATATGAGATTCATATCTGAACATAGCTAATATCTAAAGGAAATCTGCTAATTAAGCAAATCCTTTGATAGCTTGTACAGTTCATTTGTAACAAATACCTACAGGCAACTGATCAAAAATATTGTGGTTCCACAGATATTGTGCTGAACATCTAGCTGTTACATGTGCTTGTCTGGAAATCAGCAAGCAATTATTATGACTCCATTGACCATGACCATGCCACATGACCAGCTGCTTCAACTGAATTCGCTTGTCCAGAGATCATGGATTAAGCCTAATGACACAATGAGCACAATTCTTTCAGATTGAGATTGCACTGAAGATCCAAAGCTCTCATGCATCTTTGTCTTGCACTGATAGAGATTGACTAAGATCAATACAGGATCAGCCAGGATTAGAGTTGAAACATGACTCTGAAGTTGATGATCAGAGGGCCAAATGAATGGAAATCCATTGAGCAATTCACGGATGGGTGTCTTGGTTTTATACTGTTGATTGATGATGGTCTCTTTTCCTGCCTCTCATTATCTAGTGCTGCTGATTAGTCATTACAGATTGCCCATCTGTATGGAGATTCTGAGAACAATAAGGCTTTTACCGTTAGCTAGAAACATATTAATAACACCATCTGCTCTCTTCTTCCATTAGTTGTGAAGGCTTGCTTATGTAATAAACCTGCATTGCTCAGTATGGCTTGAATGCGCTTTGATGTCTAACGTAGACACCTTTTTCTCCCTCAGCTACTATCTATGCTCCACGGCGCAAAGGACAGCTTTCAGCTGATATCTGCATGGAGACCATTGGTGAGGAGATCTCAGAGCGTCGTCAGATGCAGCTAGGTGTGTTCCAGCGGGTGGTTGTTATTTTCATCCATTACTGTGACATGCATGGAGAACCTGTGGATGATGACTATATTTAAAGACAATTGTTAGAGGACTTGATAAATGAAAAGCAGAACACACTTTTCTTTCTCCTTTTGGGTTCTAACAAATTTATTATTGGAAACTGTGTGCCTAATGATATCTGTTGGAAAGAAATGCTTTTATTTTTACAAAAGCTATCAAAAAATTCTAACAGTGTGCCATTCTTTCAAGAGAAATCAGTAAATGCTTCCACAAGGTTGTTTATTTCTATGTCTTCACATGGCAAATATATCTGTCTCTATCTAAGTGCACGTAGGGATTGAATGAATTAGTTGCTCATTTTGTAAAATAATTATTGTGCTTGTGTGAATTTTGGTGCATCCTGTACATCAAGGAGATCTGTACTCATATTGTAGTAGCTTTGGTATAGAGAAAGTTTTACAATGCTTGCATTTGCAAACTAAAAGTGCATTCTTAAAAATGACCTGTATGTCTTTTTTTTCTAAGGTGTTATTTTAATGTAATACCTACATTAGACTTTAGACATTTTCCTATCTTTTTAGCATTTTTCCGGGTTACTTTCATTTGTTACATGCCTTGTAAATATGTAATGTTATTAAAGGGTATCCCCCCCACCCCCTTATACATGCTTGGACAATACATAGTTACTAGACGTTTGAGATCAAAATCATTTTGATTTACCTGAATTGAACCATTTGTATGGAAGATAAAAGCATAAACTCCTGTCAAGAAAAGGGTAAAATCCTGCTGTCTTATAACTTTTATTAAAGACAATTGAGGTCTCTATTTATTTATTTATTTATTTATTTATTTATTTATTTATTTATTTAGTGTGCAGTTTTACATATTTTAATATTTGGCTTAAGGTGAGAATGTGCAGTAGGAATATGTGGAGCAAAGGAAAATACATCATCAATACCCATGTAATTAAAGAGCAGACATGAACAAAGAAATAACTATAGCTGCAAGCAGTTAAGGGGACCAAGCACTTTATGTCCCCTCACCTTAGTGATAGCGGAAGACTAGAAGACATTGGGACAATCAGTGCCTGCTCCCAAGGAGATACATTGGATTCAGGTATTCAGACCCTTTTACTTGTTGCACATTTTGTGTTGTGATTCAGATCCTTGAGATCTGTCCAGAACTCAACTGCAGTCCTCCTGTTGAAATTTGAATTGATTGTACATAGTTTGGAAAGGTACACAAAAGGGTCTGTAAGGGCCCACAATTTACGCTGCATTGTCAGGACAAAAAAGCCTAGAAGTCCAGGGAACCGTCTGTGGATCTCCATGATCAAATTGCAAGGCATAGGACATAAAACAATTTCTAAGGTATTGAGTGCCACTGTTATGGAAAAGGCTTAAAGGACTCTGGCAACATGTGGAAAAAGATCCTCTGGTCTGATGATGTAAATTGAACTGTTTGGGCAGAACAGCAAACACTGTCAGGCAAAAACAAGCACTGCACATCACCTGGCTAATATCATCCCTATGGTGAAACATGGTGGTGGCATGTCATGAGGGAGCTTTTCAGCAACAGGGACAGGGAGACTGGTTTTCAAATTCATTTGCAGGTTATGGACAAAATGTCACAAAATCCAAGAAACAAATTTTTTTGATTGATCTCACAATGATGTGATCCAAATTTCAAGATGATTAGATAAATTAGTAGGAGAAGAAGCAAAAAACACTTTATTACATTTCAAAATGGCCTCTTTCCTGTTTGGCAAGTCACAAATTACTTGCATGAGAAACTTTAAGGTACCTTCCAGAGAATCAGCAGAAATTGATTGCATGTTGATTGGTTCAAATCTTAGGAGCAGTTTTACAAATTTTTGAATTATAGTGACCCATAGAGGGTATTTAGACAAAATTTCTAGGAGTCCCTTAGGACAAGGTCATGTGGAATCATGTTTTTATGACATTGCATTGTGGAGTTATTATTTTAAAATGTATGTAAAAAGGTAGTCTGAGACTCTCCTCTATCACTGTGCCAAATTTCATAATGTGTTCTATGGGTTGCCATAAACTACCATTGTGTAATTATATTAATAAGAAAACATACAGTACAGACCTTCACTGCTTGGCCCCCTAATAACTGTTTGTGTAGTACCCTTTACTAATGATGATTATATCTGAAATCACACTTTATAGAAATGGGTGTGCCCGTGCATGTAATTGAACTAATTATAATTAAATGGTTAGTAGCCATTAGGAGAGTAGGAGAAATGTAACTGTTTATACTTTTCTCATTTGATTCTAGTCTTTATCTAAGTAACTCAATCTCACATGCCCGTGCTGGAGATATGTTGACTAAAGAATCCATTACGTCAGTAATGTAGGAGCATATTGGATAATCCCACAAGGAAAATGAATGTTAACTGTATTGTCCTTCGTCTTGTCGCATACTATCCACTGGCCAAACGCAAGCGCTCCTAGCCTTGATTCACCCACCACTGTTCTGGTTTTCTACAGGTTGTACTCTTGATTTTATCTGCACATGTCACTTAAGCATTCCCCACCCTTCTGGCATTTTATAGGCATTTTTGACCACAAGCTCATCGAATTTGGTCGTCACACCTCTCCCTAAACAAAACTACAGACATATCTTAGCATAACTACAATTCCATAAATCATTTGTTCTTCTTCAATGCACCTTTTGTTCAAGTTTGTATTTGTATTTTATTTATTCATATACACACACAACAATGCTTTGGGGCTAATCTATACAGTCTTGTACTCTTGTCCTATATAATGCATGTGAGGGTAAAACATCATGAATGTGATACGTTGACCACAGATGCCTCAAAAGAACTAACAGAAAACCTGAGCAGGCGTGTCAAGGAACACCTCTGCAGTTTGGAATACGCAAGTGTAATGCCAGTGGCAACCTTGCTTGACCCAAGTTGTAAAACCCTTGGATTCCTCAGCCAAAGTAAACTCCATGAGGTTTTCACACGGATAAAAGCAGAATGTGCCACCATCATCAGGGCTCAACATGGTACCCAATTAACACCTGGTACCCTACCACCCTATGAACCATCAGTCACAACTCAGCAACCAACAACTAGCTCAGGTATATTTATTTTTAAGCTGCTTTTGTGAATAACTTCCATTCAAGTTTTTTGTTCTGGAAACCTGTGGCTGCTGCTGGACAGCAACCAGAGCACAGCCACAACAGATGCTACAGTTAAGGTTGAAAGATATGGGGCAGAATCATACTTGCCAATAACCAAAGAATCTCTGGATTACTGGAAAAAACAAAAATATTTGTACCCCCACTTTTATCAACTGGCACTACAGAGTTTATGCACACATTATCATATTAACAATAATATTGGTATTAACTGCTGAACTTCAATAAGTGAATGAGAGTATCAAAAAAAATTTCTTCTCACACCTCACCCCTACTAAGACCAAGGTAGAATCTTTTGGGCATAATTCTAAAAGAATTATGCTTATCATCCAAAGAACACAATACCAAAGTGAAGCATGGTAGTAGCAGCATCATGCTATGGGGCTAATTCTCTTCAGCTGTGACCAGGGCTCTAGACAAGATTAAGGGAAGCATGGATAGTTCCAAATACCAATCTATATTGGCACAAAACCCACAGGCCTCTGATAGACAGCTGACAAAGAAAATTTTCACTTTCTAGCATAATACCTTCACAAAGCTCAAATCCAACTAAACAAAGGAATGCATTCAGAAGATCAACATTTTGCGCAGCCCAGATCTAAATCAAAAATCTGAAAACAACTTTTGTTCAGGTTGGTCTCCTGATGCTCTGTGCCAAGTTTCATGGTTATATGACAAAATTTGTAAGAGAAAAAGCAAAAAAGCCTGTTTCTGAAAAATCACAGCCTGTTTGAGAAATCACAAATTCTTTACATCCACATCATCAGCACCTTCAGTGGAATCAAGCAGAACAAGAATTAATGTTGAGTGCTTCCTTGTTCTGAAAGGAATGCATTCAGAAGATCAACATTTTGGAATGGCCCGGTCACAGCCCAGATCTAAATTAAAAAATCTGAAAAAAAAAAACAAAAAAACTTTTATTTGAGTTGGTCTCCTGATGGCTGTTGAATAAAATCTATAATAAGCAAAATCAGCAAAAAAAAAAAAAAAAAAAAAAAAGAGATAAATTACCAGAGCTTGTAGTAGTACATGCAGGTTGGGAGGTTGCTTGAGGTGGCTGGAGGATGATGTTGAGGGCTCTACTGGAGTGACCCTAGATCCTTTCATGATTCCAGCACATTCTGCTGTAAGTCTTTTTACCTGTGCATTTGCCTGGCTGCAGAAACCAATTGTTTTATACCTTGGGCCCAGCAGGGTTGAAATGATCATAACGCTCATTGTATCATAAACAGATAATCTCTCTGACAGTGCTAGCAAGATGTATAGCCTTGTCATTTGTCAATTTTGACAACTTTAAGACAATGTTTTAGTGCTCTAATTAGTGCTATGACTTTTGATCCAGTCACCCATTTCTCTTCTGAATGTTCTTCTGTTACTTGCTGGAAAGAAGACAACACTACAAGACTCTCACTGATAGTGTAGTATTCTTCTGAGCTCAATGGGGTGACCTCAGTTCTCAGGGTGGTCAGGGCTGCCCCCACTGGCTCTCTCAGATCAAACAAATTCTGTTGCATTGTGCAAGTGCCGTTCCATTGAGTGTCCACCTCCTGAACCAGTTTCAGAACAGGACTGCACAACTATTCCTGAACCTGACAGAGTCTTTCTTTAACACATGTGCTGCTCTTAAAATATCCAACAAGCTTTCTTGCTTTTTTCTGACTTCAGTAAGCCAGATGTTTGGTCAACAGCCTTTTTGCAGATCTTTTGTAATATCTTCTGGTTCTAGTAAGAACTACTGTACTGGAACATCCAGACAGTAAGGCATTACAATAATCCAACCTAGAGGTAAAAAAAAAAAGCATGAACTAATTTTCTGCATCATGTATTGACATTATATCTTATCTAAGCAATATTTCTGAGATGAAAGAAGGCTATCATAGTAATATTATCTATATGAGCCTCAAATGAAAGACTGTAGCCAATAATCACACCGAGGTCTCTTACTGCTGCACATGATGAAACAGAAATGCCATCCAGAGATACTTTGCAATCAGAAAGCTTACTTTTCGCTGCATGTTGTCCTAGTAAAAGTAATTTCGTCTTGTCAGAATTAAGTAGAAAGAAGTTAATAAGCATTCAGTGTTTAATGTCCTTTACACATTCCTCAACTTTTTTAAGTTGGTGTTTCTCATCTGGCTATGCTAAAACATACAGCAGTGGAAGCTAATACCAAAACAGTGGAAGCTAATAATGAATAATTTTACCAAGCGGTAGCATATATAAATAAAAAAGCAGTGGGCCTAAAACAGAATATTGTGGAGCACCAAACGTTACCTTAGTGTGTGTATACATCTACAAACTGATAACAATCAGTCAAGTAAGACCTGAGCCAGGAGAGGGCCGTTCCCTTAACACCAACAACATTCTCTAGTCTATCAAGGAGAATAGTTTGATCAATGGTATCAAAAGCTGCACTAAGGTCAAGAAACACAAGCAAGGAGACACAACCCTGATCAGAGGCCAGTAGTGGGTCATTTACCTCTTTTTTTTTTATCCAGCGCTGTCACTATGCTATGATGAGGCCTAAATCCTGACTGATAGATTTCATGAATGTTATTCCTATGTAGGTATGAGCATAACTGCTGTGCTACAACATTTTCTAGAATCTTGGAGATAAATGGGAGGTTTGATATTGGCTAATAGTTGGACAAATTACAGGGGTCGAGGTAAGGTTTTTTAATCAGGGCTTTGATAAATGCTAGTCTAAAAAATTTAGCTACATAGCCAAAGTTAATGTAAGAATTGATTATTTTTAGAAGAGATTTGATTGCTTTTGAGATTATCCATTTGAAGAAACATGTAGGGAAGGGATCTAGTACACAAGCTGATGATTTTGATGAGGAAATTTTAGCAGTAAAACTTTCTAATCACTGATCTGTTATGACAAAATTGAAAATATCAGGCAAAAATTCAGACTATAAATTTAAAACCAGACAATTTGCTAACTCTGTAGATATTTTATATCTATATTTGTAGATATAGATAAATTAATACATTTGAAAATTATATCCTGAATTTGTATATTTCTCTAAAGCTGCTTTGTGACAATGTCCAGGAAGTTTTTTGTAAATCTCTTCTAGGAGAACTATAATTTAATATAATTAAAGTTATGAAACAAGATTTGACATCATTTGCAGTTTGGGAGTGCTAACGAAAACAAGAAGGAACTCAGCAACAGCTTGACCTTTTGCCTCCAAATTAAGTATATTTCCTTCAGATCAAGATCTGATGGCCCCAGTGGCTTCTGGTCTTAGGCACCCTATCGTGCCTAATGTTTGTTTTATAATAATAATAATAATAATAATAATAATAATAATAATAAGTATTATTATTATTATTGTTGTTGTTGTTATTCCACATGGGAGTCTATGGCAGCCCACAGAATGCTTCATACACTTTTTTTATGAAATTTGGCACAGTGATAGAGGACAGTCTCAGGTACCTTCACAGCAATTTTGGTGTATGTCACTCAATCCCCCTAGCACCACCAATAAGGCAAATATGGACATACATTTACAATAGTAACTTAGAAACGCAATGTCATAGAAATGCTATTCCACTTCTTCTGATTCTTTGGGTCAATTTTTTCAAAAAGTTTTTTTTTCTTTCTCTCTTACAAACTTTGTCCAATCTTCACCAAATTTGAAACACAGCACCATGAAGCCAGCCCAAAAAAGTACTTTCTCTGATTTTTGATATATCCGGGATGGTTCCTCAAAAACACGCAAATGAATTTGATGGCGAAGTCACCAAACAGGAAGGCCCATTTGTTCAGTCTGTAAGACAGACAGCAAGACCACATAGCAATTCAAATTTGACTATTGAGTAGTCAGCGGTCAATGTGATGCAAATGTTGGGTGCAGGGAAATTCTGAATAAAAGAAACACCCAAACAAAAAAGCAACAAAGGAAGCCATCACAACCAAACCACAACCAAACCAGTAGGTTCCTACTTCCAGGAAAAAAGGCCTCAAACCATGAGCAGGCCAAGACTTTTTAACCTTTCCTCTAATACCAGCCAATCGGTCTTCAGGGGCGGGACAAGGCACAGGTCAGTAGGCGGGCAGGCTGCAATGGTGAAGGAGAGAGAGAGAGAGAGAGAGAGAGAGAGAGAGAGAGAGAGAGAGAGAGAGAGAGAGAATAGAAATATAATAGTAAAGCCTACAGAGGAGGACATCACACGCACACTGTCATCACACACACAATTATCCTTATAACAAACACAGACGTTACGCATACAGTCTCTTTTACAGTCAGGTCCATAAATATTGGGACATCGACACAATTCTAACATTTTTGGCTCTATACACCACCACAATGG
>CM075009.1:11620875-11638523 GCA_037576675.1 Pangasius sanitwongsei | reverse complement strand
GAGAGGAACCAGGCTCAAAAGGGAACCCATCCTCATCTGGGTGCAACGGATAGTGCGATTATAAATAAATTCCTTCTATTATTGTGTACTACATGGACAAATAGTACAATTGTGCAACCAGTAAATTCATCACAGTTTTTGCAAGAAGTCCGGTTGTTTAAAATCTATCCACTGACGGAGTCCTGAGTATGAAGGTGCTCGTGGCAACTGCAGCCCCAAAGCCACTACAGCAATCCCAGTCCCAAGCCATTACAGTACAGCTCCCCATATGTGATCCTCAAGCCATCTCCACAGCCCCCAGGTGGCACTATCCCCAGCAATCCAAATGGTTCTTCAGGCTGTCCATATGGGTCCATCCCCAGCAGCAGCAAGCAAACTCAACTGATGAGAACACCAATCAGAAGTAGGGCATCAGGATGGGTCAGGCAGGTCTGGGGAGCAGAAGGGGTCAGAATCACTGGCATCTCAGAAGTGTAGCTTGACACAGAGTGAGGGAGAGATAGAGAGAGAGATGGAGAGATTGTTAAGTAAGCTTTTGTCCTCTAATGGTTAAGGAAAATGTACTTTGCGTACAGAGAGCAAGCAGGGACTCCGGCAAGACTAGCTATGACAGCATAACTAAAAGGGAGAGCCAGAAGCTAACACAGACATGAAGGCACCCTGGGACATAAGGCAGCCAGCCACTCCACCAATGCAAGGTCCATAAAGACATGGATTGCCAAGATTAGTGCAGAAGAAATTGACTGATCTGCATAGTGCCTTGACCTCAACCACACTGAATGCCATGGGGGTAAATTGGAAGGCTGACTGTGTGCCAGGTCTTCCTGTCCAACATAAATGCCCAAACTCACTAATGCTCTTATGGACAATAGGACATAAATCCCCAGAGCCACGTTCCAAAATCTAACGGAAAGCTTTCTCAGATGAGTAGAGGTTGTTATAGGAGCAAAGGGGGACCAGCTCCCTATTAATGGACTTTTCATAGGCAGCACCCTACAGATATAACAAGTAATTCTCACAGGACAGAGACCACGGGGAAGACAAATCACCTGGTGGAGAGATTATATTTCACAGTTGCCTTGAGAATGTCTGGGGATTCCACAGGATGTGCTGGAATCTGTGGTTGAGGTTAGAAAATCTGAACTCAGCCTTCTCAGCCTGCTGCCACTATGATCCCCACCAGGAAAAGTGAAAAGTAACTGAATCAATTGATCTATCAATCAATCAACCAATAAATTAATGAAAGCAAATTTCAGACAGAAATAGACCATCAATGGTATTGTCAGATTTCCCATTTTCATAAGCCATGAAATATGAAAAGCACAATAGCATAGAGCTTTTTCTGAAGTATGCATTCATATTTCCTAAAATCAACAAAGTGATTTACAATAAAGGAGCACTTAGTATTGCAGGATCTGTTGCACAATCTACAGTTTAATTTTCCTACTTACTGGAATTTAGCTTTTTAATCAGACTCAGAAAACGGGACATCTCAAGTCATGTGAGTTTTTACTGTCATTTCTCTATACAGCTTGCATACATTGGAACGAAATGTTCTTCTGAACGAAACTTCTTCAGGACCATGGTGCAACACAGAACAGTACGCAAGACTAAATAAAGTGAAAAATACACAAGTGTCAGATACAAAATAATAAATACATGGGACAATAAATACACAGAAAAATAAACACACAGATTGCACTATAAACTGTAAACTACTGTGTGATGTAGCAGCAGAAGTGTAGCAGCAAAAACGAGTTCCATAATATAAAAGTATCTGATGCATCTTTGTATGCAGTGGTATGGAGTCATAGCAGGTTAGGTGTTTGACTAGCCCAGGTGAGCATTGGGAGGCAACAGGGTGTTGAGTATTCTGACTGTCTCAGGGAAAAAACTGTTGCGGAGTCTGCTGGTGGTGGCACGGATGCTCCTGTACCTTCTGCAAGATGGCAGGAGGGTGAAGAGTTCATGAGAGGGGTTAGAGAGGTCCTCCGCAATACTGGTGGCTTTGCGGATGCAGCGGGTGTTGAATGAGGTGTCGATGGTGGGTAGAGAGACGCCGATGATCTTTTCAGCTGTTCTCACAATTCACTGTAGGATCTTGCGGTCAGAGACAGTGCAGTTCACGTATCACATGGTGAGACAGCTGGTCGGGACAATCTCTATCGTCCCTCTGTAGAAGGAGATGAGGATTGGAGGGGGTTGTTTCACTTTCTTCAGCCTCCGCAGGAAGTGGAGGTGTTGCTGGGCCTTCTTGGCTAGGCAGGTGGTGTTGAGAGTCCAGGAGAGGTCATGTGCACACCAAGAAGCTTGGAGCTTTTGACTCTGTCCACAGTTGTTCTATTGATGTGCAGTGGTAAGTGGTCCACTTGGGTCCTCCTGAATTCGACAATCCTCTCTTTAGTCTTATCAACATTAAGAAATAGATTGTTGTCTCTGCACCTTTCTGCAAGCTGGTAAACCTCCTCTCTGTATGCTGACTCATCATTTTTGCAGATGAGGCCCACGAATGTAGTGTCATCAGCATACCTGATGTGGTTAGAACTGAACTTTGCAGCACAGTCATGAGTCAACAGTGTGAACAGCAGTGGACTCAGCACACAGCCCTGGGGAGTGCCAGTGTTCAGTGTGGTGGTGCTGGAGGTAGAGTTGCTCCAGTCTCCCAGTCAAAAAGGCCAGGATCCAGTTGCAGAGGGAGGTGGTCAGACCCAGCAGGCTCAGCTTTGTTATCAGTTGTTGTGGGATGATTGTGAGTGCAACAGGCTGGGAGTCATTCAGGCAGGAAATCATCTATGCACTTGCTGATGCAGCCAGTCATTGATGCTGTGTATCCTCCAAGTCTGTGGTGTTGTGGTATGTAGCAGCCTCTCTGAACATATTCCAGTCAAAGCAGTTCTGAAGTGCTGAGATGGCTCCCTTAGACCAGGTTCTCCCATTTCAGCACCGGTTTGGCATGTTTCTGGAGTGGTCTGTATGCTGGGATTAGCATAACAGAGATTTGGTCCAAGCAGCCAAGATGGGGGCAGGGTGCAGCCTTGTAAGCACCATGAATGTTGGTGTAAACAAGGTCTAAAGTGTTTCTACCACAGACTGCAAAATCAATATTCTGGTGGAATTTTGGCAGCACTGATTTCAGATGATTAAAGTTTCCGGCGACAATGAAAAATCCATCAAGATGCACTGTCAGTAAATTACTGATAGATCCGTAGAGTCCATTTAATGCTTTCCTTGCGTTAGCACTGGGTGGAATATATAAACTCAAACTCCACCAGCATCAACCAGTAGCTTGTGACCACAACAGCATTCCTGCACCTTTCGTTGTCTATGTAAACACACAGACCACCGCCACGCCACGCGTCTTACCAGACAGTGCTGCTGGACTGTCGGCACGATGTGTGGTTAGCCCGGCCAGCTGAATGGCTGGATCTGGAATGCTGTCATTGAGACATTTTCCCGAAAAGATGAAAACACAGCAGTCCCTGATTTCATGCTGGGTAGTTAGCTGTTGTCTGAGTAAGTCCAGTTTATTGTCCAGAGTGCGAACATTGGAGAGGAGAACAGATGGTAGAGACAGATGGCTAGGGTTAGCCTTTAGCCTAGCACGGATGCCGGCTTGCTTGCTGCGCCTCACACAACATTTCCAGTGCTCTCTCTCCCGGCCAGCTGCATTAGGCAATACCATGGTCCCACGGCCTGGTTCACTGCTCTTCCCGCAGTCCATCGTTTATTCCTCCTCAGCTTTGTTCTCCAATGCCCAGCAAAAGTTACTGATGATAGACATGTGCACGAGTGCTTTCGATGTACATCTCTTTGAAAAGTGTCTCCAATTGGTGTAGGCTACACATAACATGCACCATATTTGTGGACCCAAAGTGGCTGCTGCATGCTACCGCGCCGCCATCTTGGAAAGGAGATGACAACACACTATCATCCAGCATTTTTATATTTCTTAAAATGAACACAGTGAATTTAACTTTTCGTCAGTCTCAAATTTGATGATGTTTCGATCTTTTATGAAGCATGTTCTATATTTTTTTCTTCCAAAATGATCACAGAAAACTTATTTCATACTGAACAACAGTAGAATCGTTTATTTTTTCCTATTTACTGCAAATTATAGAACCGAGATATTTATTGTTTTGCATATTTTATTAACATTTTCGACGAACAACCCTACGCAATACGAACAATCTATTCTAGGAAAGCACATGTAACGGAGAAGAATTAATAATAAAGTGTGCACGTAAACTTTCTCAAGCGTTTGCGTTTTAGCTGTTACCGTAAAACACCGTGCATACGCGCACATAAACTGTGATTGCGGTGACAAACCGAAATAAATATTACATACGCCAGCTTAGCAGCTACCGACAGACCAAAATTTTTCAAATACTTAATTTAGCTCATTTTTCAAATAATTACATAACATTAGCCACAAAAAAAAAAAACAATACTGAAGAAATCGAAATTTAAATCGAATTGCTAACGTTAGCCAAGACAATAGCTACCAAGGCATCAAAGTAAAATTACATGCTAACATGTTAATTACATGCAGCAGTTAGCGTTTGCTTTCACGGAGACTATCTGGATATTCAAAAATGAAAGCTTTGACAACAATGGTACAGGAAGAATTTTGCTTATCTCACTTGTTTTCGGGCAGACTCCAAACTGTACACTCCTGGCTGTAAGTTGCTATGGAAACGCACACTGACTTGATCAATAGTGAAGCATTAAAGACAACTCACATTAGTTAGCAGATTTTTCTTCTTAAAGCAACATTTTGTCTAAAACAAAGTGCAGGCTCGCTGACAGCAAAAAGACGACTCAAGATATCAGGCTTCCTCTTTCGTGATTTTATTGGCGGATTGCAAAGCAACTGGAGAAGTTAATACTGCCATCTACTGTGCTGGAGTATGCAAACTGTATCTTTCTCAAGTATGGGTCTCTGCAGGTGGGCGTGTCGAAAGATATGGGGGTTAGGTTCTTGCTGGTAACTGAGCTGATCAGACAAGACTTTGAGGCACTGGTATTTAACTGCGGAGTCCTCAGTGACAGAGCTGTAAATTCGGCTGGTGTCTTCGGAATGGAGATAGGATCGGAGAAAGCGGCGGGAGAGTTTGAACTTCAGCAGCCGGATGGTCAATTTGCATCATCCTAGTTAAGAGCAAAAGCGAGGAAGTGGGTCGAGGTTAGCGGGTAACTACAAACAACTGTATCGTGAATGTAACAGTCATGACTTTTGGGAGTGAGGATGAAGATGGGGATAATGGAGGTATAGAGTGGCAGAAAGTGGGGTTCAAAAGAAAGAAAAACAAAAGTGGAAATAATAGTAATTTAAGCAGCTCAGGGGCAAAGTCTGATGAAACGGTCAAGAGAGCTAGAATAACTCAAAGTCTGAGGTCTGAAATCCAAATAAATAATTGGAAAGTTAAAATTGTGTTTGCTGAGAATTTCCACCTTATATCGGTGGCTAAAGCTCTAGAAAAGGATGTAGGCAAAGTGAAGTTTGCAAAGTATTTGAAAAACAAGCACATACTTGTATACGCAGTGAAACATTTTAATAAAATATGGACAGAAGAAAGACTACCTGTTAAGCGAAAGTGGAAGATAGCAAACTACAGACCTATAGCACTAACCTCCCACTTGAGCAAATGGAAAAATGATTGTTTGCAGGTTATCATATTTTTTTTTAGAAAAAAGAAGTTTGTTCAAGGAGTGGCTTTAGGAAAGGAAGATCCACTGCAGATGCTCTTATTAAAGTAAGTAATGAAATTGAAAAGACCCTTAAGATGAAAGTCATGGCTATAGTTTTTTTTTTTTTTTGACATCAAGACAGCTTATAATTCTATGTGGAGAGAAGGTCTTTTAATTAAAGTGAACAAGCCAGGCATAGGTGGAAGGTTAAAGTCAAAGTAAGATCAAAATCTCAGAACGTTTTGACATTATAAATGGGATACCACAAGATATAATAATATCATGATGATATCATTATATCATGATTAATGATATCTTTGAAAATACAGGAACAGGATTACAGTCATCATTGTAAGCAGATGATGGAGCAATCTGGAAAAGGGAAAAAAATTCTTACATGTCCTGAAATGTATACAGAAAGCAATAATCAGTGTAGAGAGATGGTCTTATGATTGGGGCTTCAAAATTTCAGTAGCAAAATCATGTTATATGCTTGTCACTAAAAAGAAAATAGCTAATGGGCAGGGGTTAACACTATATAGCATACCCATGAAAAGAGTTAGAGTATTTAAATATCTTGTCTTATGGTTTGATGAAAAATATACATGGAAGAATCATATTGAAAATATTGAGACTAAATGTAAAAAGGTTTTAAATTTAATGAGGTGTGTGGTCGGATTTGTATGGGGATCTGACAAAGAAGCACTACTGCAGATATACAGGGCTTTGATGAGAGCCACTTTGGATTATGGTTGCATGGTGTGTGAAGCAGCAGCGAAAATTCATCTAGAAAATCTAGACAGGATACAATATAGAGCATTAAGGCTTAGTTTGGGAGCAGTCAAAATCATGTCCATTAATGCACTGTTTGTTGAATCCAATGAACTGCCATTGCATTTGAGGAGAAACAAGTTATCACTAGCATATTGGATAAGAATTCAGGGAGGAGGAAATGGAAATTGCAAAACTGTTGGGAGTCCACAAATTTTTCTGGTGAAGGTTTTGGATGGGACATTAACAAGAAAATGAAACAGTACAAATTAGATACTATACAACATAGTATAAAACATAGTCCAGCAGTTATCAGAAGCAGCATTTCCCCATGAAATGCTGTTCACAACAGCTGTTCAGTTCACAACTGAAAGTAAACTTTGAAATATTAAAAATAAGGTGAGAGTGGACAGAGAGAAACTATAACATTGGGTACTTGGTTCAAGAATATTTGAAAAAGTGCTACTATAATTATCTAAATATTTTTACAGACGGATCAAAACTCTCAAATAATGAGTATGTTGTGGGTATATACATTGCTAAGAGAATTTCAAACAGATTATTGCTCCAACTGCTCCCCAGGCGCCGCAGCGAAAAAAAAGGCTGCCCACTGCTCCGGGCGTGTGTTCACTACTGTGTGTGTGTGTGTGTGTTCACTACTGTGTGTGTGTTTGTGTGTTCACTACTGTGTGTGTGCACTTGGATGGGTTAAATGCGGAGCACAAATTCTGAGTATGGGTCATCATACTTGGCCACACGCCACTTACTGAATTTCCAGGAATAGGATGTTCATATAGATGTTCATTTCTGTTAATGTTCATGCTGGAATATAGGGAAATGAAGTTGCCGATAAAATTGCTAAAAGTGCATTAAACAAACATGATAATGATAGTGTAGAAATTTGTTTTGGGAGATTAGAAGCAAAATCTTCTATACATCACACAATAATGACATCTTGGCAGGAAATCTGGAATAACGACACTAAAGGTAGAGTCTATTACAAAATTCAAAAGTCTGTCAGAGTGAGAAATAATAGAGGTAAATGTAGGAAAGAATTTGTTATTTTTTCTAGGTTAGGATTAGGACATACAGAACTCAATGCTACTTTATTCACCATGAAAAAGACAGTGTCAGATAAATGTGAGATTTGTAATTGCAAGGAAACTGTTGAACATGTGCTGATAGATTGCAGGAAGTTCATTGTAGAAAGAGAAAGACTGAAGGACAGGGTGGTAGAGATGGGAAGAGAGTGGAGCATCAATGGTCTGTTAGAGACAGGAGACCTTACAGGTTCAAAGGGCTTTATTTAAATACTTAAATGAGGCAGGTTTAATATCCAGAATATAACTTCTTTATAAAGTCATGACGGTACATACTCCGGTACAGTAGGAGGTGGCATGCACCTCTTACGTTGGTTTGTAGCCCGCCAGTAAATCAGAGAAGAAGAAAAAGAAGATGACTTGATCAATCAGCATTAACTATATAGATACATCATTTCCCTTAGACACGAAGAAGATGGAGGTAAGACGTGGTGTGATAAATTATTAGAAAAATATATATGTATATTAACAATAGCTAAGTACTGTAGTTAAGAATTTATATTCTTAACTACTTAGCTATTATTAATATACATATATATTTTTCTAAAAAGACTTTGTTGCCATACATGGGCAATTAATAGTCCTTCTTGCATTATCTTGCGGCATTAGTTATTAGTTTATTGTTTTTAACAGACACATGTTACAGTGTGAAGCAGCAGTGATTCTATTTTATAGAGCTTAAAGAATTGGAAATTTGTATGTTTAATAATTTGAGAAAGGATAATTTGCTACTGCACAAAAACAATACTCAATAGATCGGATTTCAGCAAGCACCTAAGTGTGTGCAATCATTCAGCTCCTCCGTGGAACCAGACATGCCCTACTGCACCTCAGTGGAGCGAGACAGCTCCTCAGTGGAACCAGACATCACTTACTGCACCTCAGTGCAGCAAGACAGCTATAAACTGCTTTAAACATGTTACAAATAAGCAAGAGAAAAAGCTAAATTGCCCACACTGTGATTTGTGCATTTTAAAGAAAAATCATAGGAGACACATGCAAAGGGCTCATTCAAATATTGACCATGATGTCACTACTCAGTCCTTCCTTCAAAGTCAGTGCATTAATGCAAAGAGTGGAGTCTTCGCTGTGGCAGAATCATCTAGAGTCCCTTGTATTCCCATACGTCTCTAGAATCATCTAGAGGCCCTTGTATTCCCATACATGTCATCAGAAAGACATGGGGCAGTTCACACAAAGTGACTTGTGAACTCGATGTCTGCAATGCTGTCATGTATTTTAAAAGAAGTTGTTGCTTGTGACCTTGTCAGTGTACTCACTTAAAATCAGTGGATTACTGCAGAGAATGAGGTCCTACATGAAAAGTCTTTAACAGAAATGGTCCATCAGAAATGGTTTTCAGAAGAAAGAAAAAGACAGGGTTTAAATAATCAGAATAAAGCTGAGGAATATGGGTTTTTTTTTTTTGCATGAACCTTGGAGGGCCATCCTATATGTTTTTGAGCCAAAAGTACCATTTTACAGCAGATTAGGAAGGATCATCATTGTTTACAATGCCAAAAACAACACAGGGCATTGCCCTTGTACTATATCAAGGTGCTTCTGCATACATAAAGCAGTGTTGAAATTTCAAATCAACAGAAAACTGCTTCAAAGAACTAAGAGCACTGTGGTGGAGGTGACCTGCAAAGACAAGACTTTGTTGCCAGAGGAAAACTTGCCAGATTTTGACAAAGTTGATGCTGAGAACACGGTGTACAAATGAGGAACTCAAGCAAATGGTACAGCATATCTTCAGAAAGAAAAAAAAAATCCCAACCACTAATTTGAATGAAAATGAATTCCCAAAATTCTTGGTTCCACATAAACTGCACTGCTCATTGTGTCCAGGACCTGTACCCCTTAGTGATCTTCTGCTTATCTCCAACAAAGCCAAAATTTTCACAACAATTGGTATAATTGAAGATTGGTGTTTGTTTGATAGAAGAAAGCTCTTCTTTAAAATGTGTTGGTATCAGCTGGATATGAAGATGTTAACTTGTTTATTCTGTTTGTCTTTTATATTTTTTGGTCTTGAAACTTAATGCCAGAAATGTCCAGTGTGTGGTCTTGCATACCATTATCAAGAATGGACCACTGGTGTGCATAACTATGATGATGACATCAGTTTGAAGTTGTGTCTTATACTTTGAAGTTTTCTGCAGGCATTGTGGATTGCTTTCTGTATAAAGACTTTTATGTCATAGTCAAAACAATTACTAATACTACTTTTTGTGTCTCTTTAGTCTCACACTGCTGTTGAAAGGGTCTATAAAGCTCTTTCAGTAGCCATTGGAACTGCTTACCCAAGCAGTAAAAAAGTGCTTTGTGCATACATGCACTTTGAAGCATTAACAGATCATAACTACAACTTGTCTTGTTTAAAGTGTGGGTTACATCCACCTATTGTTATCACAGATGTCCATCGAAAAGGAGTTTTTAGTATGCCAGGTAAATTACATTTGCAGTCAGATTTTATTTAAGCTTGACATACATTTTAAATTTTTTGTCGTCAGTGATTTAGTTAAATTGATTTAGATGTGTTTTAGTTAAATTGACTTCGTTTAAACTATTTTACTCACTGCTTTTATTAGGTTTCTTGTGATATTTATGTATTAGAATAGCTTTGTATGTATTAGAATTGAATTATTATACCATTAATTACTATACATATTTGTTTAGTGAGTGAAATTGAAGAACCTCCAACAATCTTTGTTAGGCAGATGGTTGTGGAGGGTTTTTGGGATTCCCTGAGTTTGGAAATCATTGCAAGGGGTCTTGTGCAAGTTTTTTTTTTTTTAATAAAAATACTAAATACTATGCTGAAACCTTAGCCAGTATATGTATATGTGTTAGGGCTGTTTACTTTTAAATTTAAAAAGAAGGGTAAACGTCAATTCCAAAAAAAAATTTAACCAGCAACAAAGCTAACACCTTTATTATTTATTTTATTTTTTTTATAGCTGGAAGTCGCAATCCATTCACTGCCAACCCACATTTCCACTTTTGGAAGATGCACTAGAAAGTTACAGAATGAGAGAAAGTCCATACATCAAATCTCATTCTGCATCTGAACTTCTGAACTAACTGGCTTGTTGATGAGCTGATGACACTGAAGGTGAAGTATGTTCCTGTGCATTGTTTACCTTTTTGTAACACTACTTCTATCTTCTATTTCCATTCTCAAGTTATTTCAACAGAATTTTCCAGATGTTGCAATTTTTTCTTTTATAACTATATTTATTTATTAACAGGTGTCTGGTGTCTGACAGTTATGTGGATCTTGTGGGTTAAATATGAAGGGATCAGTGATGGACCTCATAATGAGACTAAGGAATGAAATGCAAAGCAGGTCATCATATGACAAAATTTTCCAGAAGGTTTGAGGTGCATCAGGTACATATGCACTTATAATATCATCTAAGAATTTGTAATTCACAACATGGTCAGTGTGTTTTTATTCAAATTATTTTATTTAAACTACAGTGTGCTGAAATCATATTAAAATTTAAAACATTTTGTTTTTTAATTAGGTAGTTGGGCAGTTGTTATGTGCTCCTGCAATGTGGTTTACAGCATTAAAGTCCTGGTGAGGAATGAAAGTCCAAGGGACTTCACCAACATTTTGCTGTCATGGAAACACATTCCCAATATAACAGTTTATGATTCTGCATGAGGACTAGCCACTCATTCAAATCTCTGGTATCCAGATATGATTCTCTTCAGTCCTCATGACAGTTGACTTTTGGAGCCAAATGAGGCTAATATTACAGCAGCAGAAGAGGGAAAACTGAACCTTTAACATGGCTTAAAGAGAAGATGGTGCCAGCTAACTTGAATGGATATCCTTTGACTGGCTCATCCGAACACTATGTTCTCTACAACAGGTTCCATGAGAACAATACTAAAGATTCCCATGATAAACTTGAGAAAATACAGCTTGTGCCTGAGTTGGCTGGAAAAGTTAATTCTCAGTGTGCTGAACAGTTGTTTTCTCGAATGCGAAAAAAACAGCTACTTTTTAAATGTTACTAAGCCAACAAACCATGTGTTCCTCATGAGAAACATGAAGCCATTACAATGTTAACAGAAACAACAGATTGTTAGAACAACTATCAAAACATATTGGTTGCACTCAGATTGTTCTGGACTTGCATGGGCAAGCACTTTCAGGTGAATATTATGTGGTTTAATATTTATATTATTTTTAGTTTCATCAGCATTTTTGAATCAAAATGTTAATTGTTATTGGTATGGCATGTTGACATGCTTTCTTTAATACTTGATTATTATCATGTGAAAGCACATTTACAGCTGATGTAGGACTAAACAAAAGTTGGCTGTGACAGGACTGAATGATGTAATTCCCAACAAGACTTGCTGGGAACAACCATTCAGTGAAGCATTGGAGGCAAAGGTAACAACTCTTTGAGGCTGAAATATTCTAAGCTGTGTTGAATGAATAGACTCGAACATATGAATGTTGAAAATATTCTTTTCTCCAATAGCTAACACGTGTTAGACACACAGAAAAATCCAAGTGAACATGCAGGTGTTTACTCTACCACTCTGATGCAAGAAGATTTTCAGGGATTGGGATTGCAGCGTGATGTTGAAGAGACATTTAGTATAATATTTAATGTCTTTTTGATCTCATTTGAATAGTCTGTTTCGGTCTTAATAGAAGCTGTGATGTCTCAACAGATTCTGAATTGCTGTTTAAACGTGGTTGAAGACATTGGAAAACTGCAGATAAAATGTGTGTATGTGTACAAAAGTGTGGACATCCAATAGCTATGTCACTGCAACTTAGATTCCTCCAGTTTGCGCAGATCCAATGGTACATATGGCTATAAGTATTTATTATTTGTTGGAACAGTGTAACTGGTAATTAGATATGTTTGGTTGTTCTGGATTATCACAATGCTTTTCATTTCATTCAGTGTTCTGAGCTGTAATTGAAACAATGCCATATCAGATCTAATTTTGTATAGAAGTTGTAGTACACAATGTGTCAGTTAAAAACCTTTTACAGCCTACATTGCGCATAATGCATATATTTTCACTCTGGATTGTGTTAATTTATGTTTTGTGGAATGTTGATGCTTCTGTAAAAGACTTCATTTTACTTCTTATGTGGAGCAAATCACACTGGATAATTTGTGTAAGTCATCAGTTTAAGGCATAATTTTATGGCAAGATTTCTCATATAGGTGTCTGTATCTTCTATGTATTTTGGTAACCTTTTTCAGATTCTGTGTTCAAAGTTGAAACAGTTCAAGTTTTCAGCTGCTGTATGGTTGTTCTGTTCTAAACCGTGTAGCCTTTTCCTCTGCCTTTTTCTGCCATGGTTGTTCTTGTGGGAATAATGATGTCTGGAGGTAGGGATGGCTAACAGCAATGATATGCACTGTTGAACAGACAAATAAAAATTAAGGAGCACATAGTAAAAAATATCATTATTCTCAGAAAACCATGGATTGTACTACCAATACTACTTCGTTCAGATCCAATTATAGATACCTTATGTTGCTGATCTTGCGTATTTGCGTTCATTTAATAGGAATCTTACTCAGAGAATTATGTCTGGACATTGGACTGAGGTATCCTGTAAGGGTAAGATTTTGGATCTTCAGTCATTCTTTTTTCTAAACAATTAATCTTTGATCTTCAGTATGCACTTCTCAAAGGTAATAGCAGAATTGAAATTTTAGCTTTTTAATAATTGTTGCTTTTTGACACAGGCTCACATGCCAGGCATAAGGAGATGGTGGTGTACACTCGTACTTGAAGAAAGCTTGGGGTGAATATTAAGCATCATAAAGTGTAAGATCCCCTTTAGAATGGAAAAGGAAGAGAAAAGAGACTGGCACACTAAGTAAGTTTACATTATAATTTAAAATTATGCTATTGTGTTAACACATATTAGCAAGTGAAAAGTCAACTAAAAACATAGTAAATTGAGCTGATTTAGCATAATAAAAACATGCATCTAGGGCTGCAACAACTAATCGATAAATTAAAAAAAATTGACAACTAACTTCATTATCGATTAGTCGGGTCTGTGCACTGAGAAACTACACAGGTGACGTCACTTTACGACATACGTAAAAACGACATAGGTTACAGAGCTGCTGCGGCGGTAGAGTACACAACTTGAGTTATCCAAAACACTACAAAAGATTATTATAACAGTTCAAAAAAGCTTATGAGCACAGAGTTTCACATAGACAGACTGCCTTATTTCAGGTGCTTTGATAGATGTGTGTGCTGTTTAATGTGCTTGAGAGGTGTTTTCCAAAGTGCATAACAAAGATATCAGAACCTCTAATAAATGTAAGAAGTCTTGGAAAGTAAATGACAGTAATGTGTTCCTTTGTTCGGGAGATATGTGTTCCTGCAAAACATTTTACTTCTTACCAGTTACTTACATTGTGCTTTTCTTATCATTTATAATTTAGTAAATTAAACCATTTTAAAAAGTTTTTGTTGCCTTAATTCCACAACAAAATATTGTTTGGAAGAGAACATTGGGCAGTATATTGAATTGCATGTTTTTTTTAAATCAATAATCAACATATCACATTAATCAAAGAAATAATTGACAGATTAATGTATTATCAAACTAAAAGTTAGAAAAATCTGGTATTTTGATAGAGAATGACATAGAAGTAGAAGCTTTTGAGTAACTAATTTCTTTTTCAGTCATGGAACCAACAAGAAGCCTCGTTTTATGATTTTATCATAGTATTTCAGTAACCTAGTCTTTGGTGTGACCTTACATTTGAATTTGTTTTATGTCATTTTATCTTCTTTTTTGTTAAATCATGACTTATAGTTAGCTCATCTGAGACAGATTGTTCTCTATGTTGTTTATAAAGGAGATGAAACCTTTGTTCCCTTTCGATACTACACTCGTACTGCATCGCTAGACGCTATGGGGAAACTCCTTTTCTCCGATGACTGAAGCCTTTACAATCACTCAGTGAAACTGCACGGCCATTGATTCGTGAACCAATGGCTCGACAGCGGAACTGCACGCACCTATGGCAAGGATGCCCGCCAGAATGGGAGGAGCCATCTGGCTATATAAGCGGGCATTGCGCCATAGGATCTCGGGTCAATTTGACTGAAGCGACAACTCTGAGAGTGCAATGTCATTGTCAGAGGACAAGCTAGTGTCTTACAGATCCCTCCTCCTCAGCCACTTGGAGTGCCTAGGACTCAGGGTCAACTTTGCCAAGAGCTTGCTGTCCCCCAGCCAACGAACTTCGTTCCTGGGGGCAGTTTTCGACTCAGCCCGCATGAGGGCAGCAGTCGCGCCAGAACGTGCGCTAGCTATTCAGTAGCTCATGGCTTCCTTCAAAATTGGAGCCATTCGCCCTCTCAAAACATTTCAAAGGATGCTAGGCCTCATGGCCTCTGCATCACCAGTACTACAGTTGGGCCTGCTTCGTATGAGACCCCTCCAGTACTGGCTGAAACCACAAGTGCCGCCCAGTGCGTGGCGTCATGGTTGCCTTCGTATCAGGGTGACCCAGGTCTGCGTAGCGGCTCTGGCCCCCTGGAAGGACCCCCAATGGTTCAAACAGGGCGTAACCATGGGCATTGTTCACAGGAGGAAGGTTGTCTCAACGGACTCTTCCAACACGGGTTGGGGAGCTCTGTGCGAGGGCAAACCGGCCTTCGGCTCATGGTTGGTCGCGGAAGGTCGGCTACACATCAACTGCCTCGAGATGACGGCAGTATGTCGAGCTCTTCAGACCTTTTTTGCCAGACCTGAAGGGGCACCATGTGCTAGTCCACTTGAACAGCATGACAGTGGTCGCCTATATAAATCGCCAAGGCGGGCTCTCCTCGAAACGCCTTTTCGAGATGGTAAAACGCCTCTTGGAGTGGGCACATCTCAATCTGCGGTCGTTGAGGGCAGCACATGTCCCTGGCATGCTGAACCAAGGAGCAGACATGCTATCTCGGAGCAACGTCCCCTCGGAGGAGTGGATGCTCCACCCGCAGACGGTTCAGAAAATTTAGGAGGTCTTTGGCATGGCAGAGGTCGACCTCTTCTCCTCAAAAGACAACTCTCATTGACCGATATATTTTTCAAAGAGCGAGGATGCTTTGGCCCATGATTGGCCCAACCTTTCCCCCCAATCGCTCTGATCCCTCAGGTAATCAAACGAATCAGGGACCACAAACACAGAGTCCTCCTAGTGGCCCTGCTCTAGAGAAACCAACTTTGGTTCTCAGAGCTATCCCAACTGCTTACGGCGGCCCCGTGGCCCATTCCCCTGGGGCAGGACCTTCTCTCTCAGGCGAACAGGACAATTTGGCATCCCCAATGCGAGTTGTGGGCATTACATCTTTGGGCTCTCGACGGGAATCAGTAGATCTCCCTGAAAGTGTCCAAAATACTATATCACAGGCTAGAGCCCCGTCCATGAGACGCCTCTGTGCCCTTAAATGGTCAGTCTTCTCTGCCTGGTGCGCAACCCACGGCGAAGATTCTATTTCCTGCGACATATCAGTGATATTGTCCTTCCTACAAGAGCTGTTGGACAAGGGTCGCTCCCTTTCCACACTCAAGGTCTATGTGGCAGCTATAGCAGCTTCTCATGCTCCTATAGCAGGACAGTCTGTCGGTCGGAACAACCTAGTTGTTCTTTCCTGAGGGGTTCCAAGAGGCTTAATCCGCCCCGGCCCCCTACTGTCCGTGTGTGGGACCTACCCACGGTATTGAGGGCCCTCAAGGGGTCCCCTTTTGAGCCGCTACAGTCTGTAGACCTAAAAATCTTATCGTTAAAGACCACTCTGTTACTGGCGTTAGCATCAGTCAAACGAGTAGGTGACTTACAGGCTCTCTCGGTGAGTCCTGCCTAGCAATGCAGTACGAGTGTAGTATCGAAAGGGAACGTACTCGGTTACTGACGTAACCTCGGTTCCCTGAGATATGGGAACGAGTACTGCGTTGCAGGCCGTGCCATGACATTGCACTCTCAGAGTTGTCGCTTCAGTCAAATTGACCTGAGATCCTATGGCGCAATGCCCGCTTATATAGCCAGATGGCTCCTCCCATTCTGGCGGGCATCCTTGCCATAGGCGCGTGCAGTTCCGCTGCCGAACCATTGGTTCACGAACCAATGGCCGTGCAGTTTCACTGCGTGATTGTAAAGGCTTCAGTCATCAGAGAAAAGGAGTTTCCCCATAGCATCTAGCGACGCAGTACTCGTTCCCGTATCTCAGGGAACTGAGGTTACGTCAGTAACCGAGTACGTTTTACACCTGTTTATAAAGACTTGTACAACATTGTCAGCCAACAGAGTTTTCCATGAAAAGCTCACTGTGCCTAGCTGGACAGTATGTAACATTTGTTTTCCCCATATTACTCTGATTTAAGTTGAGTACAGTTAAGTACAAGTTGAGTTGAGTACAAGCTCACCAATTGTGAAGGCTGTGGACACCTTTACAAAAACACAGTTGGTTACTTTGGCTGTGGAAAGAAGGGGGTCTTCACAGCATTATATTCAGACCGAGAGTTCACTGGATTCTGTTCAGTGGACTGTTACAACAGCTCTTGCAATGTGCTGAATTAATGATTTGTGTTTTCCTTTATTTTCTAAAACAGACATGTTAACACAGAAGCTCACACTGTTGATATCTCCATTGACAAATTGGTTAAAATGGTGTTTTGTGTGTGTTTCTAAAATATAAAGTTACTAAATACAGTTGAGGTCAAAAGTTTACATCCCCCTTTCAGAATCTACAAAATGTTAATTATTTTACGAAAATAAGAGGGATCATACAAAGTGCATGATATTGTTTATTTAGTGCTGACCTGAATAAGATATTTCACATAAAAGATGTTTACATATTTGAACCCTTTCCAACAATGACTGTATGATTCTGAGATCCATCTTTTCACACTGAGGACAACTGAGGGACTCTCATGCAACTATTACAGAAGGTTCAAACGCTCACTGATGCTCCAGAAGGAAAAACCATGCATTACGAGTAAATTTAACTTATTTTGTCTTCTGGGAAACATGTAACTATCTTCTGTAGCCTCTGAAGGGCAGTACTAAATGA
>CM075009.1:11597453-11609148 GCA_037576675.1 Pangasius sanitwongsei | reverse complement strand
CATAAAATAAAAAATCTATAACAAAGTTTGTACTAAAAAAAAAATAGGGTGCCTAAGACTTTTGCACAGTACTGTATGTTGCAGAAGTTTTAGGGTTCCACTTTTTTGGGGGTTAATAGCACACCTCTCCTCAATAATCCAGTCGATTTGAGCCCTCACTCTTGATACAGATAGAATGATAGATAGAAATATGGAGAGAGAGTGTGTATGTGTGTGTGCTACTGGTAGATTGATAGAGAGATGGATGGAGAGAGTGTGTATGTGCTACTAGTAGATACTAGTAGATTGATAGAGAGATGGATGGAGAGTGTTATTAGTAGAAAGACAGAAGAAGTGAGAGAGTGATACAAGTAGACTGATAGAAAGAAATATGGAGATAGAGAGTGTGTGACATTTCTCATGCCCCTCTTATAGCTCATGCTTGTACACACACTCGTTCCATCCATTTCTCTATCAACCTACCAGTAGCTAGTGACACTCTCTCTCCATCCAACTCTCTACCAGTAGCACACACTCTCTCTACATATTTCTTTCTATCAGTCTACCTGTATCACTCTCTCACTCCTTCTGTCTTACTAATAATAACACTCTCTCTCTCCATTCATCTCAAAATGCTTGACTGACTGTGGAGAATTGCATTATGGATATTTTAGTGACGTCACATGCATTTCACATGCACGTTAACAGACTCGCTCTTTTTCTCAATATTTCTTTCTATCAGTCTACCTTTATCACTTTCTCACTCATGTCTTTCTACTAACAACACTCTCTCCATCCATCTCTCTATACATCTACTAGTAGCAACACCTAAAATAAGTGGAATCAGTGGAATCACAAAACTACCGCAACATAGGCATGTGACATATAAAACGCTCGGCTTAATGGTGAGAATTGCGTTATAGGTATTCTAGTGACGTGATGTTCGGACATGAATGAGGGCTCAAATTGACCGGCTTATTGAGGAGAGGTGTGCTATGAATTTTATAAGCTATCAGACTTACGATGTTTGAACAGCGGACAAAAAATTGGGCAAAAAATATCCCATACGGTTACATTGATGGAATTTTCGGAGCTTGGCTCAGAATGTTCAAGATTTCAAACTCCAACTGTTCTGTCGTGATTTTGGTGAATGTAGCTTGAAAGCTCTACAACGAGTAGCGTGTTAAGCATAACAGTATATATAACAGTAACTAATAATAATAATAATAATAATAATAATAATAATAATAATAATAATTAAAGCTGCAAGCAGCATTTTCGAGGGCCAAGTACCCAGACTTGGTGAGCCACACATTCACAGACACGCTACAATTTTCTGCCTAAGCAATCACAGGAAAGCAGAGCCATAACTTTAGGCAAAGGGATTCAAGAGTGATTTATACTTTCACTGCTGATGTGTATGTACTGACCACAGACAGTGGTGGAATTCTCTGTCTGTAGGAGGAAAGGTCTAGATGAACAAATGGGCAGCAGTGTGGCATTGCTGCAGCATTGTTTAGAAAGGTGTCAAAATTATGTGAGCCAAATTTGGGGAAGATTGGACAAAATCTGGAGGAGGAGTAGCAAAAATGGCAGCATGTAAGCATTTTTGGCATGTTATTGTTACTTTTGACCAGTAGGTGGTGCTGGCACAAAATTTGTTGCGTACCCTCAGGTCATGGTCCTGAAGTTGCATACCAAGTTTTGTGTCACTGCACAAAGTCATTGCTGAGATACAGCCTTATTTCCTGTTTGGCAGCTGCACTGTCAGATTCGTTGGCCCATTAAGGACAAATCATTTGGAATATTCAAAATTCTTTTGATAACTTTTGGGAGGATTATTCTCAAGATGATGTGTGCAAAATAATAATAATAATAATAATAATAATAATAATAATAATAATAATAATAAGAAGAAGTATGTGAGATAACAGTAGTGATGCTTTGCTACAGAATAGTGTAGTGTAATAGTGTAGGGAGTGGCGTCTCCAATACCACCAAACAATGAGTACTGGGGCCCCCAGGGCTGTGTGCTCAGTCCACTGCTGTCCACTCTGCTGACTCATGACTGTGTAGCAAAGCACAGCTTTAATCACATCATCAAGTTCGCCGATAACACGACCGTGGTGGGTCTCAACAAGAACGACGGGTCAGCATACAGAGAGGAGGTACAGCAGCTAAAGGGCTGGTGGAGAGCCAACAACTTGTCTGTGGACTTCAACTTGAGGACAAAACAAAAGATGGTTGTTGACTTCATGAGAGCACGGAGTGACCACTTTCCATTGAATATCAACGGCTCCTCTATGGAGATCATCAAGAGCACCAAATTCCTTGGTGTTCACCTGGCGGAGAACCTCACCTGGTCCCACAACACCAGCTCCATAACCAAGAAAGCCCAGCAGTATCTCTACTTGCTGCAAAGCCTGAGAAAAGCCCATCTCCCACCTCCCATCCTTACCACATTCTGCAGAGGGACTATCGAGAACATTTTGAGCAGCTGCATTGGTTAGGTAGCGATGATGCACTCGGATCTTTACTACGCATGCGTTACGGGTTTACGGCTCCAATCCACCGTGCAAGAGCAAAAACGTCACATGTTTCCAAACATATAAATGCTACGGTTTTATATTCAAAGTTGGGGGGGGGTGTCTCTAATCTTTTTGTTATGTAACTTAAGCACATTTATATAAACAATTTTTTTTTTTTTTGGATTTTTGAATCAATAAAATATTCCTGTTTCTAAAATATGGTTTGCAGTGGTTATTGATGCTGTTCCTATCGGAGTTAATATACTTTTAAATGTTCGGTGTTTGTGACTATACAAGCCACAGGTCCTCTCCTTGCTGTTGCACATCCTTAAAAATAGTGAATAGGTGAATTTGTTTCTCTTTCTCACCCAAACTCTGTGTTAGAAACAGAGAAAGATTTTTATATTAATGTCTTATTGGAGGTGGTTTCTTACAATATACCTTGTACTATATTAAATATCTACTAAGAAACAAGGTTAATGACGTATCTAATTAATCGGGTTTATCCAGTCAAGTTGCATCTAAGGAGGCTGGAAATTTGTGTATGTAAGTATAACAGTGTCATAAAATTACACACATGCCCCGGACATATCTGGTAGCGTGGCAAAGCATAATCATGTGTGCACATGCGTGTTGCAGATTGGGTGACGGACTGGGGAATCGCACAACCCTAATGTGACAGTCCGGGTACTTCTGATTTCCCGTTTCCTTTGTTTGATTCTTAACTACTTCCCCTGAACAAACGAGAAAAAGATCCAAGTGATTAAGGAACCAAGGACCTTATGTCCTTGGTATGTAGATTTACTAAATGAGTCGTTCTTGCTTATGACGCGTAACTATAAAGAGATTTAAGTGAATTTACTCATTGATGACTTTATAACGGATCTGCCGCAGAACAATGCTTAGGCCTACCTGCTGAGATAAATTAATGAAAAACGATTAAAATATTACTGCAGCCACACACCACATGATATAGTATTGATGTATTAACCTTCATATGGCCCATAAATCGATGAATATTTTAGCTAACTTGTGTCAATGGATATTATTTTGTACCCATTATTTATTAATTTTGTATTTGTGGTTCTTATTGTAGGATCATTAAATGTAATTTTATTTAGGGGGGAGGTAGAGCATGCATACTGTAGGCTTCGTGTCACACGCCACAATAAAAAAAGACTAGTGTATCCTTGATCTAGAAGACCCCTAGTTCTTTGTTCCTTGATTCCTAGTGCATTTTAGGAATTGTTATGTCCTTAGAGATGGTGGGTCTTGGATGATGTCCAGGTCACGGGGTAGGACATAGGATCAAGGAATCAATAAGGCATCATTTAGAGTTTTTGAATGGACAGGAAATGATGGCAGAAGATATAGCACTAAAATGAATGCAGCAAGTCAAATAGCAGTACCTCTAACATGGCTACTATACCCGCCAGACGTTCAGCTCACAATCTTATAGGAAAGAAAGAAATTCAGAATATAGAAACATTAAGTAGGCAACATATTAAATGAAATTATCAAAGATATATACAGAAACAAATAGATCAACAGTCAAACCAGCAGTCAAGTCACGTAGGATCAGGATTTGGAACACCCGAATGATAATAGAATAAAAAAGTGAAATACCATCTTTCAGTCTAGGAGTGACAAGTGACAGGAATTTTAGAACATGTATTATCACAATGTAATCACTATCAGAAAAGAAGAGAGCAGGTGAAAAGAAATCCTAGACAAAAACAGAGCAGCTGAATGTACAGAATCTGTTGCCGGGGGAAACACATAACCCGTTTTTAATTTTGGTTGGGAAAAACTAGTAGGCCATTACTGCACTACCCATACTCCATTCCAGTAGGTGGCGGTAATACACCTTTCTCTTGGATGTCATACACCTCTTTTCAAAGACGAATTGTTCAAAACGATTTGGCGCTGAACGACAGATTATGGGTAACTATAAGATTTAAAAAAAAAATCTTATTCCTATTATTCACCATGCATTTTGTTGTCACGTATATTTAAATATCGTGTACTGAAAAGGCCAATTGGGATTTTTGTTTGTCTTATACTATGAACATATATTTAGGAACTGATTTTGTGTACGTCTTCTGGATTCACTCCCCTGGATTAGCTAGACAGCTCCTCAGCCTCAACTAGCTGTACAGCTCCGCTACCTCCTCAACTAGCTAGAGCCAAACTTCATATAAAGGTTTACATTTATTTTAACATTAAGTCTATAACAGTTGCTGCCTATATTAAACATAGCGTTGGATGGACTAAACTGTGCTTACGCGGTCTAAGGGTATCTATTGTAAACCCTTTATATCTCCCCGAAGATATTCGGCAAACATTGGGCGGTAAAGCTCGGATAAAGTCCATAAGTGATTGTATTACGTGGGATTAATTAATAACACATACGTCGACATTTTACTGTACAATTAATACAAGAGTTTCACTCCTATATTGGAGAAAAAACAAGGAGAAATGCAATTTGTGCAACTGGACATGTGAAACGTTTAACTAATTTTTGAAAATGGTTTATGTATAGGATTACCTGCAGTGGATATAAAAGTATAAATACCCGTTAAAATTGGAGGTTTTTGTGATGTAAAAAATGAAACCAAGATAAATCATATCAGATTTTTTCCACCTTTAATGTGATATAACAACCAACAAAATTCAAGTAAAAATAACTGAAATGGTTTGGGGGTAAAAAGAAAAAAACGAAAACCTTACAATAACCTGGTGGCATAAGTGTGCACACTCTTTTATCATAGGGCATGCAACTATGCTCACAATTACATTCAAACTTATCTTCAAAAGTAGTCATACACCATCAGTGAAGTGATTCTGTTTACCCAAAACTAAAGGTCAGTCATTTCTTTTGGATCTTCTTGACATTTTCTTGATTTCATCTGACAGCTGAAGCCATGGACCGCAAAGAGCTTACAAAGCATGTACAGTATCTCATTGTCAAAAGGTATCGACCAGGAGATGGGTACAAAAGAATTTCCGAAATATTAGATATACTGTGGAACACCCTGAACACCATCATCAACAAGTGAAAAAAAAAAGGGTACCACAGTGATATTACTGAGAACAGGACCTCCCTCCAAAACTGACAAAAAGACAAGAAAAAACTTCTCAAGGAGGCTGCCAAGAGACCTATGGCAACATTTAAAGAAGCTACAAGTACTGGTCACTCCCTGCATGTGACAACAATCTCGTATTCTTCACATGCCTGGACTATGGGGTAGGGTGGCAAGATGGAAGCCCTTTCTCACCAAAAAAAAAAAATCCAAGTGCCCTAAATCTTGTCAGCATTGTGCTATGGGGCTGCTTCTCTTCAGCTTGGACTGGGGATCTAGGGAAGATGGAGGAAATCATGGATCTCTGTTTTGGTACAAAATCTACATGATAACGACCCAAAAAATGCAAATCTAAGTAAACAAATGAATGGCTTCAGAACAAGCAGATTAACATTTTTGGAATGGCCTACTCAGAGCCCAGATCTAAATCCAATCAAAAACCCATGGAATGACTTGAAGAGAATTTTTTACATCACAAAAACCTGCAGTTTTAACAGGGGAGTGTAGACTTTTTACATCCACTGTATATATTGCATTATTGACTTATAGAAAATGAATAGATCCCATATGTTGAAGAACACACATTACATTGAAGAACATTACATTGTTGTAGAACATTGTTGAAGAACAATACATTTGATGTGTTATTATACATGACATTTTTCAAATAATTTCTGAAATGTATGGATTGTTTTTATATTTAAATGTATTAACTTTATGGCTTATACTTAAGATTTAATATTTTGGCGTTTTTCCATTATAAAAGATGGGTCTGGCTATAGAAACTCATGACTTACAACTTAATACAATTAGTGTTTAATTGTACACCTTTGACTAATGAGTGAAATTGGATTTTATGTAGCGTTTCTTATATTTCACACCAATTCATCATGGAAGATGTATCTGGGTGTAGAAAAACACAACCGAGACTCCTTATTTCAGGCTGATGTTAAACAACACACAAGGAGCATTACAATTTATGTATACTTGAACAAATGAAACCTTTTACTAATTTGTGAAATTGGTTTATATGTAAGATTTTCTATAATTTATATTATTACATTATAGAAGATCGGTCTGGGTATAGCAACACATGACTATTCCAGGCCTATGTTAAGTATGATGTCCTCGGCCAGGGAAAATGTCATGGCATGAATTATATCATTTCAGCGCTTACCTGTTTGCTTTTTTTTTTTTTACCTCTGTTATTGCTTATTTGCTTAAGAGCTATTGCTTATTTGCTAGGGCATGTGCTTATTTGTTATTGCTTTTGTGTTATGGCATGTGTGCTACTCATGTGCTAAGCCATGTTATCTGGCTTTTCGGCATACTTTTTTTTGGGGTGTTTTCATTTGAAGTGGTTAAACAGGTTTGTTGTGTGTCCTCAATGTGCCAGTCCTGCCTTTTACAAATTTTGCAAACAACCATCTCAAAACAGTGATTTGTTTGGAAATATCTCTGTATGTTCATTGATCTAAAGTAAATACTTTATATATAGCATAACCCATTTAAAGGTAATCAGTCCTTCTTTGTTTACTGCTGATGCTGTGCACAGCCAAGCTGATTTCATGTTACTTGCTGAACACGGACTTGAGGAGACCATCCTGAGTTCCCGGGTAGGAATTTCTAGTTGAGGGGGCATTTTCCTTTGGTTTTTCCTGGTCGAAGGTCAGGAATTACAAGTTATGATCTCTGTTTGAATGCAGCATGTGCCCCTGGCCTGTGAACCACCATGAACTTGAGTGGATGGAGTGCCAAATAGCAACAAGTGATCCGAGTGTTGGCATCCTTCATGCAAAGGAGCCACTGGAGCAAACGTGATTGGAACAGGATAAAGGGGCCCTCTAATAGGTAGATTCCAAGGGTGAGGACTGGCCACTTGATGGCCAAGCACTCCTTCTCCACAATACTGTATTTGCTTTGGGGACGCACCTGCCCATTGCTGAAGTGGAAGCCCGGATAATGTACTTCCCGTCATCCAGTTGCACATGTCCTTCAATTTACTGTGAGTCCTGCCTGTCTCAAAGAAATTATGACAGTCCTCAGGTGTTGCTGCCAATCATTACTATAAATGATTATATCATGTAAATAAGCAATATTGTGAAATATTTTTTTTATGAGATACTGAAACTTGGCTGAGTAAATGAAAGGGCCGGCTGCGTACAACCACACCCAGTGTCATTGTGGTGTTCTATAAAGTACGGGTTATTGGGCAGGGACTAATACACATTGGATAATTGGTACCTGGCAACCTGTGCTGTCTGGGATGGGGAAAGGTGGTGTCCACAGGGGACCAGGGTGGATTGAGCCAGGTTTTTCAAGGATAGCTCCAGTCCCAGCTCCTCCCACTTGTAAACCACCACTGCCAGAGCCACAGAAACTGCCTTTCTCCATGGTTTCAAGAGGTTAAGGTGGTATATTTGCAGTGCATCATCTCTGTTCTTTACCCTGACCTCAGCTTTACCAACTTGTTATGTGACCTCAAAGGGCCCTTGCGAATTAGCAAGTAATTTGGAGCTTGATGTGTGTAATAATATAAGCACTTTATCTCCCAGTGCGAATTCCCGTAGCCGAGTTCTCCTGTTGTACAGTCAGAACTATGGTTCGGTTAAGTGGTTAAACTGCTCAACCAATCCATCTATTTGGGAATGGTAAAACACTTATGCGAACGGTTTTACTCCTAGTAGTTCATATAGCTTGCGTAGTGTCCATGCCATGAATCTTATGCCTTGGTCCATCAGAAGTTCTTTCAGGATTCAAACTCGAGATTACTCTAAAGAATGTATGGGTTTAGAATTGTCTCATAATTCCAAATAAATAGATTACGATCCACAAATAAATGTAGCGAGATTCACAAAAATGAAACAAATTCACAAATAAATTGAATGAGATCTACAAATATATGTTAGAAGTTTCACAAAAATGAATTAAATTCACAAGTAAATAAAATGAGATCTGCAAATAAAAAAGATTTACAGATATGTTTTATGTCACAAACACAACTGTCTGGCATTCATTTGTGGACCGTGTCCTGTGCATTTGTGGATTGCTGCACGCATTTGTGGATTTTGAAACATTCTAGCGTCAAGAGTGGACACAAATCCACACAAATCAATTTTTGTTTGCAAATCTCATTTTATTTATTTGTGAATTTAATTCATTTTTTGTGAAACTCCTAACATATATTCATGGCTCTCATTCTGTTTATTTGTGAATTTGTTTCATTTTTGTGAATCTTATTTGTGGATCGTAATCAAATTATTTGGAATTATGAAGCAATTCTAACTCCATAAGAATGCCTCTACAACACTGTGTACCGAGATGTAGCGCAGCACGAATTTTTCCACATTTTGTGTTGCATAATCCAACAGATCTTCTCTAATGGTCTAATGAGGTCCATGGGAATTCTTTTGAAGAAGTCCTTGACTAAATGTGAAGGGCATGATGGTGCTTTTGGGGTAGCTAAAGGATTCACCAGTTGACATTTAAGTGACAAGTGACATATAACGTAAAAGTGGGCCATTACATGGTTAAGTGTTTGAACCTTTCCTAGATGCCCAGATATTGAAATAGAGGATTGAGCCACATGAACAAGTATTTCCCTGCTGCTCTTTGGCACCAGCAATTGGGTGGTTTCTTCTTTTGTTTGAGTCACAAAACCCATTCATCCTCAGGCCACCCCCATGCAGCTGCTGCAAGCTCTTCAACGGCCTCCAGATCATTGTCATAGGACATCTTTGTGAGCCACAGTTAGAGGAGCTGCAGCTGTAGGAACAACTGTCAGTCATTGGCCTGCTCCTTTGTTATTACTTCAAAGCACAGCTGTTGTTCCTGGAACACGGTTCGAGGGTGTCTTGGACTTTCATGTGGTGGAGGCTGGCAAGGTACTTAATTATTGCATAGCGAGGAGAGATTTCCATGCAGTAGATCCCCTATTGAGTTTCGGCACCACTGCGTGTGGGTGTGTAAAAGAGGACTTGAGAGGCAGGCAGATTTTGTAAAATCTGGTTTTTGTTTTTTTTAATTACATGCAATGAGAGAAAAAATAAAAATTTGCTCTGATTTGTGCACAGCAAACAGAGAAATAGGTTGAGGAAGCACCCTAAAGCCCCATTTGGATTGGTAAAATTTTCAGGGGGACATCTGTAATTACACATCTCTTCAGTGATTAAACTCTTGTATCTGGACAGAAATAAAATTAAGAGTGAGTTTCTAGTGGATTGTATTTTCTACAGACCTGGATGTTTGCATGACATGTCATATGATAATGCTCCATTACGTCATGGCAATGATGTCCAAGTCGTTGAAGAGGGAATGGAGTAGAGACACTGGCTCTTATTCCAGATTGGGGTGAACTAATG
Organism: Pangasius sanitwongsei; assembly: GCA_037576675.1. Lineage (NCBI taxonomy): Eukaryota > Metazoa > Chordata > Actinopteri > Siluriformes > Pangasiidae > Pangasius > Pangasius sanitwongsei. The sequence continues at coordinate 11,599,197 of CM075009.1, read as the reverse complement.
TTCCAGCAACAATTTTAAAATACAATAAAATTTATGCAAAGTATAAGAGAAGCATCCATTTTTTTGTTTCGTGACTTGGGAAGTGTTTAATGTCTGAGGAGGGTCACTGATACACACACTATGTGACTAAATATGGTAGCAGTAGTTGAACATGTGCATCTGGAGGGGACTAAAATCATCAGGCGAGTTTGGTGAAAAACAGTAGGTAACTCTAAAAACACCAACATGGCTGATTCGGATGGAAAAAAAAAATCACAGAAGAGCACCTGTAAAATAGGAAATTATCCCAGAACGACATGTAAATTTATTCCTGTCCAGATAGGGCTTAAGTCTCCAAGTCCGAAAACTGCCTAGCGAGACCAGTTGTGCTGAGGAAAGTGAGTCTCCAAATTACACAGTCTCATCATTGATTTAAGCTTAGATATCTGCTGCCAAGTTATTCATTTGTCTAGAGAGTATCTGGGACTATTAAAAAAAAAACAAACACAATGGTTAGGGCCGATGTATCATCAATACGAAGCTCTCAATTCAATGCATATCTCTATCGAACAATACATTCAAGACTGAAAAGTAAAGTAGGGTATTCGTCATAAAATGTTTTCATGAATACTGTGAGTACAGTTTCTTGTGTAAATGCTCCTCTGAATGATTTATGAATAAATCCGTTCATATACAGCTTGATAAATGAGGCCTACTGATTATATTAAAAGTTCCAGGTAGGCCTGAAATGGAGGGTCTAAATCATGTGTTTCTATTGCCATACCTATCTTCTGTTTATATTTACAAGAACCCCAACCAACCAATGGAAATCAAAAGCTATCTTTCATTGGCCTTGCATACTTGTACTAGTTACAGAAATAGTCTCTATTGTCTTTACCAACCTAGGGAGTCTGTCTTACAACATATGCATTACACTTTCAAGTTATGTGCAATAAATGTCACTAACAGAGAACGAGATTCAAAGATTACAACAGAAAGTGGAGGAGGCTGAAGAAGCCCTTCAGAAGGCAGCACAGTATGGACTTCAGCTCCTGGATGACAAAATGGATCTGCAAAATAAGTTGGAGGATCAGCGAATTGAGATGACTGCTCTAATTGAGGTTAGCTTTTTAATTGTAAAATACAAATACAAAGATTTAAATTTAAACATCCACACATTTAAAATTTGAATTGTTTATGCCTTCTATATTAGTGAGTACAAGACTTGTTAAAATCTCTTCTTTGTACCTTTGTTTGGAAACCTGTAGATTGACACTTAATTTATACTTCTGCATATCTCCAGCAATGTGAGGTGTCGTACACTGACATTTGTATATGAGTTTTCCAATACACATGCACAAAACATGAACATGGTCAATGTGGCATGGACCAGACAAGAAAATACAGAAGAAGAAGAGAATGTCGGGCATTTCTTTATAGAAGGGAGAATGAAGGGAAGAAGTACTGGATGTGATAGAGTTGTGCACAATGTATTTGAAAATAATTTATTGCCACTTTGCAATAAAATATTATTGCTTTGTTGCAAAGTGGTTGCTGGAAGTTCATGATGTATACAGCAAGAAATAATTACTTTTTGCAGCGTTGTGGTTCAATTTTAGCCCAATCTTCTTGTCAAATTGTCTTCTTTTCCCCAAGGTTACAAGGATCCCTCTGATGGACTTACAATTAGGTCTGGAAGTATTTGGACAATGACAGAGTTTTTGTGATTTTGCCTTTATACACCACCACAGTGGATTTGAAATAA
>CM075009.1:11558026-11587989 GCA_037576675.1 Pangasius sanitwongsei | reverse complement strand
CCAGCTTCTCGTGGAGTGTGCGAGAAAGCATAAGCAGAGGATAAGGCAGCCGGTGTAGCTGAGTTCTGTGGAGAGATGTAATGCCCATGCAGAACTCGGCTACCTGGCTTCTTAAAGTGCTCAGCTCATATGACCCCAATTTTTTTTTACATTGGCTAACTGTGAGGTATGGAATCGATTTTAAACTTCTTTTAATAACTTACACAGCATCACATGGTCTTGGCCCTAAATACATTAGTGAGCTTTTAACTCTACACTCTCCTGCTAGACTTCTTAGGTCATCTATCCTAGTTCTGTTGGCTGTCCCATCTGGTGACTAAAGGTGACTGTTGCATTGCAGTCACTGCCCCAAAACTCTGGAACAGCTTCAGTCTCAGTGTAAGAGCCACTACTTCAGTCTCTGCTTTTAAATTTAATCTGAAACTGTTCCTGGGTGATTAACCTTTGACTCACTTTTATGGCACCTCAACTTTTCTTTTTAGCACATTCTACTATTCAGCTTTAAACTGTTTTAATACTGTTTCATTTGCTTATTTTTATTACATTTTTCTGCTTATTCTCTATATTTTAGAAATTAATTTATCTTATTTAGATATTGTGTGTGCATATCTTCTCGGATACACTATGCAGCCAAACGTTTATGGACACCTGACCATCACACCCATATGTGGGCGTTCCCTATACTGTTACCACAAAGTTGGAAGCACACAGTTGTCTAGATTGTCAAGACTTCCCCTTCGCTGGAACTAAGGGGCCTAGCCCAAACCTGTTCCAGCATGACAATGCCCTTGTGCATAAAGACATGGTTTGCTAATGTTGATGAACTTCAGTGGCCTACACAGAGTCCTGGCCTCAACCCCACTGCACACCTTTGGGATGAATTGGAATGCTGACTGCACACCAGGCCTTCTCGTCCAACAGTGCCTGACTTCACTAATGCTCTTGTGGCTGAATGGGTGCATCTCCACAGCCCCGGTCCAAAATGTAGTGGAAAGCCTTCGCAGAAGAGTGGAGGTTATTATAACAGCAAAGGGGTGACTAAATTTGTAATGGTTCAGCAAGCACATATGTCTGGGATTGGTCAGGTGTCCTCATAATTTTTGCAATTACAGTGTATTTCATGCTCAGTTTTATTAATTTTGTTTTATTTAATCAGATATGCTTATTTTAGCTTGTTGTTGTTGTTATTATTATTATTATTATTATTATTATTATTACTTTCTGTGTGAAAACATGCTGGTGGGTTGCTCTAAAATTGCTCCTAGGTATGAATGCATGTGAAAGTGTGTACATAGTGTCTATTGTGTATTCCCATCTTGTCCCCCAGTGTTCCTGGTACAGGCTCTGAAACCACATTGACCCTGACCAGAACAAACAGCTCCTGCCAGTATAGCCAGTATGCTGTTTAGTCTTTGCTGTTCATGTAGTATTTTTGTATGTTGTCTATGCTGATGCAATTGCACTATGTTTCTCTGAATTGAACCTCATATTCTTCAGAAAGGACATTAGGTTTTTGATTTTTTTCAAATTCAGTTTGCTCTTTTCCAGTAAACAATTTGATCCGAATAATAAAGAATAAAGCTTTGAAAATTAGTAATAAATGTAACATTAACAGGTCTTGGAGCAAGAAAAATATTCACTGCAGAGAGAAGTGGAGCTAAAGAGCCGCATGCTGGACAGCCTTAATTCAGAATTTGATGATGTTAAAAACCAACAGAAACATCTGTTGGAACAGCAGCAAACAATGTTGGAGAGGAGTCATGCAGTGGAATGCAGTGAACTCAAGAAGAAGGTCAGAATATAATCTTTCAACATAATCCTTTATCTTTTCTAAGTCCAGTTTCAGTAAAAATTTAGTACACTTACATGACACTATTAAGTATTTATCTGTTCCACATCCATGAAATACTGTTACCCAGAAGACCACTGGTCAGAAGGGGTTAGACACTTCCTTTCAAGCTTTTATTTGTTTTAGGTTTCTACAGATTAATGCTAGATCAAAAACATGATGTCTAGATCACAGGTTTCAAACTCAAGGCCCGTGGGCAAAATACAGCCCTCTGCACAAAATTCAATTGAATAATATTGAAATGGCCCATAATACAGTACTAATCAACATTATCTAGAATTCCCACTGTATAGTAACCGCCACTGGTCACGTTTGATGAAGCCAGATCTGCGTGTTAAAAATGCATTGGGTGTTAGCCTGTAGTATGATTCAGTAATTGGCTCCAGATCCTGAAATTCATTACCCAGTGTAGAAACAAATTGATATGTTGAAAAAGAAAAAAAATGTTTTGTCCATGCTAGTTGAATATTTGCATAGTATACAGAAACATCTGTTCAAGGCAAAAAAATTTTATGACTTGATGTATGTTCATCATGTTCTTAAATACTTCACTCTCAGAAAAAAAGGCTAATAACTGTACTTTTCTCTTTTCATTGGGATCTTTTGTACCTTTAGTGTGTCTTTTTAGTAAAAGATATTAGTAATCTAATACCTAGAAAGGTGCACGTAATGTACCTTTAAATTATTACTATAAAAGCTAATTAATGTGGTCCTTAAATCATTTTAAAGGTACTCCTACATTCCTATTACCATGTATAAGATAGTGTACACACTAAAAGTACAATAGATGTACCTTTCCGTGCATCAACCCAATGACAATGCATGGTACAATTTAGCACCCGTTTTTCTGAGTGTTCCTTTTCTTTATGATGTCTCTAGGCAGAATTTGGCTTCTTATTCGCCAGTTTCTTATTTGGTTTTTTCATTGTACTTTAAAAGCTTCAGGAGTTAGGATCTTGTGCCTGTAGCTGCCACCTTAAAGCGGATTCACTCATTGTAGTACTTAAACAAAACTGAATAAAAGGGAAAGTCTGTTTTCACAAACTATAATACAGTGTAATACACTATAATACGCTCAATAAGAACATATTTTACTGTAGATTTTTAAATAAACTTGCGTGGAGTTGTGCTGGCTATTGTATGTTATTTTAATCAAAACATTTAAAAGCTATATAATAAATAAATATGCCTATGATATAAATAATGAAATGAATAAATGCAGCAATAAATGTATAGGTGAGTTAATATATTGTAAAACAATTCAATAAGTAAATAATACTGATAAAATATTTCATCAAACTTTTCACAATATCATTGTCCAATTTCAGTTTGTTTTTAATGTGATGATAGGATTTATTTCAAAGTGTTTTTTTTAAAGTCTATTTTTAGTTCATAATGGCCTTTTTCATTTCATAATAAAACCTATATTTAAATATTATTTAAACTAATATTTTCTTATATTGACTTTTTTCCCCCGTAATGCCACATTTATTTCATAATGATTTATTTCATTTAGGTGTAATCTGTCAGTGTACACCACTGGGGCTGAACCTATTCAGTGATTGGCCAATCCTTTGTTATTAACTATTTTTGGCTAGAGTGTCTACACCACCATAATGGATTTGAATTGAAACAGTCAAGATGTGATTGAAGTGTAGAATTTCTGCTTTAATTCAAGGCGTTTAACAAAAATATTGCATTAACCATTTAGGAGTTACAGCCATTTTTTTTTACATAGTCCCTCCATTTTGACAGGCTCAAAAGTAATTGGACAATTGACTGATGTCGTTTCAGGTGTGGCCTGTTTCCTCTTTATTTCATTACAAATTAAGGAGATAAAAGGTCTGTAGTTGATTCCAAGCATTGAATTTGTATTTGGTAGTTGTTCATGGGAACTATCAGTATGTAGTCCAAAGAGATGTCGATTCATGTGAAGGAGGCCATCTTTAGGCTGAAAAAAACCAAAACTGACCTATTGGAAAGATAGCAGAAACTTTAGGAGTGATGAAATCAACAATTTGGACAGAAGGAATGCACTGGCAAGGTCAACAACACCAAAAAGCCTCGAAGGCCACGGAAGACAACTAAAGTGGATGATTACAGAATTATTTCCTTGGTAAAGAAAAACCTGTTTACCACAACATCTAGCCAAGTCAAGAACACTCTGGAGGAGGTAGGTGTATCACTGTCAAAGTCTACAATCAAGAGACACCTTCATGAATGTAAATACAGATGGTTTACCTCAAGATGCAAACCACTGGTAACACTCAAGAACAGAGGCCAGATTAAATAACTAAAAATAACAGATTAATTAGACTAAATAACCTCTTAAAAAAAAAAGCCTGACCAGTTCTGATGCAAGATTAACTTGTACCAGAATGATAGGAAGAGAAGAGTTTGGAGAAGGAATGGAAGGGCTCATGATCCAAAGCATAGCACATCGTCTGTAAAATATGTGAAGGCAGTGTTATGGCATGGGCATGTATGACTGCCAGTGGAACTGGGTCACAGGTGTTTATTGATGATGTGACTGCTGATAGAAGTAGCAGGATGAATTCTGAAGTGTATGGAGTGATGCTTTCTGCTCAGATTCAGGTAATTGCTCAAAAACTGATAGGCCAGCTCTTCACAGTACAAATGGATAATGACCCAAAACGTACGGCGAAAGCAATCCAAGATCTATTTAAGGGAAAGAAATGGAATTTTCTTAAATGGCAGAGTCATTTACTTGACTGCAACCCAATTGAGCATGCTTTTCACTTACTAAAGATAAAACAGAAAGACCCACAAACAAGCATCAACTGAAGGCAGCTGCAGTAAAGGCCTGGCAAGGCATCTCATGGGAGGAAATTCAGCATTTGATGATGTCTGTGGGTTTCAGACTTCAGGCAGTCATTGACTGCAAAGGATTTGCATCCAAGTATTAAATATAATCCTAATATTTATGATTATTAGTTTGTCCAATTACTTCTGAGCCTGTGAAAATTGAGGGACTATGTAAAAAATGGCTGTAATTCCTAAATAGTTAATTCCATATTTTTGTTAAACCCCTTGAATTAAAGCTGAAAGTTTACACTTCAATCACATCATGATTGCTGCATTTCAAATCCATTGTGGTGGTGTACAGGGGCAAAATTACAAGAATTGTCACTGTCTAAATTGTTATTATTGTTAATATATTGTAATATAATAATTTAATTATTTAATCATTTAATAATTTTTTTATAACATAGGAGCATTTATTTATTTAATTTTAACAGCATTCCATGGTTGAGTAGCACAGTTTTGTGCTTTTGGGTCATTCAGATTCATGTAATTATGTCCTGCTCAAGCAACACGCAGAATCAAATAGTATGGCAAAGAGTGAGGCAACTTCACTGCACTTATTTTCAGTAGGATGCTTTATTTTAGGGGGGGTTGATAAAATTACACAAAACATGTTGCATAGTTAAACTCATGTTCATGCAGTTATGCACTTCCTGCAGGGAGAGCAAAATTGTATTGCTTGTTTACATTTATGTGGAAAACGTTTACACAAGATGTGTAATATGATTCACATAGGGAAAACAATGACACAGAATTGAAATAAAGAACTGAAAGTAGTGAAAATGAAACCATTTTTCATGTTTTAGAATAGAAAAGTACAGAAACGTCCTATTCTACTTTGAGACTAGTTTATTAATCACTAGAATAGATATTAATCACTAGAATAGAATATGTTTTAAAAATCAATAGCCTTAGTTTATGGCCCTTCAAAAGCTTATAAAAAAAATGCTGATCTGGCCCCGGCAGAAGAGTTTGACACCATGGTCTAGATTTTTCCAACAGTTATAAAATGATCGAGCTTCTAGGTGAACATCTAAAATAGCCTTTTCCTTTAATGTAGCATAATGTTACATTGTACATAATCTATGCTTTATATATTTCAATGCAGTAGTTACAAACTCAATCTTCCTCCCACCCCAAATTCTCTGTAGGTGGATAAAATGAAAGGGGATCTAGAAAAGGCTCAGCTTCTTGAGAAACAGCTGAGACATAAGTTGGAGTTGCAGTCTCAAACTTTAACCAACAAAACTGAAGAGCTTCGTAAAATATCAGAACGTTCCCATGAAACTATGTCTTCAGAGATCTTGGAGCTACAAATCCAGAAGATGAACCTGGAATCATCTATGGTAAAGTTGTTTTTTTTTTTTGTCTTGCATATTTTTAGCAAAGTGTTCATTACTTTATTGAAAGCATTTTGAATGGTTCTTGAAAATTCAGTGCATGTAATGAAAGTTTGTAATTTATATAGACATGTAAGTACACACATATAGGGATAATCCCACAAGAGAAAATATAGCTATGATAGCATTCGATGAGTGAATTCATAATGATACATTTACTTAGAATGCATTTTTCTAGACCCAAAGTGCTACAGGATTAAAAAGTAGAAAAGCAAGAATATCAACTTATAAAAAGAATATAGATTAGTTACAACATAAAAACACGTCAAAGCAATAGCACATAACATGACGATGATGATGGTAGTAACAGCAACCAGAGCAGACTAACTGCTGATTTTAAAAGCATTTCTAAAAACATGGGTTTTAAAACTGAAGAGACTAGGTGCATTTTTTAGTTCTTCAGGTAGATCCAAAGTTCCCACAACTGGATCTGTTGCTGATTGTTTTTGCCCTGCCATAGATACAGTGGATTTTTAAAAAGTATACACACCCCTGTTAAAATTGCAGGTTTTTGTAATGTAAAAATTGAAACCAACATAAATCATGTCAGATCTTTTTTCCACCTTTAATGTGATCTAGTAACCAATACAATTCAAGTTAAAAACAAATAGAAATATTTTAGGGGAAAAAAGAAAAAAAATTACAGTAACCTGGTTGAAGAAGTGTGCACATAATTGGCCATGTGACTGTGCTCAATCACATTAAAAGTCATGTTCAAAAGTAGTTATCATACACCTGTCATCAGTGACGCGATTCTGATTAACCCCAAATACAGATTAGCTGTTTCTGTAGGATTTTGTTGACATCATCTTGGTTTCATCTGGTGTTTGAAGCCATTGCCTGCAGAGGGCTTACAAAGCATATATGGGATCTCATTGTTGAAAGGTATTGATCAGGAGAGGGGTACAAAATAATTTCCAAAACATTTTATGTACCATGGAACACCGTGGAGGCTATCACCAGGTGGAGAAAATGGGGCACCACAGCAGAAGTTGCATCACAATAAATTATTATCCGTCACGTTGATGGACAGGGTTGTAAAAATTCCATACACAGAAAACAAAATGAAAAAGAAAGTCATACAAGGGGTGCCTGAGTCTGATGAAACAGATTAACACAAATGCCGAATGTCTTCTAGCTACTGTCCAAAGTCTATATTATCCAAAATCCTAACAGGACCCCCGTCCTCCTAAGAAAGGCTCGTGACGTTCCTCTGGGGCGGATTAGAACGGCGTCGATAGAAATCCCAAATTAAGTCCGGGCTGAGAATGTTCTGGGAAGGAACCCAGGAGCCTTCTTCTGGGCCATAACCCTCCCAGTCCACCAAGTACTGGATGAGCTTACGGACTGAACGAGAGTCCAGCAGGTAGTGGACAGTGAAGGCAGGCTGGCCCTTGTTGAGATGAGGGGGAGGGCAGGTCGCAGGGGAAAAGGAGCTGGTGACCAAAGGTTTGAGATGGGAAACATGGAAGGTGGGAATGATCTGCATGGACTGGGGAAGAAGGAGACGTTATGCCACCGGATTGACCATTTGCAGCACCTTGAAAGGGTCGAACCAGGGGACCAGTTTATGGGACTTAACCGCAGGGGAAGGTCCCGGGTGGAGAGCCAATCCCTCTGTCCAAGACAAAGAGTTGAGGCAGGTCTGCGCTGGCAGTTGGCCTGAAGCTGCTGGTGCAGAGAGGCCCATTGTAGAGCCCGCTGCACCTTCTTCCAGATGTGCAGATAGACAAACCTCTGTGCTGATGGGATCCCGACCTCAGGCTGCAAAGGGAACAGTGGGGTCTCGTACCTGAACTGTCGCTGTGGGGACATCCTGGTAGAAGAGCAGCGTAGAGTGTTGTGTGCATGTTCTGCCCACAGGAGGTAGTTGCTCCAGGAGCTTCGGTTAGTGGATGCCAGGCAGTGCAGTGTCATCTCCAGATCCTGGTTCAACCTCTCCGTCTGGTCATTGCACTCGGGAGGGAAACCAGAGGAGAGGATGGCTGATGCCCCAATCAGACAAAAGAATGCTCACAAACTGGGAGGTAAACTGCGGCCCCCAATCAGACACCAGGTCCTGTGGGAGACCATAGACTCGGAACACGTGTGTACACATAAATTCAGCAGTACCTTCAGCAGAGTTGAGTTTAGGTAAAGGGATCAAATGGCATGCCTTGGAGAATCTATCAATTATCACTAGAATGACTGAATTACATTGAGAGGTGGGTAGTTCTGTTATGAAATCTAGCGATACATGGGGCCACAGTTGTTTGGGGATGGGTAGTGGATGGAGTAGTCCCTAAGAATGTTGTCAGGGATCTTTGCTCTGGGCACAGGCATTACACTTGGGTGCCCAGCGTGAACCATGCCCCCATCGCAGTACCTGGGTGTGTATGGAAGCAGGGACAAAAAGTCGGTTGGGAGGACCCAGGTTGTTAACATAAATGTGATTCCTCAGGAGGTATTGAAGACTTTCTGGACTTGACTGATGTGTTCATGGAACAACTTGGAAAATATGGGGATGTCATCTAAGTAAACAAAGACAAAGTGGTTGAGCATGCCATGCAGGACATCATTGATGAGGGCCTGGAAGACCACTGGGGCATTTAACAAGCCGAACGGCATGACCAGGTCCTGGTATTGACCTGTTGGGGTGCTGATTGCAGTCTTCCACTCATCTCTGTCCTTGATGCGAACCAGGTTCTAGGCATTCCTGAGGTCCAAATTTGTTTACACAGTGGCTTCTTGCAGTAGCTCCAAAGCAGTGGAGATGAGTGGAAGAGTGTAGCGGTTCTTAGTAGTCACCTTGTTGGGGTGGGAAGTTCTAGACACTCGGGAGAAAGCGGCGAAGGTGCGGAGACATCTCAGGTGGGACTCAACTCACTAACCCAGTGGACCAGTCTGTGTGAGGGTTATGGCGGCTTAGCCACAGGAAGTTTAGGACAATGGGAAACTCAGGAGAATGAATAACTTCTCTTGGTAGTTACTGATGGACAGGTGTATAGGAGTGATGAGGTGGTGAACACTACCATTGCCCAGGGGACGTCCATCCAGGGCAGTAACTGTTAAGGGTGGCTCAAGGTTGACTGGGGGATATAGAGATTTGAAGCATGGACAAGTCCATAAAGTTGCTGGGGGCACCTGAGTCCACCAGAGACTGAAGGGTGTGCTGTTCATATAGGCCAAAATATAAAAACATGCACTACAGCAACACCATCAGACTGGGTAGTTGTCTTTGTCACTCACATTTTTTTCTGTTCAGTTTCTGTTCTGTTTTCAGTTTGTTTGTTCACTGTATTTTGTACAGCATAAATGTCTTTTCAAACAGGCGTGCGTGAAAGGACAGTCAAGGGAAATGCTTTTAATCTAAATGTCCTTTTTTCCTCTTCAAGGCTGCCTTAGAACAGAAGCATCAGGAATTGATATACAGAGAACAGCAGCTGGAGCTGGCTAATTGTATCCTTCAGAGGCAACTAGAGACACTTGCAAATACAAAGGAAGAAAAAGAAAAAGAGGTCATGTCACTCTACAGTGCTTTGGAGGTAATTTATTAACAAATTTTGCATTAGGTTTTAATCTTTCTCCTTACATGTATATGTTCCTGTATGTACATTGAGCCAAGCTGTGTTTGCACCCATTGGAAGGTGGCTCTGGTTTAAAAAAAAATCTAAAAATACAGTCTGTCTAAAAGCATCAATCTCAATATAATGTTAAAATACAATTGCAGCCAGTAAAGAGGAAATAATGATAAGTATTAGTGCCAGTTTCAGGAGTCTGCCAGGTGCCAGATGGCCAGGTCTGCTATCCTTGTCTAAATGACACCGGATAGTGTGTTTATAAATAATTTCTCTTCTATAACTGTATACCATGCTAATTGTGTTAACAGGAACCTGTGAATATTATTAGGGTTTTAACTTTAAGTCTATTGCATCAAACTGAAGTTATTAACTGTTCAGTGATGAAGACTTGTGTGTAAACTGTTCTTAGCAATTGTAGACTTTAGGCTATTCAAAGAAGAACATCCACAGCCATCTTTAGGGTGTCTATGTGGCACCAGCCACAGTAATCGCATGGTGATCTTTAGGCTATCCATAGACAGTGGTGCATACTGCAAAACCTTCTGATAACCAGCTTTTATAGCAAGCATGGCACTTGCACACAATGATTTTATAGACTGGCAATATATCTTTATTTTTATGAATGATTCTTTGTTTTTATAAAGAAAACATTCCTAGATGTCATACTGTACCAGGCATGACACCTAATTGACATTGTTGTGGATTATGTTAAACTTCATAGTATATATAAAGTAAAAGTTAGTGTGATTTTTTTTTTTTTTTTGGAGTAAAAAAAATATAAGGCAAATATAATTTATGTTGCTAGTGTGCAGAAAATATGGGGTAATCTGAAGCACTTATATATCTTTCTCAGTACTGACATCTTTTGCTGGTTTTAGCAGTTTCCTTTGATGAATGTTAAGGGTGACAGCATAAACAAAATACAATATAACATATAATTCAATGCTTAAAATGTGAAATAATTTTTACTGGACAAATAATTCAATATTTGGAACATTTGTTTATGTACACATTTATTTATTTATATATTTAATTATTTATTTTGCTATTAATTGATTTCATCAAATCAAATCTGTCAGCATCATTCATTAAAACCTATCTAACATAGGTTAAGTATCTAACATCAAATTGAATCAAATAAACTGCAGTCATGACTAAAGCATGACTAAAGTAAAGCTGTTCCTTTAAGTTTTCCAACATGGGTGTTGGAGCTTCAGGGGCTATGATGATGATTATGGGATATGATGAATAAAACACTTCAGGATGTGCTGAATTATTGGAAAATAATCAGCTTCCAGTGGGTAACGGTCCTCCACATTGCATCGGGGCATGTCACACCTGTCTTTGATTATTTTCCTATGACAGCAGAGCCTGTCATGATTCATTCCTTATATATTAACTAACATTTGCATGTAGCAGTTGCCATTGTAAAGCTCATATGGGCTCACAGTGCTTAAATGCGGGTTAAAATCAATGACTGTATGATTCAGAAGCCCATTGTGTGTTGTGCTGGCAGTGGAGTAATCAGGAATTCATTTTGGTGCCATGAGGAAATATACAAAGTAAAATCATGATTTTCCTGATCTGTGAAGCAAGCTGCTTCACTGGCTCTCACCTCCATATCTCTGTGCTTCTAGTGCACCTGGCATTCATAAAAAAATATTTATTATAAACAGTAGGCCTATAATAAGTGTTATTACCTGATAGTGCTAACTTCAGTAGATTCTATTAGCCCTTGTTTTCCTACAAACATCATATTCTTATTTCAGAGCCTAGGTCATTGGTGTTAATTGATACAGTATATTAAATAAGTAAAGAAAATAAAAAATAGTAGACTTTGATTATGGCACTTCGGGGTCTCACAAAATGCTGAAGTGGTCTGGGCAGAATTTGCATTTGACACCCCTGCTATAATGGAATGTGATTCACTTTGATATTGCTTTGTATAAAGTTTACTGCATTAATCAGTTTTTGATTTAACTATAGAAAAGATGAAAAGTCAACAGTATCAACAATAATGTATTGCAAAACACTGAGCATGAGAAAATTAAAGCTCACATAATACCTGAGCCAACCAGCAAGAAGATATAACAAAACCTTTGCATCGTACAACCCTCAACAGTTGCAACCCCATGGCAAAACCTCAGGCCACATTCTAGACCCGGGCAGATACAGGTTAATGTTTTGTCATAAAACCTCTTTTGAACTAGGTCTGTTTAAGCTTGGGTGCCTCACTAACAGTGGACAGTATGGCAGTGTGTTCATGGTCAAATGGTGGCTGTGAATGGATGGAGGAGTCATGGAGAAAGAGCGGCTAATGAATGAAGGTCTACACCTGGGTGTGGTTTACAGCATTCTCTTTATCTGCCACTTTTGCACCTCATTTGGTGCCAGAGAGAGACAAAGCTGACTGTCTACACCCTGACCTGACCTGAGCTGAAATTGTTTTGAGTGCTGAGATTGATTTTCTTTCATTTTGATTTTGTTTTGTATGTGTAAGAGTGCACAAAAGCTGCTCATAAGGATTGACAATTGATACACAGCCATATAGCCCTCCCTATTCACAGAGCGTTCAATTCCCTCTTCAGCCTCCACCAAACCCATCATCAAGCCATCTTTGACTTACAAGCCTAACACCAAGAGCAATTTGAGGCACTGGTGCAAGGGCAGGCTGAGGACTGACAGATTTTCTGAACCTTCCACTTGGAGGCAGCAGTGCTGATCCATTCACCAATTCTAGTGACTGGGCCAAAAATTTTGAGAGCTGTTAAGGGGAGTGCTTGTGGTTAGGCCCCGCATTAGTGTAGCATGTTGTGGGATGTGTGTGGCTCTCACTAGGGGAGACAATCATTGACTGCTCCTAGATGGGAAGAGCCAGGGATTGTGGAGAGGCCTGCCCATGAAGACTCCCCTTGGAGATTTTCTTCTGTAGAAGTGATGAGGCAAGATGCTCACACACCTTTGACCATGTGAAAGTAATCATTGGTCAGTTAGTACAGCTGGGGGTTGCACTAACCTACCCATATTGTTCAGTAATTAGGGATAGGTTATATCGAGTTATATCGAGGGAGCCTCAAACAAAGAAAGAAATCACCCAGTTTCTGGTGCCAAAGAGCCACAGGTCCCCTTTGAATTATTTATCATGAACCATCAGGCCATTGGTAGGTTTGCACTTGGGCATCACTTTTAGTTCTGGCAGATTATGCAAGACGATAACTGGTACCATCCCTGGACACAATGTTGTGGAGGTGATCTTTTGAGTGATCCCCTGAGTCAGAATCCCAAAAGAGAATCTGACTAATCTGGGCACTAGCTTTGTCATGCACACTTTGTGAATTATTGGGGATTAAACTGATTTGTACCAGCCTTTACTGTCCCAAATGAATTGGCTGGCATATTCATATAAACAAACACTTTCTTAGATAATTGGCTCAAATTCTGTCATTTGCAGTCTGTGATCTCAGAAGCCTTGTTTTACTGTCCACATCAATTTCCAAATGACTTGCCAAGGGACAAGGACCATTTGCGGTGACATTGGTTCAGGGCAGTCTACTATGAAGTAAGGCAAACAGACAGGGGCAATGCACTGCAAACATACTACCTCAATCTTCTGAAACTGTAGAGAGAGGTGGTCCCTGTTGATCTGGTATACAGCTATTCTACCATTTACCCAAAAAAGAGGTGATTTAGGATGTGGGGTTGTCTGCTGCAGGCCGGGCAGCTCCTCAGCCTGAGTCGGCTGGTTGGGGGTATGTGGCAGCGGGGGAATGGTCAAGAGCTGGTTGTGAACGGGAGGAGGAGTTCTGGGGAGTAAGCAGGTAAAGAGTGATGTGTGGTTTATGGCAGCAGATGTTCTTCTTTTCCTCCTCAGTAGGCTGCCAGAAGCCAAAATGAGAAGGAGCTGATGTTAACTTTTGCCATATTGGATTTTCAGCCATTATTTTGGAATTATTAGTTCCATTTTTTTTTTTTTAAACTTTGTTCCGTCATTACCAAATTTGAATTACAGCATCAAGAGACTATCCTGGAAAAAAAAGTTTTTCTTTGATTTTTGAGATATGGGATGGGTCATCCATAAAACAATGGTGTGACGTATTCTGACCAAAGTTTGGAGAGAACCGAAAGACGTCACTCTAAGGGTCTCCAAGAAGGTTTGTCTAAATTCACCTCTAGGTAGCACTATAATGAACAAATTTGTATTTGTTGAGTGGTTATACTTTTACTCATAACCACTCAACATTAAATCAAAATTCTAATTCCTCTTGATTCCCTTGAATGTGTTGATGTGGATGAAACTATTTGTGATTTCTCAAACAGGAAATTTGGCCATTTTAAATTTTTTCAGAAACCGTTGTTAGGCTTCTTCTCCTACAAATTTTGTCCAATCATTAACAAATTTGGCAGGCAACAAACATTCTCTGATTTTTGATATATGGGACGGTTCAACCATAATCGAAAAACGAAATTGATGGCAGAGCCACCAAACAGGAAATGAAGGCATATCTCAGCAACCATGTGACAGATTTTGACCAAACTAGGTAAACCTCCAGAGTACCTCATCCTAAGGGTCTCCAAGACATTTTGTTTAATTCACCTCTAGGTGGCTCTACAATTTGTCAAATTTGTAAAACTTCATAACTTTTGCTGTGCTTAACATAAAATCAAGATTCTTGTATCTCTTGATTCCATTGAAGGTGTTGAGTGTTGCTTTGTGATTGTTGAATTTGTGATTTCTCAAACAGGAAGTTGACTATTTTGAATTTTATCAAAAAAATTTATTTTGCTTCTTCTCCTGCAAATTTTGTCGGATTATTATGAAAGTTAGGAGCGAGCATCAGGAGACCAACACAAACAAAAGCAGACTTTTGATACAATGGACGGTTTGTCTGTAACATGTGAATGGATTTGACGCTCATGTTGCCAAACAGGAAGTGAGGGCATATCTCAGAAGGGGGAATGCCATTTGACCAAATGTTGTAGAGTAATGTAAATGACCTTGTCCTAAGGGACTCCAAAAAGTTTTGTCTGAACCCCAATTCACAAAGTAGTAAAACTGCTCATAACTTTTCAGCCACTTAATCTGCAATCATGATTCTTTTTTTCTTTTGATTCCTTGTTAGGTGCAGAGAATTTGTGATCCGCCAAACTGTTAAAGCTGTTTTTTTTGCTTCCTTTTATAGAAATGTTATCCAATCATCATGAAATTTTGATGAAAGCATGGTGAGATCACTCTGGGGGGAAAAAAAAAGTTTCTCAGATTTTTGATAACTGTGATGTTTCATTCATATTCTGCAAATGAATTTATTGGCTAAGCCACCAGTGGCTTCTAGTCTTCTTCTGTTGCTAAGGGGTGGGGACAGCTTAGAGGCATACACATTAAACTAAAAAAACATGAAACTAAATAAACATGAATAACACCCCCAGTGGCCAAATTGAGTGAGATTGCATCAGACAGTAGTGGGTCCCTACCCTAACCTACCATTCAAGTTTCATGACAATAGCTCAGTGGTAACCCTGTCAAATGCCTCTGGAATTCTGATTTGTAGATGATGGCAATGTTTTTCATCAATTAAGTCATTATCAAAAAATTCAGAATAAGATCCACTTACAAATTACCATATAGATGCACCATACCAGCTTTCAGCTTGATTGGACTTACGGTTCTTAGCTCTGCCCCCTTTGTATGATCATGACCCTAGTGGCCAGTTCTTGCATGACACATAGAGACCATACATGAAAATACTTATCAAACTTATCATAGCTCAATGCTAGTTGGTTAAAATGCCTATTGAAAGCTGAATGGCTGAAAGTGGCCATGGTTTTGATGTAATTCGGTGATGATTAAAATCCAGTTATAGATTAACAGGTCGATGCAGTACACCAAATTTCAGCTCACTTGGACTTTTGGTTCTTGAAAAACTGCTAAACTCCAACCCCTATGAATATGAATAGCCCCAATGGCCAATTTGAGTGAGACTGCATCAGAACCTAGTAGGTCCTTCCCTAAAATTACCATTCAAGTTTCATGACAATAGCTTAATGGGAACATTTGTCAAATGCCTGGAATACATAAAATGCCTAAATGCCTAAAACCTGATTGGCCGATGCAGCCATGTTTTTTCAGTAATTAGGGATCCTGAAATATCCACTTTCAGATTAGCACATAGATGCACTCTACCAAATTCCAGATTGATCGGACTTACGTTTTTTCCCGAAACAGCTATTTGAACATAAACTCCACTCCCTATGTATGACCATGCCCCAACCTTTGCAAACGTCCTCAGAACCTTGTACTGAACATGTATTTCTAGTTCGGCTCAAATCCATGTGACCAATCATGAATTACAGCTATTTGTTTAAATCAGCTCCACCTCCTTGGAATTGATTGATGTGTGGAGGCCATATTGTTTATAAATGTCAACAAGTTTTTGATCATTATTGAGTTTCACACTCTCCTGAGTTGATTGACATCAATATTGAGAAGATTATTATTATTATTATTGAGAAGATTAAGATATTGAGTCAAAAATCCTAGGACTAGTTCGCAAAAGTAGTTTTTGCATATCATGCAACTTGTCATAAATTTGAGTGGGTGTGGCTAAACAGTCCAAAAAGGCAATTTTCTATTGATTCAGCAACAGAATAAAATTAAGAGAAATTTCTTTCTACACCTTATTTTCTAAGTGCGCAAATTTTTGCAAAAATGTTAATAGCAGGTGGCTAGTTCTGCCCAACTTGCATAGAATACTAAAGGAATCACACGTGAACATACTATTAAATTCTTTTGATGGTAGCTTAATGCAAAATCTGTCAAGTATTTGCTGAAATGTGATTGGCTGATGGCCACTTTGTTTTTAAAGTAACGTAGTCAACAGTAAATATCCTTTCACAGAACTACGCAGTACAATAGATTTTAGCTTGATTGGATTTATGGCCTGAGAAAAAGGTGTTTGAATCTAATCCCATCCCCTATTAAAATCTGTAAGATTAACTGTGTTTTCTTATACAACTACTATATTATAGGAGTGCATCATCACTCAAACACACATGTGCAAGATACACATGCTAATTGGGACTATGAAAAGTATTTGATGCAGTTTTACATGCCTGTCTGTTTAATAATCACATTTCATGAGATAGGTAATTATTTTGAAACTCTTTAAACTTAATTATGGTTTAAAAGCTGAACTCACTGGACTTATGCAGAATAGGCACTATTTGCCCTTCTTTTTCTTAGAATCATCCTATTTGACTTTCAGAGTGGGTTAGGTTGGTGTTAATCAATTCAAGTAAAAAGGTCCATAAACCTCTCTCTACATATGCACATAATTTTGGATAGGTTTACATACAAAAAAAACAGATTTTTACACAGACTATCTAGATCAGTGGTCTCCAAAATGGTGCCCGCATGGAGTCTGTGGGTCTCCTGCCAGGAACATTCTATAAATAGCCTCAATTTTAATCCTTAATTTTCATAGTACTTACATAAAATGAGAAAAAGAACTGTTATTTCAAATAACATTACAACATTACATAAAATCATAATTTAATCATTTAAAATATTTTGAAGTTTACGTACTTTACGATTTCTCATAGCCTATAAGTGAATGTAACATACGTTAACGTATATAAACTTATGAGCCTATGAGTCATACTGTAGGCTATTCTGTGAGTTGAGGCTATGGTGGCATAACTAAGGTGAGATCAAGTACAACAGAAATACAAAGGATTATTGATGGTTCACCAGGTTATGCAAAAAAGAAAGACGTGTTACTTTACTGAGGAGTAGGAGACAGAATTCATTTTCACAAATGTCAGTGATAAAAGTGTATGCCTCATCTGTGGAGCTAGCATAGCACTGGCCAAGAGACCCAATGGGGAGAGACATTTTACCACTACCCACAAGAACTTCAGTGGCAGCTATCCTCCAGGTACATCACTGAGAAAAGGAAAATTTCATGAGTTAAAAGTAAAGTAACATTAAGCAGACAGCAATCATTTTTACCAGACCCACTAAAAAGTCGCAACCTGCAACCAAAGCTTTATTTAGGGTTGCTCAATTTTTGACAAAACACAAAAAATCCTTCTCGGTTGGTGACATTGTCAAGGGAGCACTCTGTTTAAGGATCAGAAGAATGGGAATGAAAATCATGTCTGCACTGTCCGATGTTCAGCTGGGGCTAACACAATTGCAAGGTTAGTCACGGCTATGTCAGCAAACATAATGGAGCAGCTGGAAAAAGACTTGGGCAAATGGTTCTCCATCCAGTGTGATAAGTATGTGGATTCTAGTAGTACAGCGCAGATGATTGTTTTCATCGGAATGGTTTTCACTGATTTTTTTTTTCCATGAAAGAGGAATTTCTGCCCAGCGACATTACTGCCGCTGAAGACAACAACGAGGGGTGTTGATATTTATGATGTGGTGAAGAATTATTCCATGAAAAAGAATGTGCCGTTTGAAAAGTTGGTATCGGTGACAACTGATGGAGTCCCTGCGATGACTGGCTGTCATACAGGCTTTTTTGCATGATGCAGAGGGCACCCAGATTTTCCAAAGTTTCTACATTACCAATGCATTATACATCAGCAGGGAATGTGTGCTAAAGTGATGGGATTTGATCATGTCATGACTCTGGTCTTTAAAATCATTAACAGCATCCGGTCCAAAGAGAAACAGCACAGGTCATGCAAGTTACTTTTGGAGGAGCTGTCAGTCGAATATGGTGACCTGTTGCTTCACAATGAAATGCGATGGCTGAGCAGGGGAAGGATTTTGCAGCGTTTTTTAATCACTTTTGTGTGAAATCAAGTGTTCATGGAATCCAAAGGGGAGGACACCTCCCTGCTTTAGGCCACTGAGTGGCTACTAGACCTTGCCTTCCTAACTGACATCACTGGGAAACTGAATTATTTGAACTGAGAACTGCAAGGCAAAGGTAAGACCATCAGTGACATGACCAGTACTGTAAATGCATTCAAAGCAAAGATCAACCTTATCTCTGTGTATTTACAGAAGAAGAAATTGCAGCAATTTCCATCCATGCAATCAATGCTAAATAACAATGCTTCTGCATCTGAGGTTTTTGACAGAGCTTTAAATACTCTGACCTCTTGACTAGGCTTGGACAAGAATTTGAGGACGGAGTCAATGACTTTGATAAGCTGGAACCATGCATGTCGTTCATTTCAAATCCTATCATGCAAGTGAACATTTTGTGCATTTCTGAGAAACTAAGTGATACATTTAACCTGGATTCTAGTGAGGTTGAGATGGAGATTCTCACTCTGCAAAATGACATTAACCTCAAAGCCCATCAGTGGCCCCCAAACCTTTGGAAACTTGTTGACCCAGAGAAGTACAGAAATATTTGCACAGCAGCCATGAAAGTTGCCTGTATTTTTGGTTCAACTTACCTATGTGAACCTTACTATTCAGATATGAATTTAGTTAAGAACAAACACTGAACATGTCTTACTGATGCACATCTGGAGGACTCAAATAGAGTTGCAATGTCAGGTTATACTCCTGATTATAGGGCACCTGTGGACATTATGCAATTCCAAGCTTCCCATTAAAAGGCCATTAGAGAAAAATTGGACAAATACAAAACAAAATACAGTCACTGTAAAATCAAAGACTTACTGCTGCAGCTGTGGCAAATGACTCTTTAAATTGTATTGCATTTAAATATTCAAAGAAAGTGTAATGTGATATATGTAGAGAAAATTATAAATGTACATATTTCAATATAATTTCATGATTTTCCAGGATTGATTGTTGAGTAAAAAAACATTTAAAGTGCTTGTGAGAAATCATTAATATTGTCAAGATATTTCATTATCCCTTCAACATATGATGGTGATTAATAGTGAAGTAAAAGTAAAAAAAAAAAAAGTTTATAATTATTTTTATAATAAATTATACTTTTTTGAGTGTATCAAACAAGTTGCCCTCTAAATTATTTTATCCCTTCAGAGAGCCCTCACTCTCAAAAAGGTTGGAGACCCCTGATCTAGATTGACTATGTATTGTAAAGCTTGTTCTTTTAGTACATACATGGAATGGTTTAAAATTTCATTGACCTGTAGCAGCCAAACTGTGGTCAATCAAAATTGTTTGGGTATGTTTTTGTCATCAAACTCTCTACTTGCTACATTTGTTATTTTATGCTGAACCGATGAACAGCCTAGGACTAGTTTGAAAAGAAAGCTTTTTTTCAGAAAATTTAAAATAGCAAAACATATAGTAATTAAACAGTAATTAAAACTATAGGGCAAAAAGTACTCAGGATGCAGGAGGACCCAGGGATTTTGCTATTCATGTTTTTGCACATAAAAACAAGCATATCTTTTGTAAAACAATTGATACAGTGAAACTTTTTCCCCCGTGCTTTGCCCCCTTACCCCCTGTAAATTTGTTTGATTATTTTTTCAAAATAATAATAATAATAATAATAATAATAATAATAATAATCCAGGCCACATCCGCATGTTTTTGAACTTCTGAGGTGCTATAATAAGGTTAATATATATTTTAAATTGATTAACCCATTCTCAAATTTGAATGGAATGTTTCTAGGAAAAAGAAGGGCTCATAGTGTCTATTCTGTATGAATTATTAGGTGATACCATTTATGCTATTTTTAAATAAATGTTGTTTTTTTTCAAATTTTTGAAAATTTATAACTTTCAAAACCAGTTTCATGAGTAACTCACCCACAGAAAAATATGTTTGTAAAGCTGCTGGTTCAGAGTAGATTGAATCACTGCAGGGAGTCCACTCAGAACTCCGTAATGTCAATAAGTGAGGTAGGGTTTATGAAACAACCAGCCAGATCGCCAGTCAAAATTCTTTAATCAGGTTTAATAATTGTGGCTCAACCATAGTAACACCAGAAGCATAACTGCATATATCACCTTAACATTACTATTTTCTGCATTCAGCTTAATTAAAGTCAACAGCAATGGAAAAAGCACAGTTGTACTTACTTAATAAACTTAGCACTCAGTGGTTCTTTTAAAATGTTTGAGTCTATTACTTTTACAGTGCATGAGTCCTTAACAAACATGTCCTTAGACTCCCATCTCTCGCTTTTTCC
This sequence comes from Pangasius sanitwongsei, assembly GCA_037576675.1. Taxonomy (NCBI): domain Eukaryota; kingdom Metazoa; phylum Chordata; class Actinopteri; order Siluriformes; family Pangasiidae; genus Pangasius; species Pangasius sanitwongsei. The sequence goes on along the minus strand of CM075009.1, from coordinate 11,567,252 downwards.
TGGTTATGCACACACAAACACTCAGGCAAAGGTTTGCCATTATCCAAGTATGCAGTTTTTGGTAGGCCATATTTCTAACCCAAATGTCTTAATTAGATAAATAACTGGGGAAGTTTTCAATTTTCACCAAGAAAAAGCCTAACAAATATCACCTTCCTATGTAAAATGGTTGAGGAGATGTATGCATTTTTTAGTTATAGATATAAATATATGATATTTGAGCAGTGGCCAGAGAGTGTCCTACTGACTACGTATTATAAAGTTTGTTTAAATTGGACTTTGCATTCAGAAGATGCAGCTTTTTAAGTACATACATGCAATGTCCTAAAAATTAAATGACCTGTAGTGGCCAAATGATTTGGCCCATCAAAATTGTTTTAGTATTTTTTTTTATCAGCAAACTCTCAACTCCCTATATTTCATATTTTATGCTGACCAGATGGACGGCCTAGGACTAGTTGGAAAAAGAAATTTTGTCAGAAAATTTAAAATAGCGGAAAGGATGTCAAAGTTAATTAAACCATATGGCATAAAGATGCAGGAGGACTCTGGTATTCTGCTGATATAATAATTTAAAGATACAAACCAAAAGGTAAATTTATTTATTATTGCACCCACTTCTGGTAGGTATGGGTCATTTCATTTGCCTGAGTAGGGGTGGGATATGTGCCTTAGCTACCAAATTCGGTGGCAATATTTCAATGACCCTGTTAAAATAACCCGTTTTATAGCTGTTTAAGTTAACTGGACTCTGCTTTGAGCAAAGTGGAGCGGTGTGGCATTCCGCTCAATATTCCTCTCTATGCGTGTCCGCTCCTCTCTATCGCTCATGGCCCAAGCGAACGCTCCACTCATGTACCACTCACACTCACCGGTAAAACAAAGTTTGCTCAAATCCCACTCCAACTTGAAATTTCTCTGGAGTATACTTGTTTCTGTTTTTAATACATTGCTTGAATAAATGCCTCTATTACAGTAGTAGAGATAATAATTATGATATTTGTGGGAGACATTCTGTTACAGGCTGTGCCATTTATTAATTTTAATTGGGTTGAGTGAGACTGTATGGATTATTAGGGCTTCCTTAGAGGGACTATACTTTTATTTTTTGTGATGATAACTCAATGTTTTGCCTGTCAAGCATCTGCTGAAAACTGATTGGCCAATGGCAGACATGCTTTTAAATAGCCTGGTGATCATCAAACATCCACTTGCAGATTAGCAAAGAGATGCAGTATACCAAGTTTCAACTCGATTGGGCATACAGTTCTTGAGAAACCGTTATCTGACCCTAGCTCTGCCCCTTATGCATGACCATGCCCCAAACTTTGCAGATGACCTCAGAATATTGTCCTGTATATATGTTTTAAGTTTGGTGCAAATCCATGCAAACAGTCAGTTACAGCTGTTTGAGTAAGCCGCCACCTTCTTAGAATTGATTCTTGTGTGGTGGCCATATTGTTTACAAATGTCAACATGTTTTTGAGTAGTTTGACACCAAAATTGTGAAGATAGGACAAAAATCCTAGGTTCTGAAAAAGTAGGTTTTGTATATTATACAAATTAGCTAAAAATCTAAGCGGGCATAGCCAAAAGGTTCTTGCAGCTTAGGAACCGCAACTAAGGAATAAGTCGCAAAAAGAATTTTCACTGTATGACTTGCAGTATTCAAGATATATCCATGTATCCAAAATATATGGCACCACCATTAGGCTGATTGTCCCCACCAAGAAGGTCTACTGCTTCCCCAACAAGAAGCCTTGGAACAACAGGGACATAAAAGCCCCGCTGAACAGGAAGAAGAGAGTCTTCATGGCAGGGCACACTGAAGCTGTCAAGAAGAGAATACAGAAAGAACTGAGGAGGGCTAAAGACTTCTATAAGAACAGGATTGAGGGGAAGCTGCAATAGAACAGTCCAAGAGACGTGTGGGGGTATGAGGAGCATTACTGGTATGAAAAGGTCAGAAGGAACAGTTGAGGGGACAAAGGGTCGTCTCAACGAGTTAAACCCTTTTTTCAACAGGTTTGACTCCTCAATGCAGGCCGAACCTCCCTTCACCTCCTCAAATGTCTCCATTCACACCCCCAAGATGGCTGTCCCCATTCACACCTTGGCTGCCCCCTCCTCTGCAGGCCTCCCTGCGGCACAGCAAGATTGGGGCATGACAGCCATAGCCCTCCTCTTTTCACCAGCAGACAACACAATGACAGAGAACATCACAACACCTCCCACACCCAGGAAGACATCACCACCACTACCCCCTCCCCAGATCCTCACTCTCACCGTATCCCCAACCACCCCAGTCATCACAATCATGGCCAGCCAGGTGAGATGGCAGCTCACTAAAACCCAGATTAACAAAGGCAGAGGACCTAACAACATCAACCCGAAGGTGCTTAAAGTGTGTGCGGAGCAGCTGGCAGGAGAGTTTCGGCATCTTTTTGACCTCTACTTTAGGCTGAAGAAGGTGCCTAAGATCTGGAAGACATCTGGCATAGTTCCCGTGACCAAGAAAGGATGTTCCAGCTCTCTCAATGACTTCAGGCATGTGGCTTAATGTCACAAGTAATGAAGACCTTTGAGAGGCTGGTTCTCCAGCACCTCAAAGCCCCTGGTATGTGACTGACTGGATCCGAATGCAGTTTGCATGCCAGGCTGATATCGGTGTGTGGGGTTTGCATCATCCATCTGCTTCACAGAGCTTACACATACCTGGAGAGGCCACAAAGGACTGTGAGGATAGTGTTCTTCGACTTCTCAAATGCTTTTAACATGGTCCAGCCATTAGAGCTGGCTGAAAAGCTGTCTGTGATACAGGTGGGACAGGACCTCATTGTCTAGATTACAGACTACTACATCAACAGGCCGCAGTATGTCAGGCTGCAAGGCTGCTTGTCAGACATGGTGACGAGCAACACTGGTGCACCCCAGGGAACTGTACGAACTGGTGTGACAACAACTACCTTCAACTCAACACTGGGAAAATCAAGGAGCTGGTGGTGGACTTTGGGTGCAAAAAGTGGCCCCCACCCCTGTCACTGTAAGGGGGGGGGGGGGGATAGTGGACACCTACAAGTTCCTAGGGGTGCAACTCAAAAACAACCTGGACTGTTCAGACAACACTGAGGCCCTCTATAGGAAAGGACAGAACAGGATGTTCTTTCTGAGGAGTCTCAGGTCCTTTAATGTGTGCACTAGGCTGTTATGGATGTTTTATCAGTCTGTAGTGACCAGTGTTATCTTCTTCTCTGTGGTGTTCTGGGGAGGAGGCATTGGGACTTGTGGTATCAACAAGCTGGTGAGGAAGGCCAACTCTGTGTGGGGATGGAACTGGACAGTGTGGAGGCACTGATTGAGAAGAGGATGACAGGGAAGCTGAAAGCTATCATTAAAAATCCTAATCCTCTCTATGCTGAGCTGAGGCTGCTTAGGAACACGTTCAACCACAGATTCATCCAACAGGTGTTCATGCAACAGTACCCAGTACCTCCTGCTCCACTGACTGAGTCTCACAAACACACACATTCAACAGTTAATTGTCATTCCACAGATATTGCACATGTATATAAATAGCAAGGATATTGCATAGTATGTATACAAATAGAACTCTAACATATGTACATACACACTGATCTATTTTATTGCTTCTATTATTTCTATTTATTTATATCTATTTATATCTAGTTATTTTCTGTTATTCTGTTATTTATTTTTATTTATCTTATTATTTTTATTTTATATTACTTCTGATGTATAGGTATTTATGGAAATTCTTTTTTTCTTTGATGTTACACCTCCTACTTGTGCTGCTGGGTCAGCTTGAATTTCCCCTATGGGGGATCAGTAAAGGTACATCTTATCATATCTTATTTTAATATAAAACTATAATATAACATATTTATATTTATGTTACAATTGTACCTATTGGCAGAGCTGTGTTGCTATAGAAACTTAAACACCTGGCAGATGCAAAATCCATCATTGCTAAAAGGATTGTCATGTTTATCCTTCTCTACCTAAGTCATATACAAGTCATATGGGCAAGCCATATATCTGAGGGGAATTTTGGTACGTAAGGCTGAAAAGTGAAAAGCCTTATTCATAGAGAAACGTGTATTGTTTTAATAACATTATTACCATCAACTGAACTGTCTGCACACGCTAATCTCATATTTCATAATAGAAATCCAGGGAAGCCAGCCAGGACCTTCAAATACAATTGGATGAGGTGTTGCAGCGTGCACAGGATCCAAACAGCAAAGGCAATTCATTATTCTCTGAGGTATAGATTTTAATATTATTAAAATATTTATGTTCATGTGATATAATGGTTCTGATTTAAAAAATTCTTTTCTCACAGGTAGAGGACAAGCGAGCAGAAATAGAGAGACAGTTGATCAGTGTAAAAGTACAGTACCAGTCTCTTCAAAGGCAGCATGCTTTTACCAAACAGCAGATGCTTCGCATGAAGGTAAAGGTCAGCAGAATTATTGTTAAGAAGAGAGCAAGAACTGCTGTTTCTTTTTGCTATAATTTTTGTACCCTCTTTCATCATAGGTGCAGATATCTAATGTGATGCAGCTTCAGGGCATTAGAACTGACCCAGCCCAGCTTGAGCGATTACAGTTCATGTTGTCAGAGAAGAACAGTGAGATAGAAACCTTAATGAAGAAAGTGCAACAGTTGGAGAAAGTGGAGGTAAAGTTTCATATAAGTCACTGAACACTCAAACTGGACTGAAACCGCACACACGCACAACTGAACATCACCCCATCCTCCTTGCAATTTTTGCAATTTTCAATTTCTGCTGCTACAAATATTTTTTATATACTGTATATAATCTTTATACTCTCTACCTGGCTGCTACTCCTTATGTTTACATTTACAGCAACTTATATTGTTACTCTTTTGCACTAGTGTCATCTGATTCACTTTATGCTAGAACCGTGTACTAGTCGGCGCTGCACTGTAACTTACTGTGCCCACTGTCTTGGTTGGTTGTCTTGTGCTGTTTGCACTGTCATGGAGGAACATTGTTTCGTTTCAGTGTGTACTAAGTGAAGTGTGGCCAAGTATGGTGACCCATACTCGGAATTTGTGCTCTGCATTTAACCCATCTAAGTGCGTGCACACACCGTGAACACACACCCAGAGCAGTGGGCAGCCTTTTTTGCTGCGGCGCCCGGGGAATTTGATGCGTTGTTTTGACAGTGATCTATTTGATGCAATCAATTGATAGTGAAACGGAAGCTTAACTCATTTACCTCATTTAACTCATCAGGTGGCACTTGAGAATCAGTCCACTGCTGTCTCCAAGGAAACCGAGGTTGTGGATGAGACATACTACACTGATCTTTTGAAAATGCAACTCTCAAATTCAAAGTAAGTTTCCAATTAATGAATAATTAAGTATAGTGGATTAATGTCATGTGGACTGGAATTCCTTGGGTATAGCCATTTCCCTAGGGTAATCTAATTGTTAGTCTAAATGATAAAGGCTAGCTGACTGAAGAGTCTTCATTAGTTAATAAATAGCTTAAATAAAGCATCTTTTGGAACTGCAGCTCATGCTACGTCACAGGGCAACGTAAAACACTCATGAGAAAAGCACTATCCACCCTCTTCTGCATACATGAGCTCACAGATGCCCATGATTGGCTAGTGTCACTGTAATTGAGAGGGGAGAGAGAGTAATGCCCCTCTCACCCAGAGAGGAAAGCCACTTTTGTGCCCTTGGACTCCCAGCTACAGGTGGCTGTAGCATCTTGGGATCTGAACTTGCTATATGTGGATGATAGACTGAACTGAAATTTAAGTAAAGAATAAGATACAAAGTATGGTAATTTGCTTATATAACATTGATTTGCCAATGATTGCAATTTATTATTAATGAACACATCTCACTTTTTAACTGTTTATAGTTACACATATATAGAGACAAGTGTTCCTGATAAACTAGAAAGTGCAAACTCTTCTGGCCTCTCCCATGTTGGGAAACATAATGACTTACCAACTGTTACAAAGCATGGACCCCCAAAATTCCTTCCATAAATGCTAAACAGAAAACCTCACCATATCGACGATTATATGAATTTCTTTGTTAGACTACAACAGCAGTTTTTTTAAATCCTTTTGTTTGTTAGTCATGGATTATATGGAGCAGAAATGTTCAAAGGTAATGGTAGTTTCATTTGGTATTGTTATTGTTCTACGATATCTGATGGGGAAATTCGGTATCATTAGCCTTGTTTACTTAGTATAGGCATCTGCCATAAACCCATATTGGTCAACCACTAGTTACAAGCACTTCATGCTTGGACCCCTAATGATAAAAATGTATAAAAGTCAATTTCATTCTGTGTTAACATACAAAGATTAGAAGTTCAAAAATGATATTTTGAATAAGCACATAAAATAACCTATGTAAATCACTAATTAATTGCAACTCTATGGTAATTAATATGGATGATAAACTTTATTTTAACTTTTAAAAATTAGAATGCACCATATTAAACATGTATGTTTTTGATATGGATTTGAAAATATCTGTCCACTGGTTGACCTGTTGGGGCTAACAGTAGATGTGCTTCAGCAGAGTGAAGTGCTTAGTTTGGAATATACTTCTTCAGGACATAGAAAACCTGTGAAATGACTTGAAGAATGCTGTACACAGGAGATCCCCTTGCGATTTGGTAGATCTGGAGCATTTTTGCAAGAAAGAGTGGAATTAAAGTGCCAAATCAAGATGTGCTAATTTGGTAGATGCTTACTCATAAACATTGATGCTGTGATAGCATTGATACATCACAAAAATGGGCAATTCTAACAGCAGAGTGTAGAGTTTTTATATCCACAGATAATATTCAATAGGACTAAACTCATCTAAACATTCTTGGATAAAATCGCCTCTTGGGTTATCATCATTTGAGGATGGAGTAGTACATAATTGATTGCTGAGTTATGCTGAGTCCTTATGGTCTCCATTTTCTTATTGAAAAAAATCTGAGAGATCATTGCTGCTATGGTCTGAAGGGTTTTGAGAATCATAATAATTGCCTGATTATTTGTTTATTATTGCTAATTTAGACAATGTATTAAATAAGAACGTAATATTGAAGGTGTTACTATAGAACCCGGTGTGTAAGGGTGCGGACAAAGACTGCACTGCAGATGGAATTTCAGCAGAGCTCCAGGCTCATGTTTATTTACACTGTGCTTTTTAAGCACACTTTCAAAAACTCAACAAAAAAAGACAAGCCAACAGAAAAGGAGCAGTCACTAGCTTGCAGCTTTCGTCCTGTTCATGCTCTGTGGCTTGAGGGTGTGTGTATTCAGATTAAGCTGCCCTCATTCTCCACCAAAATATGTAGGGTTAACTAGCAGATCAGCTCAGAGGAGAAATTTTGCAAACCTAATATTGAAGATTAATCAACTATTCTTTCAGCAATAAGTTGAAATTATATATTAAGAGCATAGTAACAAGGCAGTTTAAGGCATTAAATTATAAACACAGAGACATAAGACTCTTGCCTTTAAAATCAGACGAGACTTTATTAGACTAAAACACAGAAACTAATCTACACACAACACAATGGTCAATGAAGAAGGGTTTTGAACAGAGAATGAATGAAATCCCAAGCTTCTAGCACTGTATGCTATTTCTCAAACCATGACCTGAATGAACCATCAACTTATCAATTTAACCTTTGTTTTGTGTAGAAGGGCTTTAAACTTTGTATTAGCAGCACCAGTTCAGTGAGAATCTGGAAGTACTGTACTTGCATTTGCATTGTTTCTTTGGACGGGGATTCCTTCGTTGCGTTGTTGTCTGGAGGGCTTTCCTGGTGATGTGGATTCCCCGGCGGTCTGGTTTGGCTTTTGAGCAGCATCTTGGGAGACCAGTCAAGATGGTTAATTGAGTGAGGGTATACTTGGAGGAATCTCATAGGCAGGTTGCAGAAGAGCGGGTGGCTCACAGTGGTGTGAAGGCGGGAGTCGCAGGCCTTGCAGAAACCAGTCTTGATGCGGAGTCTCAGAGTGAGCATGATCTCCTCATGATGTTGAGGGGCAAAAACTTCTGGAGCTCATGGTGACTCTTAATGGATGACTCGACTCCTCTCAACTCCGCTCGATTTGACTCCTATCTGTTGACTTGATGACTCCCTGGAGTTGTAGGGTTTTAACCCTTTCTGGCTAGTTCAACCCCAGAATGTTTCCTCCAATCAACCATTGTCTTGGGGAGGGGTGTAAGCGATATTCTTCGCCTATGATGATAATCAGTCCAATACCTCTGCAGTCATGTGATTTCACACTTTTTCATGAAGTGTGGATCAAACTTTGGTTCCAAATATTAACACACGCATATAATGGCATTCTACCTAACTTTCCTTGCTCTCATTGTTCAGAAAAATATTCATTGAACACACACATACCAAACAAGACATTTACGTCTAACATGGAAGAGTACCTCCACAGTGCTGTGTGCTGAGATGTTGCAAAGAGCCATAGCGTCTGGGTATCGCACTGTGTAGTCCACTAAATGTAAGACAAAGTGATGCCCTTGTGCAGACCGTTCTAATGGCCTGACGAGGTCCATGCCAATTCTTTCAAAGGGGACCCCACTTAAGGGAAGGGGACTTTGGGGGTGGCCAGCAGATTCACCAGTTAACATTCACGACAAGCAACACACCGCCTGCCAACATCGCCATGAATGCCTGGCCAAATAAAATGGGCCATGAGACGGTTTGGTGTTTTATCCTGCCCCAAATGCCCAGCCATGTGATTATGATGGAACAGGAGTTCCCTATGGCTCGTCGGTACCAACAATTGGGTTAACTCTTCCTGAGTTTGAGTGTCTTGTGTCACTCAATAGAACCTATCCTTAGTCACTGATAAGTACAGGTGAGATAGCGCAACATTAGGCTGGATTTGCAATGACTCTAACTTGGTCGAAGTTGTGTCTCAGGGTCTCGTTGTGTGACTGCTTCAAGGGGAAATCCCTGAGGGGAATCCCCGCAAATGGTGGAGGGGTGGAGACCTCGCACTGAATCAGGGTTTGATGTACTGTGTGGTCTGCAGGGTTTGAGTATCATAGTAGCCTGATTATTTGTTAATTTAGATTAATATGTTAAATAAGAACTTTTTGAAGGTGTTTATATATATATATATATACACATACACTGCCCTCCAAAAGTTTGGAAACGCCTGAACAAAATAGGGTTTT
>CM075009.1:11538844-11557010 GCA_037576675.1 Pangasius sanitwongsei | reverse complement strand
AGGCAGGTGACCGAATAGTTTTGGTAATATAGTGTGTGTATATATATGTGTGTGTGTGTATATATATATATATATATAGGGGATGTAAGGGTGTGGAGGAAGACTCAGGAGGCATTTTAGGAGAGCTCTGGGCTGGGCTTACATTTATTTATACCACGCTTTCAATACACCTTCAGAAATTCAACAAAAAATAAAAACCAACAGAAAAGGGGCCATCACTAGCTCATGGCTTTTGTGGTGTTCAAGTTCATGCTCTGCTAGCTAGATCACAGAGACTCAAGTCATATCAAGTGGCTTTGTCGTTTCAGCCATATACAGCTAGTACAGTACACAAAGAAATCAAACAACGTTCCTCTAGGACCATGGTGCTACATAAAACAACACAGAACTACAAGAGACTACACATTACTACATAAAGTACCAGTACACAGTTCTAATATGAAAGTGTCAGATATAATAGGTAGTCCAAAAGAATAACAGTATAATAAAATGCCGTGAATTTAAACGTAACGACCATGACATGGTATTCAACAGATGGTATTCAGACCATATATCACCATAGCAGTTATTGGGGTAGCAGCCAGGTAGAGAGTACAGTAATGCCAGGAATTTTTATAAATACAGTAACAGCAAAGAATGTAGAAATGTGCAAAAATTACAAAGGGAGTTGGATGGTGTTCAGTTGAGCGTGTGTGTGGTCAGTCCAGTCTCTGAGTGTTGAGTCTGATGGCTTGGGGGAAGAAGCTGTTATACAGTCTGTTCGTGAGGGCCCAAATGCTATGGTAAGTTTTGCTGACGGCAAGAGGGTGAGGAGTTTGTGTGAGGGATACGTGGGGTCATCCACAATGCTGGTGGCTTTGTAGATGCAGCATGTGGTGTAAATGTCTGTCCACTGAAGGGTTTTACGATTTGCAATTTCCAAACCAGGCAGTGATGCAGCTGCTCAGGATGCTCTCGATAGTCCCTCTGTAGTCCCTCTGTAGAATGTGGTGAGGATGGGGGTGGGAGATGGGCTTTTCTCAGCCTTCGCAGAAAGTAGAGACTCTGCTGGGCTTTCTGTGGAGCTGGAGTTGAGGGACCAGGTGAGGTGCTCCATCAGGTGAACACCAAGGAATTTGGTGCTCTTGACGATCTCCACAGAGGAGCCGTCGATGTTCAGCAGAGAATGGTCACTCTGCTTTCCTGAAGTCAACAACTATCTCTTTAGTTTGAGCCTCTTGAAGCACATCATCATGATGGGTGTGAGTGCATCGGAACGGTAGTTGATGAGGCAGGACATGGGGAGATTGGTGGTGGACTTGAAGCACGGCCTTGAGTTGAACATGGCATTAAAACCTCCTAGAGGCTGCTGTAGACATTTCGTCCTCCATTCATCAATAATCTAGGCTTTTATCATCATTAAGCTATAAGCCTTCCATGCTGCACTGTGCACTAAGTTAATCAGTGATTCCAGCTTGTGCATTTAAGTCCTTAAATAGTGCAACATTAAACACAGATTAATTATTTTCACATTTATTGCACAGATTTATTTACTTTAATCCCTAACAGTGTAATCTAAAAAAAAACACTGAAGCTGAAAATGTAATTTGCAGTTTGGCAAATTAGCAATGTCCCGAAACAGTTTGTGCTTTATCTATAGAAAGGACAACTACTTTTTTAATTTCCTGGTAATTTGTAAAAAAAAAAAAAAAAGGATGTATACATTTCTTAGGCAGGATCTATTGCAATAAATAATACACATCTGAATTTTAAGCAGTTAAGACAGTAATCAGTTAGTAATATCTACAATTAGTGAAGTCACAGCTTTGTTTAGGAAAACTGTACCTTGTTAATACTGATGCCAAAAGTCAGAATCCTTATAGTGCCATTTTCATTCTGGCATCCCATCAAAGGTATATCATGCTACACTGTAAAATGAACAGCCCTGAGACACAAAAACATGTATTCCTGCATACTGCATGCTTTTAGGGGTTTGGACAGTGTCATCAGTGTGAATACAGTATATGCTCTCAGAATATACAACAGCAAATGTTGCATTCACAGCACAAAAATCTATACACATACATTTGGCTAGAGAAACCAACCAGACAGTTTTAACATAGCCACTCAATTATGGCTTGAATGCTGTCCTAAAACATGGTAAGAATTGAATCCTAATCCATGCTGAAGGTACGTCTAAGAAGTTTGATAACACTTAGGTCCTTTCAGCTGTAAGTATTTTTAGTCTTTTTTTAGTCTTTTGTCATGTATTTGTAGTAATTCCAAAAAGCTTGACGATTATGGGTTACTACTGACTCGAGCTTACATTTGAAAAATATGTTGGGTCAAGTCGAAGACCACGTTGTATGAACCTATACTCAGAGTTGCTTCTAATAGAAGTTCATCTTTGTTACAAAGCCTACAGACTGGCCTGACTGGAAGAAACAGTTTAGATGCTACAGGACGGCTACAAAACTGGACAAAGAGGATGGCCCAGTTCAAGATAGCACACTTATGTATGTGCTAGGCAAGGAAGCACAGTGCCTGGTTCCTCTCAAGGTTTCTTCCTCATATCATCTCAGGGAGTTTCTCCTTGCCACCGTCGCCACTGGCTCGCTCATTAGGGATAAATTCAAATATTTACAATATATTTTGTCAATCCATTTATTTCTGTAAAGCTGCTTTGTGACAATGTCCTTTGTTAAATAAAATTGAATTGAACTGAATTGAATTGAAGCACAGAACATTTTGAGCTCTTTCACGCAAGGGGAAGATGAAATGGACTGTGATGCCGTTTTAGCAAAGTTCAACAAATATTTTATACCTAGGCGCAGCATGATTCATGTACTCGCATGTTTCAACCAGCGAGTGCAGTGTGTGGGAGAATGTGCAAAGGCATTCTGGTCTGATGAATCATCGTGTTTTCTTTTACATCATGTGGATGGCCGGGTGTGTGTGCGTCGCTTTCCTGGGGAATAGATGGCACCAGGATGCACTATGGGACGAACACAAGCCGGCAGAGGCAGTGTGATGCTCTGGGCAATGTTCTGCTGGAACACCTTGGGTCCTGCCTTTTATGTGGATGTGACATGTTCCACCGCACCAGACCAGGCTGACCTAGGAGATGTCTCAACTTCCCTCATTAATATTTGATGCATATACCTCCTGCATGTGTACTGTGAGTTCTTCCTGTTAATCTATCAAGGCTTTTACTGCTCCTCATCTTAAACAGTCCTGTGCATAGCCTGGTAAAAACTAAATTAGACAAACTTACTGGAGCCTGAATAAGCAATGGAATGTATTTGTTCCACTCTTCTTCTGATAGTGATGCGCACTGCTCTGCTCCAAGTCCTAAGAATTAAGGCCATTTGATAACAATGAACTTGTTTTTCTCATGTCAAGTTACCTTTCGCATGTAGGCCTCAGTTCAGCATAACTTTTCAAGTCACATTAAATCAAACATTATAAAATTGATTATATGCAGTATAAAATAGGTAATATGAAAATAGAAAATCTATTTTCTGTTTACTTTCCATAACACCAAGTTGCTCAGAGAAAAATCTTCATGCATCTCTTACGTTTGTTTTGAGGCATGCTGGGCTAATCCATGAAATCCGTGCTTGTGTCCGTGCTTGTGCCTTGATAAGAATACAGAGCAGAGTTTGAAGTGTTCATGTAGGGGAGGGCCAGTCCATTGTCGGCTTTGTAGACAAGCATCAGTATTTTATATAGGATGCAGGGCATCTACAGGAAGTCAGAGGAGGGAACATAGCAATGAACTCCCTTAATGTGGCCAAATTGGCAAGCTACATTCACGATCAGTTCCAGGAGTTTGATGGCATGCAGGGGAAGCCCTTCCAGAAGCAGGTTGCAGTAGTCCAATCTTGAGATGACAGGACTCAAAACTCCTACTTTGTTCTTGGTATTAATAAGAGACCTGCATCTAGGGACTGTAGAGGGCATGGTGAGTTATAAGATGTTGGGACACTACTTAGATACTGGAGAATAAGCTGTTTTGAGCTTCCTATTTTGAATACTAGGGATATTGAAATAAAATTCCTTCCTTACAATGGTCCAGACAGTGACCTAACAAGATTGAATAGCAAGAACAGTTAGCAGTTTTAATGCTTTAACCAGTAATGATTAGACCTTGGCCACTAATGAAATACAAATAGTTTTAAACTTGAAGTGGGGAGAATAAATGTATACTTTTCATTTTTTACAATCCATATTGTTACTTCACTAATCAGAACAGAAATAGTAAATGAAATTTTTAAAAATTTCAACATTCAAAAGAAAACATTCAGCTTATTCTGCCAAGAAAAAGCATTTGGCCGTTCCTGGCTTCTACTATTTCTGCATATTTATCACTCAGTGGTTTCTCATACAAAATGTAATATAAGACAAGAAGAACATGAGGAAACACAAAATACACATTCTAAATGATCATTACATTTATTGAAGGAAAAATTGTATGCAACACCTCTTTTCACCCATGTGAAAAAGTAAACGCTCCTCTAAACTTAATAACTGGTTGTGCCACCTTTAGCAGCAGCAATTGCAACTAAATGCTGGAGATAAGACTTTTACATCATGGTGGAGTAATTTTGGCCCACTCTTCTTTGCACAAAACAAAGCACAAAACAGTGCAAAGATTTTGATTCAAGAAGTTCATGGGTATTAATAAGTTACATATACAGTCCCCTCCAAAAGTATTGGAACAGCAAGGCCAAATCTTTGGTTTTTGTTATACACTGAAATTAATAATCTTCATTTATTTATGACTACAGATTTTAATGTATGGTGGTTTTCAAAACAGCTTAACAAAATTTGTCACGATCTCCTCCAAACTGACATTAAGAACTGTATTAAAACTATATATTAATGCCTTTCAGAATCAGTGAATTTCATATATTCCAGTTTCAGTTCAATTTTTTTTCCATTGCCGTTGACTTTTTTTTCCTGTGGCTTATTCTAAGTCTGAATGAAGAAGGAACGTCTCAGCTGTCTAAGATATAGCCTAATTATTTTTTTTCTAATATTTAAACGTTGTGAAATAATCTAGTCACAGTGTCGGATTTTTTTATTTTAAGAAAAAAAAGCTCTCCAAGATTAAAAACCATTTTAGTGAATTATGTTTATTTCGTCATAAATTAAATAACAGTTAAGGAAAAATATATTGCATACCAAGCTGTTGCCGTCTCCTCGCGGTTGAAACATGGGTCGTTACGTGAGAGATGATGAATGTCAGTAAGCAGGAGACTATGTTTACATACTGACTTATGTTCATTGATGTTAACTTTCGATAAAACGCACATTTTAAGACAGGGAGATGATGATTTACTCGCGCTTCGTTGCTGCCGTGTTGAGTCGGCAGGCCCAATCTATCTGCTCACACACTATAAAGAGCAAAACAGCATTTAATGTTTGAATTTCGGGATTAAAATAATATAATTTGGAAGCCGATACCATCTTCACAAGCAGCTCATTATGACTCAGAATATTAGAGCGCGTCACACAGCCTTGAGTGAATAAGGTCAGTGCGACGCAGGCCACGGAGAGCACGCCGATGCGCTACATGGCTCAACGACAGTCAGAGATGGCCGCTGCAGCGCTGTTTGTGGAATTAAACTCTAAAATAAAGACAGACTTTGAACCGGTGATTTCTTTTTTCGCGTCTGTTGATGTATTTCATAATTTGATCTGAGATGAAGCAAATACATTTGTGCAGGAATTTCTTGCATTATAAAAGTTAAACGTGCGGGAATGGTTTAAATTATGTGCAACCCCCCCAATTCAAGCCCTGAGTATTGGAACAGATAGTCTTAAATAACACCTTTAAATAAAAGTAAATAAAACATCGAGCTGGCGACCCACTGACATCACCCTCATCAATAAAAATTTGTGAGCCCATTCCATAAGCAGCCATGCAAGCCCAAGCCATAACACTACCTCCACTGTGCTTTCTTTTTTTCTCCACACTTTGGCTGTTCCATCACTTTGGTAGAGTTTAATCTTGGTTCCTTTTGATAACTTTTGTGGCTCATCTCTGTATTTCTTTGCAAATTCCAGCATAAAATCATTTAACAAATACTTAATTGACTTAGTCTCTAAGTCTCAGTCTCAACTACTGCTACAAACCTCAAACATCTGGACACCCAGATATGTGAGGCAGTGAATACTGCAAACAGTTGCTTTTATAGCAAATTACCTGTGTTAATTCGGGTGCTCTTTAGGATGTTAGTAACTACAGTCCTATTAGTATCTTGCCTGTACTATCTACGATTGCTGAGAAATGGCTAGCAGAGCAACATACTTCTCATTTTAATGAGTCCCTGTTGTCTGCACCCCATGCAGTCTGGTATTTGTGCTCACCATTCTAAAGAGACTGCTAATTGTTTTTTCTTAGAAAATATTAAATCAGTGATTGATAAAGGTGGCTGTTGGGGTGCACTTCTTTATCTTAGAAATGCATTTGATACTGTGAATCATAGAGTTCTCACTGCTAAGCTATCTACCTTTCACCTTTCTATGATGATTGCTATCAAATGAATATGGTGAATAATGATGAATGATGAAATGAATAATAATGAAATTGATTGCTATCAAATGAACAGAATCATATCTAAAGGGGAGAACCCAGGGTGTAAAGGTCCTTAACCAACAATCAGTTGCTCCTAAGACATATTCTTACTTGGTAAAAATACATTACACATTGCAAAAATACACCTTCCCCTCCAAAAGTATTGGAATAGCAAAGTCAGTTATTTTGTTTTTGCTATACACTGAAGACGTTTATATTTGAAATCAAAAGATGAATATGAGATAGGAATTTCAGCTGATAGATTAGAATTTCATCTTTCATTTCTTGATATTTACATCTAGACGTGTTAAACAACTTGCATCTTGGTACCATTTGAACACAATCATTTTTCAAGTGATCAAAAATATAATGTTTAAATGTTTAAACAATTAATAGCTCTGAATGTCTACTCCTGGTTTGAGTTCTGGTTTGAGTCATTGGGTTCGCCTGCGAACACTGCATTTGTTGTTAAAAAGGATAAATCACCATGAAGTCCAGAGAGCTGTCTATAGGAGAAAAGCAAGCCATTTTGAAACTGAGAAAAGAAGGAAAATGGATCAGAGCCATTGCACAAGCATTGGGCATAGCCAATACAATTTGGAATGTCCTGAAAAAGAAAAAAGAAACCACTGGTGTACTAATAACCAGATATTGAAAAGTCGGCCAAGGAAAACAGCAGCAGCAGTTGATGTCAGAAACATTGTGAGAGCTGTGAAGAAAAACCCAAAAGCAACAGTCAGTGACATCACTAACAACCTCCACATGCCAGGGGTGAAGTTATCACAATCCATTGTTTGAAGAAGACTTTGAGAGCAGCTGCAAACTATTCATCAGCAGTAAGAATTGTAAGGCCATATTGGAATTCACAAAGAAATACAGAGTTGAGCCACAAAAGTTCTGGAGCCAAGATTAACCAAAGTGATAGAAAGGCCAAAGTGTGGAGAAAGAAAGGCTCTGCTCATGATCCAAAACATACCAGCTCATTGGTCAAACAGGGTGGAGATAGTGTCATGGCTTGGTCTTGCATGGCTGATTCTGGAATGGGCTTGGTAATCTTTATTGATAATGATAGCAGTAGAATGAATTCAGAAGTCTACAGAAACATTCATTCAATTTACAGATATATGCATTCAACCCAATTGGGAGGAACTTCATCATGCAGCAAGACAATAACCCAAAACACACTGCCAAAATAACAAAGGACTTCATCGGGGGGAAAAAAGTGGAAGGTTTTAGACTGGCCAAGTCAATCACCAGACCTTAACCCAATTGAAAATGCATTTCACCTCCTGAAGAGGAGAAACAAACAACTGAAAGAAGTGGGAATACAAGCCTGGAAAAGCATCACAAAAGAAGAATGCAACAAGTATGGTGATATTAGTGGGTTGCCCCCTTGATGAAGTTATTGCAAGCAAGGGATATGCAACCAAATAGGTAAATAAGTGTTATTTACATAAGTTTACTTTAAATCTATCTGTTCGTATACTTTTACTCACAAAAAAATGGGTGCCATATTCTAAGTTGTTTAACACATCTAGAAATAAATATCAGGAAATGAAAGCTGAAATTCTGATGCATCATCTCAAATTCATCTTTTGATCTCAATCAAAAAACGTCTTCATTGTGTAGCAAAAACCAAAGAATTGGCCTTTCCGTTCCAAAACCTTTGGAGGGGACTGTAGTTACCATCAGTCGTTTGGAGGTACAACATTTTAAGCTGGGAAAATTTGAATAAATACAGAAATTTGTGTCATTTTTAAATGAAATATTGCATGATATTGCTCCTCAAATTAAACCGTTTATTGCACAGAGGAAAGATACTTGTCAGACTACCAGAGGTAAAATGTGGGAAATTCATTTTGTCACAGCAACAGACAATAAATAAATAAGTTAATAAAAAGTGCTAATAAATAAATAATGTACCAAACACACAATATTAAAATATAAAAAGAAAAAGAAAAATAGACTATTCATCTATCATGTGTTGATAATGTGCTGTTGTATAATCTTATAGCCATTGGCATGA
This sequence comes from Pangasius sanitwongsei, assembly GCA_037576675.1. NCBI lineage: Eukaryota > Metazoa > Chordata > Actinopteri > Siluriformes > Pangasiidae > Pangasius > Pangasius sanitwongsei. The sequence continues at coordinate 11,548,422 of CM075009.1, read as the reverse complement.
AGGATCATCTGAAGCGTTCTGTCTTACACCTGGGGAGGGTTAGCCTCTGGCTGAAAGTGTTCCCCCTCTCCCAAAGCTCCTCATTCAAGAGGTGGGAAGGGTTTTCCAAGATCCCCTTTATTTTGTTACTAATCCTCCTCTCCGCCACCACCTCCAGGCTGTCCAGCTGCAGGCCAACCACCCTGCTGGCCTTCCTCACTAGCCTGTTTATCATGTTCTGCTCCCCAGTCTTGACACCTCCTCCCCAGCACACCACTGCGAAAAATAATGCGCTGGCAACTACTGTCTGGTAGTAGGCCCTCAATAGCCTGCTGCACACATTAAAGGAGCGGAGACCCCGCAAAAAGTACAGGCGACTCTGTCTCTTCCTGTAGAGAGCCTCCGTATTGTCCCTCCAGTCCAGATTGGAATTCATGTGCACCCCCAGGTACTTGTAGGAGTGTACTATTTCCACCTCCTCCCCCTTGATGGTGATGGGGGTTGGTGGCTTCCTACTCCACCGGAAGTCTGCTACTAACTCCTTAGTCTTTGCTATGTTGAGCTTAAGGTCATTCACTTCAGCCCAGTGCACAAAGCACCACCCCTCTGTACTCTTCCTCGTTGTCCCCATAGATACAATCAACAATGGAGGAATCATCCAAGAACCTTTGGAGGTGCCATGTTCCGGAGTTGTATGTAAAGTCAGAGGTGTAGATGGTGAAAAGGAGTGGTGACAGCACTGTTCCCTGGAGGGCACCGGTGTTCCCAATCAGTACCTCAGAGAGTGTGGACTGCAGTCGGACGAACTGTGGCCTATTGGACAGTTGGACAGACTGTTATCCAGTCCACCATGTTCTGATCCACCTGCATAGCACAAAGCTTCTTTGCAAGCAGCATCAGCTGCTGCAAAACAAGTCTCTCAAAGACCTTCATGACATGAGAGGTCAATGCTACTGGCCGGTAGTCATTCAGAGTTTCTGGATGTTTTTTCTTTGGTACTGGGACAATGCTCCTGCATAGTCTTTCATAGTTTTGGTACCTCCCCAGTCTTAAGGAAAGACTGAAGAGGTGCACGAACATTTCTGCAAACTGATCTGCACAAGCCCTCAGCAGCCTAGGGTTGATGTTATCTGGGCCCATTGCTTTGGTGACACAGAGCTTGGACAGCTCTCGTCTCACCTGGCTCGATGTCATAGGTGGCCTAGGGGGGAAAGAGGTGGAAGAGGATGAGGCGAGTGTGCCGTTGATGGTTAAGTTATCACTAACACTGGGGTTCTTAGGGTGGGAACGGGGGCTGAACTGCTCCCATTCCAGTCCTCCCCAGAAGTTGTGGTAAAGGGTGGTGAAGGACAGGGATGAACAGCAGCTGAGGTCACCATGTGTGCAGAGGCTGCTTGGCCTGTAGTGGAGGAGGGACCTGCTGAGCTGTACAGGATCGAGTTAAACCTATTAAAGTGCAGGTTTAACCTATTGGCAAGGTCGTGACTCCCTTCCACCACTGGGCCTGACGTATTGAGTCAAGTGATTGTCCTCATTCCGTTCCACACCTCTTTTTCATTGTTTAGCTCGAGCTTTCTCTCCAGCTTCTCCCTGTAGCTGTTCTTGGCCCTTCTCAATTCTCTCTTTAGTTCCCTTTGAACCGTCCTCACCTCCGCCCCGTCGCCTGCCATGAATGCCTTCTTCTTCTTGTTGAGGAGAGTTTTGATGTCCTTATTGATCCATGGCTTATTATTCAGGAAGCAGCAGATGTTCTTTTTGGGCCTGACCCTATCCTCACAGAATGTGACATAGTCTGTGTTACACCGGGACATATTTTTCTCTTCCCCGTTGCACAAACAGATTGCTGCTATTAATTGATACCTATAAGTGTTACTTGAATGAATGTTTTTCTGCTTTTTTGCCTGCATAACCATAACCATTATATCTGATTGTGTATGTGTATCTCTTTATCTCAATAGATTCAAGTATGTAAAATATTTTAGGGTGCCTATGAATAACTGGCTAGGAGCTACAGATGAAACAGTAGTCTTTTTGGGCTAACTCTGGCCCATTTACTGTATGGTTGATACTGACTACTAATGGGCACTCTCCCTGACAAAAAAAATTAGTTAAAAAAAATAAATAAATAAAAATAAAATTTTCTGAAATTAAATGATTGATTTTTTTTTTTTTTTATGAATGCAGTTTTGGATAGAGATGACCTAAATGATTTGTCTTCTGTGATAATTGTTAGAGGGATCTTTTGCTTTTGCATTTTTGTTTTGTATTTTTTAGGAAAGTTGCCGAGAAACTGAAGGAGGAATTATCAATGGCAAGAATGAAGGCTCTTTCTGAGAGTCACAGGGTGCTCGAGTTGGAAAGGAAACTCTTTGCAGCAGAGAATGCTCTAAAGCAAGGTCGCATTGACATTATCAGGCTCCAAGTGAAAATTGAAGAACTCCAGATGAAATATGAGCCTAATGGTAAAATAATACACACACAATATATAGCTCTCTTTTTATTTTTTACATAGTGCTGAAATTTAATTTTAGAATTGTAGTTATTGACCTTTCACATTAAATGATCACATTAGAACCATAAATAGCATCAGAACACACGAGAGAAAAGATTATTCGAAATTATGAAAACCTTTTTGAGTGAAATTATGCTAACTAATATATGTGAACCTGGTCACATGGGTTTCAAGCCTGTTATTACTCATCATTCAGTCCTTTTTTGCCACAAATTTCACATGCCTTAGTAGCCAGCAGGTCTACCAGAACCTGCCTATACAGTCAGGTCCCTAAGTATTTAGACAGTGACACAATTTTTGTAAGTTTGCCTCTGTACACCACCATGGTGGATTTGAAATGAAGCAATCAAGATGTGATTGACGTGTAGACTTTCAGCTTTATTTCAAGGGCTTTAACAAAATATTGCATTAATCATTTAGGAATTACAGCCATTTTTTTTTTACATAGTACCTCCATTTTCACAGGCTCAAAATAGTTGGACAAACTAACATAATCATATATATTAGGAATATTTTAATACTCGGATGCAAATCTTTGCACTCAAAGACTGTCTGAAGTCTGGTGCCCATGTTCTCAAAACTCAAATTCTGAGTTTCCTCTCTTGAGATGCTTTGCCAGGCCTTTACTGCAGCTGCCTTTAGTTGCTGCTTGTTTGTGGGTCTTTCTGCCTTCGGTTTTGTCTTCAGTAATTGAAAAGCATGCTCAATTGGTTTGAGGTCAGGTGACTGATGCAGCATTTAAGAACATTTAATTAAGAACCAAGCTCTTGGGTTGTTTTCACAGTATGGTTTGGGTCATTATCCACCTGTACTGTGAAACACTGTCCTATCAGTTTTTTTTTGCAGCATTTGACTGAATCTGAGCTGAAAGTATAGCTCTATCAGCAGTCACATCATCAATAACACCAGTAACCCAGTTCCATTAGCAGCCATGCATGCCCATGCCATAATACTGCCTGTTTGACAGATGATGTGGTATGCATTGGATCATGAGTCCTTCCTTTCCTTCTCCATACTCTTCTTTTCCCATCATTCTGGTACAAGTTAATCTTGCATCAGAACTGGTCAGACTTCTTTAAAAAAAAAAAAAAAAAATTATTTATTTTTTTAAAGTAAAGTCTAATCTGGCCTTTCTGTTCTTGAGTGTTACCAGTGGTTTGCATCTTGAGGTAAACCCTCTGTATTTACATTCATGAAGGCATCTCTTGAATGTAGACTTTGACAATAATAGGCTTACCACCTCGAGAGTGTTCTTGACTTGGCTAGATGTTGTGAATGGGTTTTTCTTCACCAAGGAAAGATCATCCACTTTATTGTCTTCCATGGTCTTCCAGGCCTTTTGGTGTTGCCGAGCTTACCAATGCGTTTTTTTTTTTTTTTTAAATGTACCAAATTGTTGTTTTGGCCACTCCTAAAGTTTCTGCTATCTTTCTGATTGGCCTAATAATAGTCTCTTTCACTTGCATTACACCTCTTTGAACCACATGGTGACAGTTCCCAGGAACAGCTACCACATGCAAATTCAACACTTGGAATCAACTCCAGACCTTTTATCTCTTTAATTTGTCATGAATTAAGGAGGAAAAAACCACATCTGGCCATTAAGAGGTTATTGAATGTACAGTGAAAACAATGGCTGTAATTCCTAAATTATTAATGCAGTATTTTTGTTAAAGCCCTTGAATTAAAGCTGTGACTGTCCATAAGTATTTGAACAGTGACAAAGTGACAAAAATTGTGTCACTGTCCAAATACTTATGGACCTGACTGTTTGTGTGAGTAACAGATGCAGCATTAAATCTTTTAAATTTCCTGTCATTGTTCTGTCAGACTTGCAGTCCATGTAAGTGCTTCTTATTGCATTGCATGCAGCTTAACCAACTTTTTACCCAGAGCATCTCTTGTCATCAACTCATTTTTCTCTACTGTACTTACAGTAGAGTATGCTATATAGCCAGATGTACGTGTACACCTGACCATCATACCCATATGTGCTTGTTGGACATCCCATTCTGAAGTTTGCCCCCCTTTGCTGCTATAACAACTCTTCTGGGAAGGATTTTCACTAGATTTTGAAACACAGCTGTGGAAATTTCTGCAAGGGTTTCTGCAATTCTGCTTCCACATGAGCATTAGTTAGGTTGGGAGTGAAGGCCTCGTGCATAGGACATCTCTTTCCAAAACTATGGCATTGCACATAGTGATCTTAGGCTTGTGTGCAGCTGCTCGGCCATGGAAGCCCATTTCATAAAGCTCCCAGCACACAGTTGTTATGCTGATGTTGCTTCCAGAGGCAGTTTGGAACTCTGTAGCAAGTGTTGCAAAAGATGCACTTGGCGGCCCTGTTCTGTGAGTTTGCATGTCCTACCACTTCGTGGCTGAGTTGTTATTGCTCGTAGACACTTCCACTTCACAATAATAGCAATTACAATTGACCAAGGCATATTTAGCAGGGCAAAAATTTCACAAACTGACTTGGCATCCTATGATGGTGCCATATTTAAAGTCACTGAGCTCTTCAGCTCTACTGCCAATTTTTGTCCATGGAGATGGTTGTGGCCGAAACACCTGAATTCAATAATTAAGCGGGGTGTCCATATACTTTTGGTCAAGTGTGTGTATTTTTGAATTTTGCAGGACCAGTTCATAAACAAAGTATGCTGGTAAGTAACTATAATTTCTTTCCCCAGAGGCGAAAAAGGCACAGGCTCAGAAGTGCAAGCGAGAGAAATTTCCAGTAAACTTACCTGATGGGTCTGACCACAGCAGCATGGATACTCCAGGCATGAAGACTGAGCCAAGCAAGAGCAAGGCTATAGATGGAGAAGCCCCTCCTTGTTCAACTGATAATGAATTTTCGACCCCAGTACAGTTATCACAAGCCCCAAGCTGTAGCTCTGTCTTGCTTTGTGACACCAAATGTGTTCGCATCTGTGAGAATGCTCCAATTTCTATTCCTGATCCCACAAGGTAAATACCTCCCTTTATTTACAAATATGAAATAGTGTATGAATCATTTTACCACATAGGTTTTTAAGAGAAGACATTATTATTTAGAAAAAAGTCCTTATTATAATGATTGTGGTTAGTTGAAAGGTAAGTTGCTCTAATTGTTGAGTGATGGTATCATTGTGTCATGGTAATTTTATACAACTCATTAGGTTATTAGTTTAGTAAATTATACATATCTTCTAATTTCAATCACTGGCCATTTGATTAGGTACACCATTCACATACTTTATCAGATGCACCTATCACATATGTATGTTTGCACTGGCACAGCAGCATTCTTGAGACAACACCTCAGTGTTTCTGTGAGTTATGGTATGCCAACCAAAACAGTCAGGTAATGAGAAACCGATGTGTAAGAAAGTAAGTAATTAAACTTTTACTTGTACAGCACATTTCTAACTGTCTAAATACAAAGTATTTCACAATACCTGACAAATCTTCCATAAATCTTCCATAAATCTTCATTATTTGCTAAAAAATAAGACACACAAACCAGTAGAAGTACATACAAAATAATACAAATGATTTACTGAAATTAAGACAAATAAAGCAATAAAAATACAATTAAGACAGGAACAGAGCTACAGCTAAAGGGACATGTAAAACGCTGCTGCTAAGAGTTTTTAAAAGCAAGAATAGAATTCTTCCGTCATCTACCGCAATTGTTTTCAGGGGTCATTCAGGCCTTTCCTGAGCTCACCAGTACATTCTTTCTATATAATAATGTACCAAATAGTTGATTTGGCCATACTTAATGTTTTTGCTTTCTCTCTGATGGGTTTATTTTGATTTTTTAGCCTAAGGATGGCTTGCTTCACCGGATGTGAATCCTTTTTTTCGACTTCATATTTAGAGTTAACAGCAACATATTCCAAATGCAAATGCCACACTTGAAATAAACTCTAGCTCTAGACCTTTATCTGAGGGAAACCATTTCAACAAAAAAAAAAAAAAAAACTTGTCACAATAAATAGAACAAACCGGAGAAGAAGATAGAGCTCCATTTACCATTTGTAAAAAAAAAAAAAAAAAAAATCTGGGGGGTTCTGTTTATGATTAACCTACTAAAATAAGCAGTTCTTGTCATTAACCAACTGTTTTGACCTAGTCTTATAGTGAGCAACATTATCTAGTGTTGCAGAGATTATCGACCCGGCTAACCAAATCATTAACATCAGAAGGCCTGTTTATTTTTCTCCTTAGTTAAGTGAAAACAGCTGAAAGATTGTCAGCTGAATCATCACTAAAAACACAGCAGGATATTGTATGCTTAGACTTAACCATTTTAAAGTTAAAAACAGTTTCAAAAACTATACATCTGTCATCAGAAACATAGATGACTTCCAAATGCAGGGAGTTAAGGGACAGGCCTAACATAAAATTCTGATCGTATGGCCCCCATTATATGTGTGACATAAAATTTCTTGTTCAACATGAAAAGATTCAGAAGTATTTAAGAGTTCTGAAACAAATGTAGTAGAAATATCATGAAAATGAATATTATAATTTCATATTTTTATAATAATTTTTATAATTAAAAAACAACTTATAGCACATTCAAATTTAACTGATTACAGTAGATCAGAAAATTCTGTTGAAAAGAGTCATATGGTCTTGGGTTACGATAAATGACAATACACTAAACTGGGTTTCAGAGAAAACTTTATGCCTGGTCTGAGATAATCGCAACGAGAGAACAACTCACATCTCTAATCTAATCACATCTACACTATAAGTGTAAAAATCAACCAATCCTACCCAGCAGCATCGTGATGTGTTTCTTTCATTTTTGTGCAAATTTAGTTTCACTTTTAATGGTAAGCAAAACTGCTGCTTTCAACGTTTTCTGATTTCTGATGTATGGTCAGACCCCTGTGAATTACAAAGCCACTGTATGTAACAAAGTTTGTTCACTGTTAGTGACAGATAAAGGCACTCATTCATTTGAAATCATTTTCCAGGACATAGAAAATACCAATTAATAGTTACCAGTCAAGGTATTTGTTTTCAGGACCATGTGAAAGAGAACAAACTCATTATCAGCAAACAACCTTGAGTCAAGTATGCTTCAGTGCTATTCGACTGATAAAATAGGCTTAATCAGAGATGTCACAAGTCTTTTTTTGTTTTGCTTTTGCAAGTGTAACACAAATCTCTAAGCTGCAAGTCAACGTCAAGTGTAAAGGCCATGCACTTTAGCTAAGCATATTTTTATCAAACCCACTTATTCGACATAATTGAATGTGTTAGGCCTTCCAGGCCAGCTTCCTTAAATTTCCATCAAAACAATATACTCTGTCTAAAGAAATTGCCCATTTGGACTTGTAGTGTGTGTGGCCAGACAGACATAGTGAATAATGTGTCCTTATCTGAGAGCAACTGGGTGATAATTAGCTACAGTTCAGTAGCTGTATTAACTTCTTAATAATGCATTCATCTATCTATTGTGTTAGCATAAACAACCTCTCCATGTGTTTCGGATATAGTTTTACATGTTGGGATTTTTTGTTACCCTTTCTGAACTTTCTGAACTTCTGGTATTTTTATTACTTTAATTGCTACTTTTTGGTTACTTTTTGATTTTGATTACACTAAATGGCATGCATTTTAGTGGAGTCTCCATGGATTTGTTCAATATAAACAAATCCATGGAGACTCCACTAAAATGTGTGCCCTCCAGCAGCATGCAAAGACAGAATGCACAGTGTGTTACCCTTGTGGGGGCCTGCCACATTCTATTTATCTTCGATGTAATTTTATTTTTGCTTATAGGTCTTCAGTGAAAGTCTGCATTAGCACAGCCAAGGATAAAATGGTAAAATGGGATGACGAAGGAGACAACTGGAGACCCGAAAGGTACAAGAAGTATCAAGCACCTGTTCATGTTGATTCAGAGAACACCATGGAAAAACAGTGTACTCAACAGTAGTAATTAAGACTCTACTATATATAGATGTTAATTTTGCTAAGATGTTTAACTCCTATTGGACAATAAATGTTAATAGTCACTAACTTGTGGTGTGAGTGTGTCTATGTATATATACGTAAATACTGTATAAACATTACACAAATACAGTCCCTTCATAAAGTATTGAAGCAGCAAGGCCAATTATTTTGCTTTTGCTATACACTGAAGACATTTGGTTTTGAGATCAAAAGATGAATATGAGAGATCAAAATTTCAGCTTTCATTTTCTAATATTTGAATCTAGATGTGTTAAACAACTTAGAACATGGCCCATTTGGTGGCAGACCACCCAATTTTTAGGTGAGCAAACATATTGGAGCAGAGTCTTAAATTAAATAACACAATATTTGGTTGCATATCCCTTTCTTGCGATAACTGCATCAAGCCAGCAACCCACTGACATCACCAAACTGTTGCATTTGTCTTTTCTTCTTTCAGTTGTTGTTTGTTTTGGAGGGAGTTTCTCCCTTTAGTCTCCTCTTCAGGAGTGAAATATGAATATTCAATTGGGTTAATGTCTGGTGATTGACTTAACCAGTCTTAAACTTTCCACTTTTCCCCCTGACGAAGTCTTTGTTGTGTTAGGAGTGTATTTTGGGTCATTGACTTGCTGCATGAAGTTCCTCCCAATTAGATTGGATGCACTTCTCTGTAAATTGGCAGACCGCATGTTTCTGTAGACTTTTGGGATGAATTGGAGCACTGACTTGTGCCAGGCCTTCTCATCCAGTGTCAGTGCCTAACCTCATAAATACTTTTGTGGCTGAGTGGGGAAAAAATCCCCACAGCCACGCTCCAAAATCTATCTGAAAGCCTTCCAGAAGAGTGGAGGTTATTATAACAGCAAAGGGGGGAATAGAGCTGGAATGAGATGTTCAAGAAACAAATAAGGGTGTGATTGGTCAGATATCCACCTACTGTGAGCAACATAGTGTATGTACAGTACTGTGCAAAAGTCTTAGGCACCCTATTTTTTTTTTTTTTGTACAAACTTTGTTATAAATTTTATTTTATGACCTCTACTTTTTATATTACCAAACATTAGTTTTCCAGCACAAAATTAAATGTTACAGAAAAATGTTTGTATGTCAGTAAAGAAAGCAGCAT
>CM075009.1:11524720-11534983 GCA_037576675.1 Pangasius sanitwongsei | reverse complement strand
GAGATGTCTGCCAGACATGCTGATATCCAAGCAGAAACATGAGTGTCTGAGGGAGGGAAGGAGAGGATGAGTTGAGTTTCATCTGCATAGCAGTGGTATGAAAAAAGACACAAAGAACAGAGGACTAAGTGCTAGTAACCTCTCCTCTGACCTCCAATGAGCCTCTCTATATGGTGTAAAATTACAAGGGGCAGAAGATGATGAATGAAAGATATGTTGCATTTGGCTATTTGGTACTAAGTGACTGGTTTTGTATACTGCTGAAACATTCAGACAACTGCAAAAGGTTTTCGTGATGAGGTACAAGAACTTTACTAGGAGCAGCACCCCACCCATATGCACTACAACAAACTGTGAAAAAAATTAAACTTTATATGAAGAGTAGAGTAAAGCCTAAAGGAAGAATTTATTCAATGTATTACAGATCATTAAACAAGTGTAAAAGAAGGTGTTATTTGAATAAGATCACATACTGACATCACTGAGGCATGAAATTATTACATTTGTGATCTTCTAGGTGACAGTATTTTTCTAACTAACAAACAAAATAAGACAGGGAACTTGAACTGACAACATAAATGACCACCAAATCAGTACATTTCTTGCCTAAAGATATTCCTATTTGGATGGAAGAAAGAGCAGAGTTGCCATATTACTTATTCATGGATACTAACGCCATTGAAAGGGATCCCCTAGTTCAACTGGCCAAAAAAAAAATCCTAGGTTTCAAACTGTTGTAATAAACCACTTGTTACCGTACCCATTTCCTGGAGATTGTAACTTATCCGAACCAACATCAGGCAAGGGAAAACCAGAGATGGGATTTGCCTAACTATGGGGAACCCCTTGATTAGGCCCACTAAAACAAACAGGTAATTTAATATTGAAACTTATCCCCAGAAGATTGCATGAAAATGTATTTCTGTCTAATTATGATAAAGTAGTCCAGGCAGAGTGAAGATGGATAATGATCTTTATTCACATATATTAGTCTATGGTACTCATTCTATTAACCAATGATATATTTATAATGTTATAGTCCTCTTATAGTGCTGTGTACTATCATGGGCAAAGCAGGTAAGGAGGGAATTTCCCCCACTTCGATTGGAATTATGAAGGATTTTTTTTTTTTTGCCTGCCTCTGGGGAATGAGTGGACATGAAATTTGAAACAGTATTATCTAATCCTCTGATTACAGATCATGTTGTTATGAATCATCCCTGTATTAGCATTCTGATTATTACTGATTAGGGAAATTATTGTGATCAATAGATGGCCATATTCTCTACATATGTCCTCAGACTTGTAATAATTATTGAAGCACAGACTCTACAGAGTTATTTCCCACTAGAGCTTTGAAGGTCTGGCAAAAATCCTAGGAATAGTTTGCAAAAGATAGGTTTTCATACTAATCCAATATTAATTCATATTTGGGGGGATCAATTGTCAATCAGCTCAATTGGACCTACAGTTCCTGAGAAATAGTTTTCCGAACTTAGCCTCACCCCCATTAATGACCACACCCAAAATTGGTCAGACCTCCTCAGGACTCAGGGGCTGTCAATTTTCTTTAAGTACAAACAAATAGTCATAAGTGGTGACTCTAACATGGTTTCTGACATGGTTACTGTAGCCTTTCTGTCAGCTCGTACCAGTTTGGCCATTCTATGTTGACCTCTCTCAACAATAAGGTGTTTCTGTCCACAGAACTGCTTCTCACTGTTTTTTCTTCATTGCACCATTTTAAGTAAACTCAGATCAGCAGTTATAGAAATACTCAAACCAGCCCGTCTGGCACCAACAATCAGTCCACAGTCAAAATCACGGAGATCACAGTTTTTCCCCATTCTTACGGTTGATGTGAACATTACCCAAAGCTGCTGGCCTATATCTGCATGATTTTAAGCATTGTACTGCTATCACATGATTGGCTGATTAGATAATTGCATCAATGAGTTGGTGTACAAGTGTTTGGTGAGCGTATATCACCCTAACATTACTGTATTATTTAATTAAAGTCAAACAACAATGAAAATAGCACAGTCATACTTAATTAATATGCATGCAAAATACACTTTCCTAAAAGTAAGTAACCAACTGCTAAATATACTTAACAAACTAAATAAACTTAGCACTCAGTGGTTCTTGAAACATTTCTTCAAACAAGTCTATTACTCCTCTCACAGTTGTGCTGAGTTTGGTGCTCATGAATAGAGCACTCTGATTGGTCAACCAACTTTAAATCACAAAATTATCTTGGCTGAGGACAAACAATGACATTTACAGTTTAAATTCCATATTCAGTTGCAGCCATATTCTGAATACAATGTTTTCATGCATACAGGCATTGGAATATTATAAATACAATGTAAATACATGGTTGTTGTAAGTATGCTGATCTACACGTGCTTTTCTTTCTAACTCTTATTTCCTGGGAGATTCAAGATGCTGCCTTTGGTTATAGAGTATGCTCAGTTATTCATTTTACAACTAGTTTTTACACTAATTTAATTAGGACTCTTCTCACCATCAAAAATGCCCGACAACACTGCCCCGAAAGGAAAAGTGTCAAGTAAGCATCTGTTAAGCTAAGCATCTGTTAGCACCCACAATTCCTTGCGGACTGAGCATGTGCATATATCTCCTCTCAGTGGATTTTCTGAATAAAGTGTTTACTTACAACAAATTTCCGATTAAAACAGACATATTCCAGGGATGGGAATAGGGCAATTGGCTTGTGGTATTTACATGACTCAATACTAATTAGAATATTGCCAAATTCTTATTAATATCGGAATATTGATGTGCATGTAAACATAGCCATGGACTCCTATCTCTGTGTGATGTATTCACACAGACATACACACACACACACAGCCCAGGGTCCAAAGGTCTGCCATTTTCTGAGTATGCCATTTTTGGTTCGCAATATTTCTGCCCCAAATGTATTAATTAGATAAATAATCACAAAGTTTTCAATTTTGACAAAGAAAAACATATCTTATATCAAAAGGAGACACAGTCAGGTCCATAAGTATTTGGACAATGACACAATTTTTGTAATTTTGCCTCTACCACTCTACCACAATGGATTTGAAATGAGGCAATCAAGATGGGATCGAAGTGGGGGTTTAACAAAAATATTGCCTTAATTGTTTACAAATTACAGCCATTTTTTACATAGTACCTCCATTTTCACAGGCTCAAAGGAAATTGGACAAACTAACAATCATAAATATTTGGATGCAAATCCTTTGCAGTCAATGACTGCCTGAAGTCTGGAACCCATGGACATCACCAAATTAATGTCAAAAACTCTCCGCCTGCTTCCTACCAAGATGCCCCATGTCTGCTTCCTAACTGCGCTGGAAGAAGCTCACAAGAGAGAAAATGCCTGCCTCAGGACCATGGGTTTTGTATGGACATTTTGCCCAGAGTGGCAGGACTGCCGGTGGCAGAGTGTTTGAAAAATCCCTTGGGGGATCTGTCAGGGCATAGCAGCGCGCAGCACGCACTTCTGTGTTGTCATACCTTTGTTTACTTTGCCACGTGTTTTGTTTTGGTCAATGTCCTGTCTCCATCCATGTCCATGTTGGTTGTCTCCCTCGTGTCTCATTATTGCATGCACCTGTTTCCATTTGCCCTTTGGTTAGTTTGGATATTTAAACCTTTGTGTATCTTTGTTCTATGCGAAGTATTGTTCAGTGTTTTGCCATCTGTCTGTACCAAGCCTGTGTTCCGTGCTTTGATTTCCTGTTCTTTGGACCATGCTGGGTTTCCTTGATCATGTTTTGGATATTCCTTGCCATAGCTGTTTGCAGATCGCCTGACCTTTGCATGTTTACCATTAAGAGTTTTCATTCACATTTGGGATTTGTGTGCCTGCCTCTCAATAAATATATGGTTCCAGATTTTGCATCCAACTATTAAAAATAATCCTAATAGTTATGATTGTTAGTTTGTCCAATTACTTTTGAGCCTGTGAAAATGGAGAGACTATGTAAAAAATGGCTGTAATTCCTAAATGGTTAATGCAATATTTTTGTTAAACCCCTGGAACTAAAGCTGAAAGTCTACACTTCAATCACATCTTGATTGCTTCATTTCAAATCCATTGTGCTGATGTACAGAGGCAAAATTACAAAAATTGTGTCACTGTCCAAATACTTATGGATCTTACTGTATATGCATTTTTAGTTGTAGTATCCCCTATGGGCCAAATGTTATGAAATGTTAGGTGTAGCCAGAGAGTGTCCTGCCTGACCATGTATTGCAAAGTTTGTAGAAATTTGTATTTGCATTCAGAAGATACAGCTCTTTTAGTACATACACACACTGTCCATTTTAATAGGAACACCTGTACACCTCATTTATGCAGTTATCTAATCATTTGGAAGCAGCACAATGCATAAAATCATGCAGATTCAGGTCAAGAGCTTCAGTTAATGTTCATATCAAACATCAGAATGGGAAAAAGTGTGATCTGCGTGACTTTAACCTTGGCATGGTTGTTGGTAAGAGATGGGCTGGTTTGAGTATTTCAGAAACTGCTGATCTCCTGGGAATTTCATACACAAGAATTTGCAGTCTCTAGAGTCTCTGGACTTTACACAGAATGGTGTGAAAAACAAAAAAACATCCTGGGTGCAGAGGGTCCGCAGGCTGAAACACCTTGTTGATGAGAGAGATCAGAGGAGAATGACCAGACTGGTCTGAGCTGGCAGGAAGTCAAATAATAATTCAAATACCATGATGAGCAGAAAAGCATCTCAGAATGTACAACGCATCGAACCTTGAGGTGGATGGGCTACAACAGAAGAAGACCACGTCAGGTTCCACTCCTGTCAGCTAAGGTTGGCTATGTCGTGCAAAAATGACACACCTACTCCAGTGCAAAACTAAAAAGGCAGACCTCAGACACCACACCAATGTCTCAGGTGAAGAAAGAGAAAATTATGTAAATTTTCTGTTTGGCCAGACTACACTTATATTGTCCTGTGTACGTGTGTTCGGCCATAAGCCACATCATGTGGAAACCTCATTTATTTTGGGCAGTCTCCTCCTGCAGGCGGGGTAACGGGGTAACGCCAGCAGGGGCTTTTATGTAAATGCGGATGAAGAATGCTGGCAATGCCTGTTTGACTTCAGACGGGTCTCAGAAAGCACGGAAAACAGCGCGTGCTCTTGCTACAACATAACATCGATTTCTTTCTGACTTATGCCAGTACTGGTGGGATAACTAGTAAAAGCTGTAGGAAATTTACGAGATAGTTTGTTGTTATACGCAGACTGTAGTTCATCGGAAATGAAGAACAGTCATGTAAACATGGATCGGTGTAATCCAACAGATGGATATAAGAAGTTTAAACGAAAGGTTCGAGATTCTGTTAAACGTGAGGAAAAGACTTCACATGACTCTAAAAAAAGCATCGACTCAGTGGGACCTTTGCTGGGGGAGGTTTATGGAAAAACACGTGAAAAAAAGTTACAGCGTTTTGATCCAACTGGAGAATACATACGACAACCGGACATTTTAAATACTGCTCTTGAAATGAAAATGTTCTCTTTGCCATCACTGCCTAGGAATGAAACGGAAACACCACTATGGTCGATTTCAGAGACACCAGTTAAAAACAGAAACGACACATCCCTACAAGTTTCAGCCTTCGATAATCAGCAAGTGTTTCCAACAAATTATCCTCCGCAATCGCGTATTCTGTTGTGCAAACGCTCTGAAAGGTCTCTCTGCTCAACCTCTCGGGGTTCATACCTCCATAACAGTGTTGACCCTACCGACTCACTTAGGAAACGATCGGAAGAGCAGTCTGCTGGCGTCGTCACAGAGATCAAAGCAATTCAGCAGACACGAAGACTCCTGGCAAATGCTAGAGAGAGGACCAGAGTGCATACGATCAGTGCAGCATTCGAGGCTCTGCGAAAGCAGGTATCCCTGTTTTATTTACTATTTGGGGGGGAAAAATCATTTGCTATACACTTCTCTTCTCTACTACGCAAGTCACTTGGCACCTTTCAGGACAGCCATTTGCTGAAAGACAGCATATGAATATATTTGACGAATTATAGTCGAATCGCTTAATTCTCCTGTTCCTCAGGTTGATTATATTCTATAGTGTAGGTTTTTAAGTTCATTTGTGCTTTGAAATGCTCCTCTTCACTCTCAGAAAATTTAGAGCCCTTAAGGGTTCTTTGGTTGTTCCTTTGTGGGAACCCTTAAAGATTCTAATGTAGAGTCCTACAGCAGTGTTTGCCTATCAGTAAAGGTTCAAGAAGAACTCTTTAAGAAGCTCAGAATGCTTAATTATCCAAGAAATTAAAGTCCCTTAAAGAACCCTTGACAAACCACTTTTGAGTGTATGTTCTTAGCCAACATACAAAAACAGAAACCGTACCACAAGATTAGGTACTTTAGGCCTATAATGGTTTCGCTTATCCCATGAACTAAGACTGTACACTCACTGAGCACTTTATTAGGAACACCTATTCACACATGTAATTACCTAATCAGTCAGTTGTGTCGCAGCACTGCAATGCATAAAATCATGCAGATACAGGTTAGCAGCTTTGGTTAATGTTCACATCAATCATTAGAATGGGGAAAAAAATTTATTTTGACCATGGCATGATTGTTGGTGCGTGACGGGCTGGTTTGAATATTTCTATTACTGCTGATCTCCTGGGACTCTAGAGTTTACTCAGAATGGTGCAATAAAAAAAAAAACATCCAGTGAGCAGCAATTCTGCGGACAGAAATGCCTTGTTGATGAGAGAGGTTAATGGAGATTAGCCAGACTGGTTTGAGCTGACAGAAAGGATACAGTAACTGAAATAACCACTCTGCACAATTGTTGTGAGCAGAAAAGCATCTCAGAATGCACAACACATCGAACCCTGAGGCAGATGGGCTACAACAGCAGAAGACCATATTGAGTTCCACTTCTTTCATCCAAGAACAGAAAGCTGAGGCTGCAGTGGGCACAGTCTCACCAAAACTGGACAGTTGAAGACTGGAAAACTGTAGCCTGGTCTGATGAATCTCAAGTTCTGCTGAGGCACACAGATGGTAGGGTCAGAATTTGGTGCCAAAAGCATGATTCCATAGACCCAACCCGCCTTGTGTCAACAGTCTAGGCTGGTGGAAGTGGTGTAATGGTGTGGGGAATGTTTTTTCTGGCAGACTTTGGGCCTGTTAATACCAGTCAGTCATTGCTTGAATGCCACAGCCTATTTGAGTATTGGGAAGTGGTAGCTCAGTGGTTAAGACGTTGGACTACTGATTGGAAGGTCATGAGTTCAATCCCCAGCACCACCAAACTACCACTGGTGGGCCCTTGAGCAAGGCACTTAACCCTCAACTGCTCAAGTTGTATAAAGGAGATAAAATGTAAGTTGCTCTGGATAAGGGTGTCTGCTAAATGCCATAAATGTAAATGTTGTGGAATCCATGCCATGAAGAATTGAGACTGTTTTGAGAGCAAAGGGAGGCCCTAACCAGTATTCGTGTAGTGTTCTTAATAAAGTGCTCAGTGATTGTATATTTCAGATGTATAATTAATGATCACATTTACAGCTGAATTCAGTGTAGCTCAGTTTGCTAGAGCTTGATTTGTGGTTTAAGTGCTTGACAACAATTTGCAAGCAAGTAGTGAGCTGATTTTTGAAGTAACCATAATAAGCTTATTAATTTGACCTGGTCTCTAGACCTGAAACCAGAATGATGTATTTTAATCAGAAGAGAATTTTTTGCAGAGGCTTGGTAAGCATGGTGTATACCAAAAGATAATATACACCTTTACATTTTCAAAGTATAAATCCACTTAGAGTAAACTTTGTGTCTTAAGTGTGCAAAGAAATGGTAAAAATAAGTACATTTTCTCATACACTTAGGCCTAATAATGGGAGTATTGTTCTTTAGCCTTAGAAGTGCTTTTAAAATGGAGAGTGTTTAGGTGTGCCTTAGTGGTGTCTCAAACTATTAAGAGTAGCAAAAAGTGTCAGCACCAAGGCAGAAGAGATGTGCACACAGTATCTTCTGCACTTGGAAAGATGTATTGCAGTTGATATATGATGCAATTCCCATATACACTGATCACAGAGTTATCCTTTGTCACTCATAAATGTAATTATTAACCAAATACACCACAAATCGAATAGAGTCTGCCTAATTGAGGCATGACTATTTCTGATGTGCCAAATGCGATGTACTCTGATTTGATCTGAAATATAAAACAGCATGGTGCAATTTGTGAATTGTAACTATTTAAAAAAAATACACATTTGAATTATAAAGTGCTAGGCAGATTACTCTGTGTTTACTAACGGCAGTATCATTTGCTTTAGCTCACATAATTTCAGCAGTTCTAACAGGATAATTTCAGCAATTGCAAATTCCTTGGAGGAAGTGGCATTAAATTATTATTAGACTGTAGCTTATCACATTTTTGGGACTTCATATATTATTATTTTTATATAAATATAAGCAAGAATTCTACATTCAAATAAGTGTGCTTTGTCTACTTCTCATACTACAGAAGTTGGGTACGTTGCTATCGATAACAGAGTGCTTCATGAAATCAAAAAAAAAAATGCGGGGGCTTCTGGTTTGAGGGCAGATGGAGTAGACACAATTCGAGGCTCACTTCCTCAACTTTCAGTCGTTTGACCTTTTAATGCCCCATAATTCCATTTTAACTTGTCACTAAGTGGACAAAATTATTTCCATAGAATATACTGTATATTACAAAAATATAGCAGCCAAATCAAGCAAACAAAGTAAAGGGGATTTGAAAGTCAAAACTGACCCCAACGAGGATACTAGTAGTGAACTCACTATGGTGTCCATTGCTAGACTGCTGGAGGAAACCCGAAAGGCCCTCTCTGCTGAATTCAAAGCCATCTTGACACCCAAAACAAAGGTAGACCGTATTCAAACCAAGGCGTCAGAACATGTCCAGAAGATTGCTTTGCTCGAATCCAGTGCCAACTTACAAGACGATTGCATACTAGCTCTGGAAACAGCTTGTGCTACACTGATCGCTAGTAATGCTAAGCTACTTCCTAAAGTCACTGACCTGGAGTCTCACAGGTGCCAAAACAAAATTAGAGTCATTGGTTTACTGGAGTCTATCAAGGGGCCCCGCCCCATTACTTTCTTTTCTGAGCTGCTTGCAGTGGTTCTAGGCATTCTAGGTGTAGAACTCCCTTCCCCTCTAGAGCTTGACTGGGCCCGCAGAGTGCTTACTGCTAAACTGATGCCAGGAGAGAGGCCAAGGGCTGTCATCATTCAACTACACCATTACCAGCAGAAAGATCATTCGTGAATTCTGAGCCAGGAGAGGCAAGCTACAGTACTGAGGCTTTCCCATTGCCATCTATAGTCCCCTCTGAAAGTTTTTGGAATGGAAAGGCCAATTCTTTTGCTTTTGCTATACACTAAAATATTTGGGTTTGAGATCAAAAGATGAATAGATCAGAATTTCAGCTTTCATTTTCTGATACTTACATCTACAGTAGATATGTTAAACAATTTAAGACATGACAAATCAATCAAAACAATCAATCAATCAAAAATTGGAACAGATATTCTTAAAGTAAATTAAAGTAAATAACACTTAATATTTGTTTGCATATCTCTTGATATGCACACGTTGGCCTTTCCTTCACTTTGGTAGAGGTTAAGCTTCATTCCAGAACTTGTGTGGCTTATCTCTTTATTTCTTTGCAAATTCCAATCTGGCCTTCTAATTCTTACTGCTGATGAGCGGTTTGCTTCTTATGGTATAGCTTCTATATTTCTGCTCTTGAAGTCACAACTGCCCTGTGGAGCTTGCTGGTGATGTCACTGACTGTTGTTTTTGAGTTTTTCTTCACAGCTCTCACAATGATTCTGTCATCAACTGTTGTCGTCTTCCTTGGCTGACCTGTTTGATGTCTGGTTGTTAGTTTCTTTCTTTTTTTTGGAGGGGGGGGGGGCATATTGGCTATGCCCAATGCTTGTGCAATGGTTCTGCTTGATTTTCCCTCTTTTCTCAGCTTCAAAATGGCTTGCTTTTCTCCCATAGACAGATCTTTGCTCTTCATATTGGTTTATTCTTTTTAACAACAAATGCAGTCTTCACAGGACTATATATATATATATATATATATATATATATATATATATATATATATATATATATATATAGAACTATAAAAAAAAAGAGATATAAATATATTAAAAATTAAATAAAACACTGAACAACATCA
>CM075009.1:11507890-11523596 GCA_037576675.1 Pangasius sanitwongsei | reverse complement strand
GTGGTGGTGTATAGAGCCAAAAATGTTAGAATTGTGTCGATGTCCCAATATTTATGGACCTGACTGTATATGAACATGGCAATCGCACTCAGATCCGCACCAAAACAATCGGTCCCAGACCACCTGATTGCAAACAAACTCTGGAGCGGTTCGCATGCGGTGAGAAAGCAATCCGACCCAGCTGACCAAAGAACCAACCTGTATAGCAATGCATGATGGGAACTGCGTTATGTAAATAGCGTATTTGTTTTGCTAATGGCTCGCCAACATTAATTGCAGTTTAACTTGGACCAAAAATGAGGTAAAGTGCCTCAATGAAATTTGGTCTGATGAACATATTTCTAACTATTTTCAAAAACGCATAAAAACACTTAGGTTTACAAACTGTTTTTTGAGTGTCACTAGTAGATGGGCTTTAATCGCTCTGTGAAACATTGATTCCCGCTGCAACTGATAAATTATAATAACTACAGCTAAAAAGAAAGCCACAGTAAGTTCATGGAGCTGCTGTCTATCCATCTTGATGAGTGACCACTATGAGCGGAACCTCAGAACATAAACAGGCACACTCTGACCAGTGAGAGGACAGTTCACATGTGACTTGCATAAACACATTTGGTAAGCTTTGGAAATGTTGCCTTGTGGAAGCGAACAGAGCCAAGGAGAAAATATAACATTGTATCAACTTAAAGTCCCCATTTCGGAAAACGCACAGATCTACAAGTCTGAAAACACCCTAAGAGTCCTTATATACTATGGCTGTGTGATTCTAATGTGCATCTAATCAGTAATCAGGTGAGCTAGAACATGTGTGATGGGAATTCTTGGTAGCCATGTTTTAGGCCACATTGTTCTTTGGGAACTCTAGTTTGACCCCGATTCCGGCACTGACATGAGGTTGCAGTTGTTGCTGCAAAAGGGGGGCACAACCAGTCAGGTTTTTCACATGGATGCCAAATATATGTCAAAACCTTTTTCTTCAATAAATGAAATGATCATTTTAAAATTATGTTTTCCTTGTCTTTTAGTGTGACATATACAGAATAGGCATGATAGGTCCTACTATATTTTCTACTACATCGCTCTGAAAGTTAAAGGTTTTTCTGAATTGAAATATGTTTCCCTTTTTCATGCATCTCAACCAGAAGTAAAGTTATAGCATTGTGTGTACTGAAGGACACCAACACACCACCTGTCTAAAAGCTATAGCTAGTTATTTATATAATTTGCATTTAATATGTAACATATACAAATTATAAATATTACAATGAAATCTTGTGTTTATCTTCATACCAGTGTTCATTCACAGCCTACAGACTTATTCACAACTACAGCCTATTTAGAAGTGCTGCTTGTCCAGCGGTTTAATACCAATATAATTTATTTTATATTAAAATAGCAAACAACATTTGTAGTCATAACATAAATATACAATGACTTTATCATGTCTGTATCTTTGGAATGATCTTAACCTGTTTTAATATTATCCTGAGCTAACAAAGTATAGCAAGCAAATACCCTGCTTACCTCTACATTTGTAGCCTAATCTACTTATGGAAAAACATCATTAGCTACACTTACATTATTAAACAATTACAGGTTTATGATAGGAAATGTGTATTCACTTTGTTCAGTCACTCTAGTCTCTCTAGTCTTAGCATCTGAAGTAAAATTCACAGCATTTAAACAGAAGCAGTCACTCTTCATATCAGCTGATCACCTGTTCTTATATCAGTTTAGTGAGTTCTGTTCTGTTGGCTGAATTTTTCATATTTCATATTTCATTAGGTCATTCAGACGTCTTAAAACATTATCCACTGTTTTAGAGTGTATGAGCGCTCTTCTGTGTTTTTACAATGATGTAATGGTGCAGGTGTAATGTGGACATTTTCATAGCCAATATCTGATTACAAACTGAAGTTCTTAGGGTAAAACCGTTATTGAGGATGAATATTTTAGAATGTAATCAAAGTATAGTCCGGTTGTATTTTGAAAACCTTTGAGAATTGCTTGGCCAATACTACACATGTCTTAAAGTGAAATGTATGAGGATATTTTTATAATCCTCTTATGGTATTAATGGTGTTAATGTATTAAAACTATGCCATGTTTCACTTCTTACTCTGTGTTTAACACTGCTTCTGTAGGTGCCCTGTTACTCCTATGGACAGAAGCTCTCCAAGCTGGCTATATTAAGAATTGCTTGCAACTATATCCTGTCACTGGCTCAACTTGTAGATCTGGACTATACACCAGATCATAGCAACATGAGCTTCAGGGAGTGTGTCGAGCAGTGCACCAGAACCCTGCAGGCTGAGGGTCGCTCCAAGAAGAGAAAGGTAAATGGAGCTGCAGAAGGTTTTCCGATTTTTGAAATTGAGCTAAATATTTCTTTAGTAAAGTATTTTTATAATGAAAGTAAGCTACTAAAGCATGCAGTTCAATAATTTTCAGATCAAAGCCTAAAATAAATGTTCTGCCCCAAAAATGTATGCTCACATGTAACTATATTACACTTCATTTGACTGTCGCCGCTGACTTGCTCATTAGGGACCTAAATCTAAATCTATATCTGGATTTCTATAAACCTACTTGCCCAATGCCCATTGTTTAAAGCTCTATATACAGTCAGGCCCATCAATATTTGGACATTGACAAAGTTATTGTTATTTTAGCTGTCTACCACAAAACATTTGAAATTAAATTACAATTTGAAATTACAAGTTGAAATTAAATGACATTATATGCAGGCATTCAGGTATAGTTTGAGGGTATTTACATCCAAAACTGTGTAGGAATTACAGCATATGTGGTCCTACCCTTTTTCAGGGACCAAAAGTAATTGGACAGTAGGCTGCTCAGCTGTTCTATGGCCAGGTGTGTGCTATTCCCTCATTGTTTCACTTAAAAGTAAGCAGATAAAAAGTGTAGAGTTGTTTGCAAATGTGGCATTTGCATTCGGAATCTGTTGCTGTTAACTCTTAAAGACCTGGCAGTGCCAGCAATGCAAGCCATCATTAAGCTGAAAAATTGAAACAAGCCCATCAGAGAGAAAGCAAAAACATTTGACTTTGTTGAATTGTGAAAAATCAACTATTTGGAACATTCTTTTTAAAAAAAAGAATGTGCCAGTGAGCTCAGGAACACCTGGAAGACAACAGAAAACAACTATAGAGGATGACAGAAGAATTCTGTCCCAGGTGAAGAAAACCCCTTCACAATAGTTGGCCAGATTAAGAACACCCTCCAGGAGGTAGGTGTGGCTGTGTCAAAGACAAATATCAAGAGAAGTTTTCACTGAAGTAAATACTATTGATAAGTCTCAAAACAGGAAGTCCAGTTTAGACCTTGCCAAAAACATCTAAAAAGCTTGCATATTTCTAGAACAGCATCCTATGGACAGTAAAGACAAAGATCAACTAGTACAAAAATGATGGGAGGAGAAGAGCATTGGGAAAGATAAAAGAAAATAGAAGAGCATGGAGAAGTGAAGGAACCGCTCGTGATCAAAAAACTATACCACCTCATCTCATGGGCATGTATAAATACCAATAGAACAGGATGAATTCTGAAGTGTATAGGGCTATATTATCTGCTCAGATTCAGCCAAATGTATCAAAACTCATCGGACAGTGCTTCACAGTGCAGATAGATAATGACCTGAAGCATACTTTGAAAGCAGCTTAAAACTTTTTTAAGGTAAAGAAGTGGAATGTTCTGTAAATGCCAAGTCAATCACCTGAGCTGAAACAAATTGAGCATGCATTCCACTTGCTGAAGGCAAAACGCCCCAGTAACAAGCAACAAGCAAGGAACTTAAGATGGATGCAGGTCCGGCAGGGATTATAGGTGGGGGAGTGAATGACCAGCGCTCTCTTCCACCCTCAATACCACGACTGAGGTGAGACCCTTGAGCAAGGCACCGAACCCCCAACTTCTCCCCGGGCGCCGCAGCGAAAAAAGGCTGCCCACTGCTCCGGGTGTGTGTTCACAGTGTGTGTGTGTTCACTACTGTGTGTGCACTTGGATGGGTTAAATGCAGAGTATGGGTCACCATACTTGGCTACACATCACTTAAAATAAAAATAAATTAAAAAAAAATAATAAAATAAAGGCTTGGCAGGGCAACATCTGGGTTGAAACCCAGCACCTGGTGATGTCAATGGGTTCCAGGTGGCCTTCAATGTCTGCAAAAGATTTGCAACCAAGTATTAAAAATGGCAATATAATTAATGATTGTATTAGTTTGTCCAATTACTTTTGGACCCTTAAAAAGTGGGGGTCCAAAAGTAATTGGACAAACTAATACAATCATTAAAAACACTTAAAAAAGTGCTTTAATTCCTACACTGTTCATATGATCATATAATATACAGCTCATATTTGCTGACTGTAAATAAAATTGAATTGAGTTGCATTGAATTATAGCTACAGACGGAAAAACCAACATGGCTTATTAATGTTTTAGGCCACTGTGAGATGCCAGGACAAATTCAATAACTTTTGGCATAAATTCTACTAGTCTCTTGAACTATATTTGAGGAATGAACACCATTTTCCAGAAGTTTCCCTCATTTGGGGTTTTGATGATGGTGGAAAGCATTGTCCAAAATCTTCCATAGATAATCCATCACATTCAGATCTATCACTAGTGACTGTGAAGGCCATAGCATATGATTAACATAATTTTAATGCCATATATATATATATATATATATATATATATATATATATATATATATATATATATATACAACTGAATAGCTTTCTTGATCTTTCAGTCATTGGTCCTGACTTGTGGCCTCATCTCACAGGTCCTAGAGGTGTGTAGGGTAAAGAATATTTAGCTATTACATACAAGCTAATACCATTATTTTGTGCTTTCTGTCCCATTTTTGTGGTTCTGAAGGAACACTTTGGATTGCTTTTCTGTTGGAAAATCTTACAATGATCCAGTTAATGATAGTTGCCATTTTCCAAACCCAGTACTCAGAGAATTAGTTAAATTTTGAACCACCCTGTTAACATGTGTAAATACATATGTCTCTTTTCCCAGACAGGTTTAGCACATTCATTCATTCTGGTCTTGGGTCAAACACATAGTCATATAATTGTCCTCATGATGTCTCTGGCAAGGACAGAGTTTCTACTGGAACAGCACTTTCTGTAGTAGTGTGACGGTCTGATAAAATTCTGCAGTACTATGTGTGACTATTTCTCTTAAATGCCCTTTCTCTACCAGATTAAAGAGTTAACATCACATTTACAGTTTCACATTTCATTTTATTCATTTACCAACAGTTATATTCCTGTTGCTATTTACTTTCATTTTACTTTTACTACCCGTAATCCACTGAAAAAAATCCATTGTCTAAGTTAGACTGAATTTCAAATGGCTTCCTATTCACTTCTTACTTAGGTTACAGTATAACGACACTGTACCCCCTACTTCTTTATGTGCATGGTGTAAATTCCACCACAGAAAATATGACTTTTGTTTTTGTTGTATTCGATGTACTTTCACTAAAGATTAAAGTATTAGCATGCCTGATTTTGCAGGCATGCTTTGGATGCATGTGCAGCCATTTAAACAAACTTGCTATCTCTCATGTGAGTTCTGAAATATACATTTATATACATATTTTTTTTTATATACATACTTTTTTGTTTTATAGGTAATATTTTGCCACTTGTGTCTATCACTAGTCCAGATGTGTCCAACTGTTTCTGTCCAACCCTCATTGGCCATAAACTATGGATATTGTGTTTTCAGCACATTAACATCTGTTAGTTTGTTTTTAAACACACATGCCAAATCTTACCACAAAGTCATTTAGTCACTGTAAAAATTATTTCCTATAAATTACCATTGTCAATGGATATATTTCCCTTTTCTTCTCCTCGCCTCGTACACAGGTGTTACATTCCCCTTGAGGTGTCTAGGTCTAAAGTGGAGTAACCTGGGAGGATACGTGATGGATGATGGAAGGGAAGGACACAGACAGCAGCAGTATTGTTAAACTAATGCTTTACATTTTCTTTCCACACTTACATGTTACAATAGAGGTAATGAATGGATCAATACATCAATAAAAAAAGGACAAAATAAGTGGCAATGGTAACATCATAAAATCATCCAGCACAAAGGAAGCAGTGGTAATATTATAAGTAGATAATAATAGGCCAACTGGACATCAGTACATGAAGTGAGTGGAGGAGGTCTAAATAGGAAAAGTTAAGTAAGTTAATAGTACTTGTAATTAGGGTCAAGCTAACCTGAAATGCTGTTAGACCCAACCAAGTAGCAAAGGTGGACTACAGATGGTGGCAAAGAAATGAAAAGAAAATAACACCTGCCCTGCCTGAACAGCCTAGCCTAACCAAAATTACCATGCGTGGCACTCGCCCCCGACCTGGTGTATCTATACAGAGTCATACTACTGAGGAGAAATGTAAAGGTGCGCCCAAACTAACGTGAAATGCCATTGTCCACACATGCCATTGGAGGGTGAGAGCAAGAGAACTGGGGAGAAAGAGAAAAAAAGTGCAAGCAGCAAAGTGAGGCTAAAACACACTGCGTTAGCTTGACATTTGCACAAAGTGTTTGCAGACAATATGCATAAACTCTACCTAGGTCCCTCTACCTTATGTGCAATACTCAATAGGCCAGACCATTTTGTGCATCTTGAAGGTATCGGTCTTCCAGAGCTGGTAATAGACTCAGTTTTTTTTTTGGTTGTTTTTCTCTCTTATTTATTTGCTCAGTGATTGATTTGGTTTCTGCCACCTGAAGAGTAGTGGGCCTGTGGCTTCACCTGCTATCATACATGGGTGGGTTTCCTTCAAAAGAGCACTCCTTGTGGTGAACCACCGAATCCACTTAATACAGTCTCAGCTCCAAGTGATTAACAAGTCAGGATGCAGAATTCGTGCTTGTGAAGACAATGGCTAAGTTCTCTGGAAGGCGAGGCTGAGCACAAGTTTTGTGCCTTATGCCTCTGTGTTGATCACCTTAGAGCACAAAAGTTTTTACACTGCCACAGTGCAAAGACTATATTGAGAATGTTAAAGTTGGCTTTGACACATCTGTTGAATTGCATCTGGCAGGCGTGCTTACACTTCTATGACAAGAGATCAACTTTTTCATATTATTATTATGGTAAGATCCACCATGTAAAATATGCACGTACACACTAAATTTGGAGTTTGAGAAATTATTTTGAGAGATTTGCTTTTTTTTTCTTCAAATAATGTTATGCAATCAATTTTCATTGAAACAAATCGCAAAAGTAATATACAGCATCAGGGGCGTGGTCGAGCATCAGTGGTGGATGGCGAGGAGGCGGGTTGATGTCTTATTACCTCCAGTCTACTTATTTGTGTTTCTTTGTGCATTCAGTAACTGAATTGTGCATTCAGTAACTGCCGTAACCAGAGAGACAGTGTGTGTGATATAGTTGGCACAGCTTGCGAGACACGCACGCATGCACTCACACCCACACACCATGAAGCGTGAACTTGAACTTGTCAGTGTGAAACCTGCGAGTCCGGGACAGACCTGTTTCAGTCAAGTTGTTTTGGGTTTGTTGAGTATTTGAAAGTGCGCTGAAAAGCGTGGACTGAATAAATGCAAGCCTGGAGCTCAGCAAAAATTCCTCCACACTCTCACACACCTGGGTTCTGCATTGACCTATTAAGAAGATCGACCAGTGGTTGTCTTGCAATCGACTGGTCGATCACGATTGATGTAATGAGCACCCCTGGCATCTGGGTACCCTGGCATGTGTGGCTTGGATTGTGAGCTGGTCAGCCTGGGCCACATACATGGCATCATTGGTGGTCTCACCAGATGAAGCACTATGCCCCACCATATGCTGCTCAAGCACTGAATGCAGCCGTACAGATGACACTGATGCGGTCTTCATTGACTCATGCATCATGCTAATAATTAGTTAATCAGCTAGGAACTGATTGAAACTATACTTGTGGCAACAGGTGTGGTTAGTGCAAATTCATGATGCTGGACACATCCAAATCAACTCTGCAAAACCTACCTTATGTGCCATGCTCACTCACATGGCCAAGGAAGCCCCAGATAGCAAAGATTTCAGAAACTAGAAACCAGCACAATCAAGCAAAATGGCCACACAGCATTGCTCACTAGGTAACAACTACATTGGACCAGTGGGTCCTGAGGACAGTGTAGAAGGGATACAACTTCAGTTCTGCCAGTGACCTCCAACCTTTTCAGGGCTCCAGGGCTTGCTGATTTCCAACCCCACTGAATTGACCACTTTTTTTCAAGAAATTCATTCGTTCTCACTCACTCTTTACTCAGCAGCAGTTTGTGATCACCATAAGAGTGAGGAAATGGTCACAGGTGACTGCTGAGGCCCTACAGCACTGTTTTGAGTTCACAGACTGGGAGGTACTCTGTAGTCCACACAGTGATTACATGAATGTTCGAACAGACCGTGTAACAGACTGTATCAACTTCTGTGTGGACAACATTACACCAGCAAAGATTGTTCACTGTTTCCCGAATAACAAACCCTGGGACACCAGACACATTAAGACCCTTTTGAAAAGGAAGAAGAGAGCCTTTCTTCAGGGGAACAGGGAGGAGGTGAAACAGGCTTAGAAAGAACTGAAGGTCAAGATCAGAAAAAGAAAGGACAACTATAGCATTAAAATGGAAAGGAAACTACAAGGAATGTGTAGAGGGGCATGAAGACCATCACAGGCTATAAGCAGATGCTGGGACCTGAGATAGAGTGCATTCTGGAAAGGGCCAATGAGCTGCACCAGTTCTTCAACAGAAACAGAAATATACCTGACCCCTGTTTCCATCAAAGGTGTGAATGTAGAGCTGCGCTATGGACAATTTTGTACTTTTGCACTGGCCTGGACTCTTCACCATACTCACTGCCAGAAAACAGTAACTTGTAATCCAGTAAACTGTAAAAATTTGCAAAATACAACAAATGCTGCTGTTTTGTAGTGATTTCTGTTACTTCTGCTTTTGTAATGGTTGGCAAGAAAATTTCCTCCTGGATGAAGGACTGGATGAAGTCAAGTCTTGTCTACCTTTACAGCATTTAGCAGACATCCTGATCCAGTGTGATTTGTAGACCCTGTTCACATCTGGCATTAACATGCATCCTAAGTGATCTGTTCACAAGTGGATAGCGCTAAGTACAGGTGTGAACAGGGTGAAATATATCTTGAACGCACATTGTGATCCAATAACTCAAACCACATTCGGAGTTGGCCTGGCACCCATATGGCCACATCACATTTGTAGTGTGAATGTGCATGCATCTCGATGCGTCCCACACAACAACTAAGGAGTGCTGACTAATTGAATATGTCATTGCCCATACTGGAAATTATGTAATCATTGCAAGACTGTTTGGAAATCTCGCTGAACAATAGAGCTCTCTGATGCTAATTGATAAAGACAATGCTGTAACAGCAGATATGAAAGCAGCTGCTTTTCATAGCTTCAATCCTGGTCTCATCTCTCATTCATTTATAACTTTCATTAGCAGACCATGCAATTGAAACGTTTGAAACAGTGCGTATGGGTACATGAGATATGATTCATGGGACATTTCTGCCTGGAAATAAAAGCAGTGGAAAGCAGGTATCTCAGAGGCAGTGTTTAAGTCATATTTGACGAGTATACAGTTCTTGTTGCTCATTCATCAGAAAATGTTCTTTTAACTGTGCAGTTAAATACGGGATAGATGTTAAAATTGTTTTTCTTGGTTTTAAAGCTTAAATGGTCTACCACCAGAATGTCTATCTCTGTCCCCTTATGTGATCTGCTAATTTTAGCCTTCTAGAAATACCTTTTGTTAAATACTGAAGTGTTTATATTTCAATTTTAATATTCATTTTTGGCATTTTAAAACTCTGAATATTTTTTTCCTTTTAACTTTCATTTTACTTAAGTTTTTTTTTTTGTTTGTTTTTTACTTATTTTTATATTAAATTTTTGTATTTACATTTCACATTATGTGTGCATTATATTTTATATCATTACCATCTGTTTCGGTTTTAGTCAATTTCACAACACTTTGACCTATCATGTGTATTAACATGATAACATGATTAAGTTTGTAAATAAACTTTATTATTATTATTATTATTATTATTATTATTATTATTATTATTATCCTTTTCAGAGTAGGCTTATCACTTGTTTAGTGAAGTGGTGGGCCTTTAGTCTGTGGCTCAGCTATTCTGACAGCCAGAGGAAGTTCATTCCACCACCTCGGTGTCACTACAATGTTGATGCATGTCTTCCTTGTGTCTTGAGGAATGGTGGGTCAGGTTGAGCCATGCTTGCGGTACAGAGTATGGTTGTGCCACTGTCCTACCAAGGGTCATCATATCTCTTTGTACTTTAGCAGTATTCTCAAGTTTTCATCTCCGTATTGTCCTCTCAGTTGTCCTTAGTTATATTCTTAGTTATATTCAAAGTTATTTTCATTGCTTATGAAAATATAATGCCCCTTTGCTTGTAGTAGCAAGCTACAATTCCTTGGTAGTTTTCTTTCCCTAATGATCTGTACCAGGGTCTTGGCATTTCACCTCTGAATTATACTTATTTAAATTCTGCTGGTTATAACCTTTAAAAGCTCACCCTGATGCCTCAGTTCAGCTACCTGAAGTAACACCCTCTTAATCAGAAAAGCAAGGGAAAGAAATTTAATGACTTGTAATTCCAGCCTACATAAAAAAAACACACCTGATTTACTTAATCCAAAATGGAAACGGAAACCTTTGTATTATTTTTTATATTTTTACATTATATTTTTTCTGTTCTTGTCCCAAGGACATGTTGTTGTCTTACAAGAACATTTTCTTTACATTGATCAATTTTCTAGTCTGTAATATTTTTGAGGAAGATTTAGTTAAACTATGCATAACATTCTCTATTTTAACAGTAATCTCATTAAATTACATTGTTTGACAAGAAACTGAGAAGGAACAGAGATGACACTCTGAAGGGCAAAGATAATTTATCTGTATTTTTATATTATACTGCAAAAAAAGAATTTTCTGCTTCATGTGTGAAATAATGTGCTACCATTGCACAAAGCACAGTCAGAAGGAAAATAGCCAGGCGCTCCTCCCCCTCCTGCTGGCAGCCCCAGACACCAGATGTTTGCAAAGCTAGCTGGGAAGTCCTGCTGGCGCCATTCAGGGCAGAGGGCAGGGTGAAGGCACGCGAGTTGGAACCAGGAGAATTCACTCACTGCAGGAATTGGCACATTACCCAGTGCATTACCCTGGCTGGATCCCCAGTTCTTCCTAAGCCATCTGTTGAAAAAAATATTTTTTTTTCTGGATCTCATGCTTAGAAGGACCTATTAATGAGAGGGGGGGAGGGCAGAACTAAAAGAAATCTGCTTGTCAGAGAGAGAGCCATGTAGTCTGTGGCTGGGGGTGGGGTTCATAAGAAGAAAAAAGACATGTGTGTCTTCTTGTTCTAACTGAACTAAATGTTTTTGCATATGTTGTCATTATGGTCTTGTAATGTATAACATTTTAAAACTCATCACATCGCCACATGCCTTTATTCATTCTGGATTGAATAAAATGGTTGTCTTTTCCTGTGACATGATTTGACCTGTATATGGTTGCCTAAAAGCTTGGGGTGGTTCCTCTTACCCTGTTCTTCCCTACTATAACCGTAATTATCTATTAGTTGGCTTAACTCATACCTGTATCTTTATTCATATTTTTAACTGTAAAGTTGAATTTGTGTAACTCTCATATGTATGTGTATATGTTTGTATAGGAATAAAATGAAGACTCTGGATTAGAAGAATGAAGAACTTCACCACAGAATGATTAAGACACAGTGATTACACTGATGCATTCTTACACCTGAAGCAGGCATGTTAGAGAAAATCTCACAGAAACACAGATAATAGATATAATGATAATAATAATAATTATAATAATAATAATAATAATACAAGAACTACAGACATTGAGATATAATACATTTAACACTGCAGTATATTGTACAGAAAAACACACTTTATTATTATAATTCAGCACACTACGAAAGATTATTGTAAAATGCCCATGTGATATATGTTGATCTGATCATGCATTGCAGTTTTACAAATATTTGCTTGTAGGATTTAATTCACTCTTGAATTCAAAACTGAAGCCTGTAAAACTACATGGATAGGTTTGGTAACACACATTCATAATATGAATTATTAATATAATTAAATGTTTAAAGACACATTAAAGACTGCTTCCACCATAAATATGAAATAGTACTTCATAGCATTTAATTTTTCCCCCTCAAAATAAATATTCAAAACATTTCTGCTCTGACCTGTCTCTCTGTTTGAAAATTAAACTTTTTCATGATATCAGTCCTGAAATCAGAATAGGTATCTTGAATTTAGTAATGTGTTAAAAAGTACAGGACCTCTTTTTTTATTAACAAGAATAATTAGAATAAATATCTTTGTTGTTATACTGAGGATAAATCTGATTACAAATCAGACAAATATGATCTGATTTTTGACATTACAAATTGATTTTCTTTTAAGTCATATATAAACCACATTTGCTGCTTAGCTGCATAAGTATAGCTTTGTAAAAAGGTTTAGGTCTCTGCCACACATCAAAAACTAAATAGCTTTTTCAGTTTCTTCCATCATTATGATGTGCTTAGGCCAACTGGCTTTGTCTTCACATAAATGCAACTAGAAAACCATTGGAAAATATATATTTCTTTGTGATTATGCCCAGTTAGGTGGAAAATAATAAGACTTAATCCTATTAATTGAGGATAGGTGTGAATGCATTGTCCACTGGCTTAGTCCAGTCCTTAGTCAATGTAATACTCTTTTCCTATTAAGAGATTTATACTTCTATAATATCTTGGATGCATGCGTCATCTTGGGCGTTACTTTATTTTCTTAATGCTGCACCTTTAAGACCTTGAATTCAAACTTTGCCTTCATTACCTTGGTCACTGTGATATGTTTATTCTTACATACAAATAAACCTTTTTTAATACCAGCAGTATTAAAAAAATTTAACCAGCATTTTTAACCAGCAGTCCTGGTTTGGGCCAGCCCTACACAATATGAATCTAACGTTTCCCCAGACAATGATCTTCACATCACCCAGGACACAAGTCAGGCACAATATGCCACAAAGAAACAAAATTCCTGAAGACCTCTGCAAAAAGGGTTACTGAAGCCAAATACACTTCTAATACTCTTGGGCTCCACCAATCCGCAAACATAACCATATTGTCCAAATGTAGAACATTTGGAATACTTTATCTTCCCAGGCATGGTTGTCCTGCCAAAATCTCTCCCAGAGCAAGGTGTAAAATCATCCAGGAAGTCACAAAGAATCCTAGAGCAAAATCCAAGGTTAGGGTTCATAACTCTAACATCAGAAAGACCCTCTGCAAAAACTGAATCCATGG
Organism: Pangasius sanitwongsei; assembly: GCA_037576675.1. NCBI lineage: Eukaryota > Metazoa > Chordata > Actinopteri > Siluriformes > Pangasiidae > Pangasius > Pangasius sanitwongsei. The sequence goes on along the minus strand of CM075009.1, from coordinate 11,510,116 downwards.
CAGAATAGCGAGGTGAAAACCATTTCTCACAAGAAGAACATGAATAGTTATATCAAGTTTGCCCAGAAGCACCTGGATGATCATCAGGAGTTCTGGGACAATCTTATATGGACAGATGAATCCAAAGTGGAACATTTGAGCCAACACGGGCCCCATTATTGTAATCCAAAATTTGCATTGGCATATGCACTATAACACCTTTATGGACAGAGAGTCTTCACATAAAAAGGTGTGTGACATTTAAGGTTGACACCATCATGGAGTGCAGTGTAATGTCAGAGAAAATATTCAGTTCACTGAATATAAAATTATCCAATTGCAAGCAAGTGGCCACAAAATTCATGGTCACAAAATGCTGCCATTGGGCAAAAGGTCACATATGTAAATGAGTCAACAAGATCACAAGATTGAATTTGAAATCATACAACAAGATGCTACAGCAATATTAGGATGGATAACATCCAAGAAGCTAGGTCTGGTTAAGAGATTACATGATATCAAGAAAGACACAAGCATTTTTAAAAACTCTGACCAGGGCAAATCCAATGAATAGTCAAAAAGAAGAGCATGTGAATCTAATGAAGCCTCTGGAGAAAGCTAGAGAAAACAACCTGAAATTAAACAAAAGAAAATCCTCTCCTTCCCTCCCTCAGACACTCATATTTCCACTCAGATCTCAGCATGTCTGGCAGACATCATGGATGGCAGCTCATCAGCTGAAATTTAATCCTAGGAAAACTGAAGTACTGTTCATTCCAGATGATTCAGCCCCATGTCAGGATCTTGTGATCGCCCTTGAAAATTCTCCAATCTCACCTTTGCTCACTGCACGCAACCATGGGGTTACCAAGGACAATCAACTGTACTTTTCCTCTCACATTGCTAGACTGACACGTTCATGTCAATTTCTCATCATGTGCAGCAGTAGAAGACCTTGGTGTGATTATTGACTCCAGTCTCTCATTTGGAGCTCATGTAGATGACATTACTAGGATATCCTCCTTTCATCTCAAAAATATTGCTAAGATAAGAAATATAATGTCTCTACATGATTCAGAAAAAACTAGTTTATGCTTTTGTTACCTCTAGGCTGGACTACTGTAATGCCTTGTTGCCTGCATGCTAAAGTAGGTGCATAAACAAGCTCCAGTTAGTCTAGAATGCAGCAGCCAGAGTCTTTACTATAACTAGAAAATATGACCACATCAATCAGACCAGACCTCTATCTTATCCACATTGCACTGGCTCCCAGTAAAATTTTGCATTGATTATACACCGATCAGCCATAATAATCAAAGCACTGACAGGTGAAATTGATTGATTATCTCGTATGACACCTGTTAAGGGGTGGGATATATTAGGCAGCAAGCGAACACTCAGTTCTTGAAGTTGATATGTTGGAAGTAGGAAAAACGGGCAAGGATCTGTGATGGCTAGACAACTGGGTCAGAGCATCTCCAAAACAGCAGGTCTTGTGGGGTGTTACCAGTATGCAGTGGTTAGTACCTACCAAGAGTGGTCCAAGGAAGGACAACCGGTGAACCGTCTACAGGGCCATGGCTAGCCCGTCTGGTCCAATCCCACAGAAGAGGCACTGTAGCACAAAAACTGAAAAGGTTAATGGCTATGATAACAAAGTTGTCCGAACACAGTGCATCACAGCTTGCTGTGTATGGGGCTGTGTAGCTGAAGACCCGTCAGAGTGCCCATGCTGACCCCTGTCCACCGCTGAAAGCACCTACAATGGACATGTGAGCATCAGAACTGGACCTTGGAGCAATGGAGGAAGGTGGCCTGGTCTGATGAATCACGTGTTGTTTTACATCATTTTGATGGCCGGGTGCTTGTATTGCTTACCTGGCTATGAGAAGGCAAACCGGCGGAGGCAGAGGGATGCTCTGGGCAATGTTCTGCTGGGAAACCTTGGATCGTGGCATTCATGTGGATGTTACTTTGGCATGTGCCATTTTAATGAGATAATCAGTGTTATTCATTGCACTGTTGTGGCTGATCGGTTATATATATAGTCACGTCTGGAAGTTAACTGACAGAATTTTTGTGTTTTTGCCTTTATACCCCACCACAATGGATTTGAAATAAAACAATCAAGATGTGATCGAAGTGTACACTTTCAGCTTTATTTTAAAATCTTCCACAAAAATATGGCATTTACCATTTAGGAATTACAGCCATTTTCAACAAAGTACCTCCATTTTCAGGGGCTCA
>CM075009.1:11471369-11484383 GCA_037576675.1 Pangasius sanitwongsei | reverse complement strand
CAGAACCGAGAAGAGTCTCGACGCATGTCTTCCTTGTGCCCTGAGAGATGGTGGGACCAGTCGAGCAGTGCTAGAGGCATTTTTAATGTATCTGAAAAATATAAAGCTATTATTATAACTATATTTCTAAGCTTACACATTTTACAATGTAATCAGCTGGACATAACTTTGTCGTACCCTGTTTTCATTGATTGTGAGCAACACAGAGGAAGTTGCCTGGGGAAGTAGTCTACCATTTTTGGAGTGGCCCCCAAAATTTTCAAAATCTACACTGATTCTAAACCAGCTGTAAAAACACTGATTTTCTTTGTTAGAACCATTTGTATATATAAATAAATATTTATATAAATACTTTAAAATGTTCAGTGCAATAATATAACAGTGCTAATATATCCCACCCCTTAACAGGTGCCATTGTAACAAGATAATCAATGTTATTCAACATTAGTCAAAAATGGGCAAGGGTAAGGATCTGAGCGACTTTGACAAGGGCCAAATTGCAATGGCTAGATGACTGGGTCAGAGCATCTCCAAAACAGCAGGTCTTGTTGGGTGTTCCCAGTATGCAGTGGTTAGTACCTACCAAAAGTGGTCCAAGGAAGGACAACTGGTGAACCGGCGACAGGGTCAGAGGCGCCCAGACAGGGAGCAAAGGCTAGCCCATCTGGTCCGATCCCACAGAAGAGCTACTATAGCACAAATTTCTGAAAAAGTTAATGATGGCTATGGTAGAAAGGTGTCAGAACACACAGTGCATCGCAGCTTGACGTGTACACCATTGGCTTGTACCGCAAGCCCGCCAAGGGCCTAGAGTCCCCTCCAAAAGTATTGGAATGGCAAGGCCAATTCTTTTTTTCTTTTTTTTTTTCTTTTTTTTGCTATACACTGAAGACATTTGAGTTTGAGAAACTCAAAAGATCAAAAGATGAATATGAGACGATAGATCAGAATTTCAGCTTTCACAGTCAAACCACTGGTGTACTAACAAACAGACATGGAAACAGGTTGGCCAAGGAAAACAACAACAGTTGATGATAGGAATATTGTGATTGTGAGATCTGTGAAGAAAACCCCAAAAACATGACCAACAACCTCCACAGGGCAGGGGTGAAGGTATCACAATCCACCTTTCGAAGAAGACTTCGAGAGCAGAAATATAGAAGCCATACCACAAGATGCAAACTATTCATCAGCAGTAAGAATGGAATGACCAGACTGGAATATACAAAGAAATACAGAAATGAGTAAACAAAGGTTCTGGAACCAAGATTAACCTCTAACAAAGTGATGGAAAGGCCAAAGTGTGGAGAAAGAAAGGATCTGCTCATGATCCAAAACATATGAGCTCATAAGTCAAGCACTGTGGAAGTAGTGGCCTGGCTCACTAATCTTTATTGATGATGTAACTCAGAATGAATTCAGAATGAATGAATGAGTTCAGAAGTCTACAGAAACATTCTGTCAGAGAAATGCATCATGCAGCAAGACAATAACCCAAAACACACTGCCAACACAACAAAGGAGTTCATCAGGGGAGAAAAGTGGAAGGCCAAGTCACCAGCCCTTAATCCAAATGAGCATGCATTTCACCTCCTGAAGAGGAGACAGAAGGGAGAAACCCTCCAAAAACAAACAACAACTGAAAAAAAAACTGCTTTACAACCCTGGCAAAACAACACAAAAGAAAAATGCAACAGTTTGATGCAGTTATTGCAAGCAAGGGATATGCCACCAAATATTAAGTGTTATTTACTTTACTATCTGTTCCAATAATTTTGCTCAGCTAAAAATTGGCCTTGCTGTTTCAATACTTTTGGAGAGGACTGTATATATAAATATATATGTATATACTTTCTGTAAGTACAGACTTATGTAGTCATTAGAATACCACATATCTAAATACAAATAATTACTTTTCATAATTTATTTCCATATTTTTCCATTCATTTGCAGTTTTCTACAGTTATAGGCAGACTATAGGAATGTCTGCTGATAGGTGCTGAAGAGCAAAACAACTGGTGATATGAAAATTAGCAGGAAGCAAAAGAGGAACTGGTAAAGAGGTCCTGTGAAAGGGTGGGGTTTAGTCAACTGTTGTGCGCATAGACGCTTTCTGAATAGGAGGAATAGAGAAGTCAAACGTATGCGCCACCACCAAGACTGTCTCTAAAAACTTCACAGGACATATTGGAGAAAAACTATCAGGTAGGCATTCTGGGGTCTGTTGATGTAGGAAGTAAAATTAAGGTTGGACTTAGTTTTACATTAAGCATCTAAGAAAACGTTCAAACTATGTGTTTCTTAGACTAAGTTGTAATTGTTTACTGAGAAAAAAAAAACTTTTGAAAGATAAAACAAATGACCCAGTCTAATATATTTACTGTAATATTTTCATAAGCTTGTTTCCTTATATCTTAAAAATCTTTATATGCTGTGACAGAATACACAAAATAAGATCTTTTTAATGGCTTCACTCATGGCCGAATGGTTCCCCCTATATTTCTTTGGCCTTGTGTTCATTATACCTTGTTTTAATTCAAACACACAACAAGCGTTTATATTAAATTCACTGTCCCCTGCTAATTTAAATGTGCTGCACAATATGCTAAGTTTAATGAGGTGTTATTTAAGGCAACAGTAAGATATACCCATAGAGCATGTATGCAAATATCTTCTGTCTAAATATCCCGCTATATCTAAATAACCATTAACTACTTAATTTAATGCTTTCTTAATATATGTTTATATTTTTTGATCCCTCGATTGTTATTGCTAATATCAGAAGATCCAGAACATACATGTTTAAGCTCATGCAACCTAGCAAAACGATACTATACACAGAAAAAAATGGTGACGTAATATTTGCAACAAATATAGACCAGACATAAATTAACATTTGTAAGATTTAATTAAACGCTTATGTTTGTTGGAAATTATAGTTACTGTAATGTAGTAGGTGCATAACCACTATCTGACTTCCTTGTCTACTGTATCTGTTACAGTCAGGGCCGGCGCGTACCTATAGGCGATCTAGTTAGATCCTAGGGCGGCAGCACAGCCAAGGCGGCAAAAATGAGAGAGAGAGAGAGAGATAATATAATTTTAAAAGGAAAAAAAATCCAATTCATTTGGAATTATCGCAGTCATATCAAAACTTTATATCACACAGTTAGTCCTAAATCTAAATTAACTTTACTTCGTTTTCCTAGTACCCGCCCCTCCCCCACTCTTAGAGCAGCATCAACCTGATCAGTGCAGCTGTGACTGTGAGAAAGTATCGGAACACGCAAAACACCACGATGGACATCCAAAAATGCCAAAACGATTAAACTGTTAAAAGAACAGGCATTCCAAAAACAAAGAGGCTTCTGTTTGAAATTCATCGCCTCTGGCAGTCAAGTTGACAGTGTTAGAATCAGCGGCGACAATGCTAACAAAGATTAAGGTGTGGATGTTGCTAGTAAAGTAAAGTAGTGGAGGCAGAGAGCTTATCCACAGATAGCTCGTCTGATGAGGGACAGACCCTCTACGAACTGCAGTGCGACAATGAAAAAGAAAGAAAATGTTTCCTTACGAAGGAGATGACAATGCCTTTCATGGACGCAAAACGAAACTACAAGGCGGGCTTCTATAACTAAGTGCTCGACTGTGCGATCCCTTCCCTGGAGGAGCGCTTTTCTCTGCTCCGAGAGCATGAGGATGTATTTGGATTTTGATATGACATTGTATCTATCAAAGACAAGGAGACGACGGTAGTTCATCAGAGCTGACTGCTTTAAGCAGAGGCCTGGCTGCTGGATCTAAATAACTGGATGGGCTTAAGTTCATTTGTGAAAAAGGGATGGAAAAAGGGATTTTTTTTTTAATGAAAAAAACTCACGCTCCCTGTCACTGTGGCTTCGGTAGAACACAGTTTCTCCAAGCCAAAACTGATTAAAAATTATCTCCGCAGTACAATGATACAGGACAGACTTAACTGATTAGCAATAATTGCAACTGAACATGAACTTGCAGAGAAATTTAATATCGAGGAGGCAATCAAAACTTTTGAAAGCCCAGCTCACACGCTTCTGAGAGGTGTGTGTGTGTGTGCGTGAGTCACTAAATGGAAACGGAACCCCCTATAATTTAGAGTTCAGTTTTGTAGCTTGCATGTGTTTGTTTAAATTCTGTACATATACTTTAGATATGATACATAATTTGCAGGTGTAGGAAATGATTCCTTGCTGAATTTGTTTTTGGACTTTACCAAATGAAAGAACCAGAAACAATGCTTGTAAACTATAATTTATTCGAATTACATGTTTTAATTTTAGTGTAAATTTATCAATAAAGAAAATTTCCAGTCTCTCACATGTATCTTAAAGGTTGTGTCCAGTTGATATCAAGTGGGGGGCGGCACGATCATGTTTTGCCTAGAGCGGCAGTTAGATACGAGCCGGCCCTGGTTACAGTACAAATAAAATGTTTAGTGTGTTGTTGTTGTTTTTTTAAGTAGCTGCAGTCTTTTTTTTAAGCAGCTGATTTGTCAGGCTACTAGGTCATTGAGCTTGTGCAGGTAGCCAAATAGTTATGATGGCACTGATAAATCTCCAACTTGACTATTAGCTGGTTCATTACCTTATTTTTCACCTTAAAGAAGGAATATGTTATGGACCTATAATAATGTGATTATGCCTTAAAATTCATCCAGAATACACACTGAATAGAAGACTTTTTTGTAATAATATATGATATAGATTTTGTATATGGAAATGATGGTCATTGTAGCACAATAGTGCCAATGGGAAAATAGAGATAATGGAAAAATGGGAATGGTGAGAAGGTGAAATGGAACAGCTTGTGACAAGAAAACTTTCAGGCATTAGAGCAATATTTTCAATTCTTATTCATTTCTTGACTTATCAGGTTTTTTGTTTTTATAATTCATTGCCCTAGGGCCACGTGTAGAACATTGTAGATTGTCAGTATACTGAATACTGTTAGGATGTTTTATACCAGACCTAAGTTGTTTCTTGATGGGCAGAATATGTTCTCAACATTCAGTTAAACAAAATATATGTTTTGAAGAGTTGATTTCAGTATTATTTTAGAGGGTTTTAAAATATTGAACATCTCATACGGTTTTAAAATAAATGTTTATACTTTGGAGTAATTGTAAGTGACTTTACTTCTTACTCTGAATTTCGCACTTCTTCCTGGTATTCTGTTTAATCTGATCAACAGTTTCTTTACTATAATTCCTGTACTGATTCCCAGGTAAGAATTAGTTTGTTGTGAAAATGTGCATTAGAATGCCTACATGTCAATATGATTACATTATTATACAGTGGATATAAAAAGTCTACACAACCCTGTTGAAAAGCTCCAAACACCAATCTATTTTGGCACAAAAAGGAATGGCTTTAGAAGAAGAAGAAGAAAGTTTTAGATTGGCCCAGGTCTAAATCCCATCAAAAACCTTTGGAATAATTCGAAGAGGGCTGTTCACAGGAGATCCCCTCGCAATTTGTTGAACATTTTTGCAAGGAAGAGTGGAATTAAATTGCCACATCACTGTGCTAAGTTGGTAGACCCAAAAACACTGAGTGCTGTATTCAGGCATTCAAGTACAGCCCACAAACAGCACATAAAACTGTTTTGAATGTGACATCAAAAGGAGAACCAACAACACCTGTTTAATCAAGTCAGAAATTTCCTGATTCAGAGTTAGAAGACCATTTTCTCTGAATACTCTTAGAGATACTGTCTTGGTGCACAACCCGTAAACGATGTTTTAACAAAATTTTCTGACTTGATTAAACAGGAGTAGTTGGTTTTCCTTTTGAAGTCACATTCAGAACATATCTTACAATTGTTTTATTTGCTGTTTGTGGGCTATATTTGAATGTCTTAATATGTAACTAACTTTACCACAGCAAAAGACAGAATGCCACCACCTTAACTGAACCAAACATCCAGATAGCCCACTATTTTATACACAAATGGATTGTTACCAGACAGCAAGGTAGCCTATCGAACATAAGCCACAATAAAGTTAGTCCATGTGAAATCCCTAAAATAAAATACAAAGGTAGGTTTTTTTTTGTTTTTTTTTTAAAATTATGTCAAGATTGATTTGCAGCAAAGTTTTTGAAAAAGTACCTGAGTGCATCACTATCGTATTTTCTGTTATCTGATCCTGGCAAATAGCTAGCTAATATCAAAAGCCCATGTGACTGCACCTGCATTTATGTAACCTTCCCACTGGCAAAAATTAAAGCCAAATACAACCGATGTACAGCTAAATAAATCAAAGGACATATTTCAACAAAGTGGTAAAATTGCAAGTGCCAGCAGCAATATTTCATTGAAAATATTCTGATCACTGGCCTAAAAGATAAAATATTTATTAATAGGTTTGATTAATTTGGGGGCAAGAGGACCTGGGCTACAGCTCAGATTAGCCTGTTCATATGTCTTGCCATGGTCCTAGTAATGTTGTTTACATGAGCTTCAAGGATAAACTGGTTTAAACTCTTACTTGCTGCACATGGTGCAACTAAAAGGACATCCAGATTTGCTACATAATCAGAAAGCTTACTCATAGTTGCCTGTAACCCTAGGTAGAAGCACTTCTGTCTTGTAAGAATTAAGTAGAAGTAAGCATCCAGTGTTTAATCTCTTTACTCCCCAGTTTTAGTAAGCTGTAGTCTGTCACCTGGTTCTGTTTCATCCTAACTGCCAGGGGCAGTGAGAATCACTTGGATACCCCCTTGTGAGTGTCCGCATGTATACTGAGGCTTTCAGCAAATTCACAAAGTGACAATCTAATGTAGAATTTGATATAAATTGTCATATAGCCATCATTTTGTTTCTTCTTCAATTTTGGATGTCAGACTTCATGTGCACCTCATATGCTATCTGCATAACAGCTTCAGTTGGAGTTACAAGTAACCTGTCCTCCAAAGCTAGTGATAGACTCCTATCATATCCTTTCATCACTTCATGGAGGTAGAGAATGTCTTTTATACTTCTTGGTGTTTTTCATTCTTTTCAGAATGCCATGGCTACTAGCGTGAGTCTGACTGTGCTCTTGCTTAGTATGGTACTCATCTACTGCATGCATCTTCCCACAGTGTTCTGAGTTTTTCACATGGCACACCATCTGAGTGGTTGGCCATGGTAGTATGTTTGAGTAATTCTCCCTCACCGTACCATGCTCTCCACCACTAAGCTTGTGAAGTTAGCTGGACTCCGTTAGCATACTTACAGGGGCTTTACTTATGTTTCTGTGAAGTTCTTCTACCAACTGCAGTTCTTCTGCAGTTCATATCTCTACCAAGTAAGAGCTTTGGCTCAGTTGTGCAGCCCCATAGTTCCCACAGTAGTAGCCCTGTGACAAAGAATGCTAAACACAGTTGATTGGTCTCCCTCAGTGTATGGCTGCTGGCCACTGCTGAGCTGTTGAGATATTAGCTGGATTGCTATGCTTCCTCTACCACTCTGCTCTATATTCCTATGCCTCATCTTCTAGCCAACCAGTGGGCCTGTGAATACACACTACCAGCACATTGACTTGCTGCTCATAGATAGCATAATACATTAGGTGGATTACTAACTACACACTGGGTCTGGAGCAAAATTCCTCATTTAAACACTTTCTCTCTATGAAACTGTTTTTTTTTTTCCTTTCTGTGCCATTCATTCCTCAGATTTCACATCCCCTATCATCCAAAAACTAGGGGACCCATGACATCATTCTGCTAACATGTTGTAGTGTTTTTCCCCCCAACATAATGCATACTTCTTGTAATTAGCCATCAAATTAGCTGGTTTCCATTGTATATAGTTTATACATAGTATACAGAGTCATAGTATACAAAGTCTAAATGCCTAAGAAGCTCGGATGTTCCCTGAACGGCTCAATGATACTGAAGCTGACACGACACGCCCTGCTAGCAGATTTTGATCCTGATTCAGAGTTGAATGTGTCCCAAATGCTGCATTCTAAACCCTGCTAATTATAAATTACCTTGCCAAACAATGACTGAGAAGCAGAGTAAGAAGCCAAGAAAGCAATCAGAATCTGTTTCTTGGCATGTGGATGACCTGGCATCAGGCAAAGCTCAGCTAAAATTGTTGATCTTGGAACTGAAGCTGTGCATGTCCATCCTCCTTCCAGTCTAAGAGCCAATTTTCACTCCTGCCTGCAGCCACAGCGGCCCTATGCGGATAAGATTGAAGAAGAAAAGTCTTCCCAGAAGAGTGGAAGCTGTTATAGCAGCAAAGAGGGGACCAACTAATGGCCATGGTTTTGGAATGGAACAGTCAACAATTCACTTTGGACATATAGTGAAAGTTCCATCATTTTTGAGCTGCAAATGGACAAAGTCACATGCACAGATCAGTATCAGGTACCTGAATGCCCTGCATTTATGTGGTTTGGGCTCTAGACAGTCCATTAAGGACAGGAGCTGGTAGTGGGATACTTTACAGCCAAAAGCATTGCTCATGGGGCAGTGACTACATCAAGTCTGTGGGTCCTGATGACAATTGTGCAGTGGTACAAACTTCAGTTCCACCATCCATCCTCTGTACTGCTTATCCTACACAGGGAGCCTATCCCAGGGGCCTTGGGGCACAATGTGGGGGACACCCTTGGCAGGGTGCCAACCTATCACAGGGCACAGTCACACACACACACACTATAGACAATTTAGAGATGCCAATCAGCTTACAACACATGTCTTTGGACTTAGGGAGGGAACCCCTGAAGCATGGGGAGAACACACACGTGCGCACGCACGCACGCACAGTAGAGGCAGGAATCACACCCCCAACCCCAGAGGTGTGAGGCAAACATGCTAACCACTAAGCCACTCTGTCCCCCCTCAGTTCCACCATTGACCACCAATTTTCAGTGTTGAGGGCCTCATAACTTGTAAAACCCACTAGGTTTGTGGTGCAGTTCCAAGAAGTTAATTCCCTTTTGGACAGAGTCACAAACGAAAGCATAGACTCCATGTTTCTGAACAAGGGTTTCTACACCTGATATATTTGGGTGACTGGCAATCCTAGCACCCTCAGCCACACCAAGAGGCAGGCCATCCAAAACACGTCCACCATTCTTGTACACATTATGGTGCTTGGTCTCACAATGAGCCCCCAAGAGCTCCCTAGTTCCAAAGCAGGCTATACGATTCAACAGACCCCTTGGGCCTCTTGGAATTAAGGAAATCTCAGAAGTGAATTAGAGATGCATCTCTAACAATGATTGTATATATGAGTGGACACATGGTGTCATTGAATACCAATTTTTTAAACCAAAATTTGGTCAAATTGAAAGTATTTTTTAGGATAAAATCACTGCTCTCCATGATTTTAATCTAGCTCTGCAACTGCAGTAATACCCATCAGGTGGTGTAGTGCACTCTTTTATGGTCCGCTCATTCTGTTGGTGGGGTACGTTTAAAAAGGAGCGACTGGCTAACGAGCTACCTAAATGAAATGGCTGTTCACAAAAACTATTTCAGTATTACATTAATTTTAATATCCAAACCTAATGCAGCTATTTCAGGTCCAGAAATATGGTGCTATGCTACGTGTAGTCCATGCTAATTAGGAAACTTTTACCTGTATCATAAACATTGGTGAACATGTCTATCATTGGCAACTTTTGCTGAACATTGGAAATAAAGCTCAGGAGAAATAAGCGATAGACTGCTGGAGAAGCTACACAACCTTGAGCTACTATGCAAACCAGGCCCTGGGACCGCGTTATTGCCTGATGTCACCGCCAGGATAGAGGGCACCAGAGCCAGTGTGCAAGGAAACAGAAGTGCGGTTAGCGAGTGGGCATCCGTGCTAGGTAAAAGTCATTCAGCTAGCCGGGGTAACCGCACATCGCACGGACAGGATAGCAGAACTACCACTCAATTAATGTGCCCTGGACCTGTGGCTGCAAAATACACCCAAACCATCACCAAACCACCATCATGCTTGACAGTGGGCATGAGGTGTTTGTTATGATATGCCATATAAACACTGTGTACTATGAAATATACTGTAACCAACCACTTTTGTCCAATCTGTCCAAAGGACAGTGTTCCAGAAATGTTGAGGTTTCTTTTGATGTTATATTGTAAACCTAAGGAAACCATGAATTCATGCTCTTGGCACCAAATTCTGACCCTACCATCTGTGTGCCTCAGGAGAAATTGAGATTCACCAGACCAGGCTAAAAACTCCGTCATTGTCCAAATACTTCCAGACCTAACTGTATAGGTTGACTTTTGGTAAATAAATTATGACACTGTAGAATCTGTTTTTGGTCTTGAAGTTTTAGGTCCTGAAGAGGACCAGGTGATATTTTATCTCCCGATATATAAAACCACAGAACTGAAAGAGAGTGTAATTTTTTTTCTCATCACTGTACCAGAACCTGAATATGAAGTGTATATTATTAAGGTTGCAATAAAACTGTAAATTCATCAGACATAATTTTAAATGCATTTTGCAAACACATATTAAGATTCAATTAGCTGTTATTGCTGTAGAATTTAGACTTTTTAGAATTAGACTTTTGTTTTGTAGCTGTAAGTACTCTTTCAGGTTGTCATCGCCATTCTCACAGTACTCGGAAATTGCTCACATTGTCTGTGTGACACCGAATAGCCATATTCTGTTTACCACAAACTACAATTAAGTCTATGATAGCTTTCAGCCCATATCTCGTGCGTAAGATGCTGTCTGTGTGAATGGTCCAATGCAGTGATGATGGACTCCTTACTGCCATTACATACAAAAAAGATCAAAATTCTGCTGCACGTTTCTGCGCACTCAGATGTATGATGATAAGTGTTTCATTATGAACTTTTTTATATTGCTCCAGTCATTTAGTGGTTTGGTCCTAAGAACTGTGTCACCATTGGAAAATAACATGCAAGCCACACAGAATACACCATCTTTGCTGTAACTCAATGTGGGGTACAGCGAATCGTTGAAAAATTCGTCGGGAACCCTTCTCATGCATCCACAGATGTCCCATTTAGGCATGGCCCAGTCTTGAATTGATTTAAATTTGTTTCTCAACACATGCTCTTTTACTGAGTCAGGCACACATTTTAGAACATCAGCACTGACTAAGCCAGTACTGATACTGAGAGCTCTGTACAGAGAGTATTGTGCTCTGCTTGAGCTGGCATAACTGTAGCATGGACATTACCCTCCCCGCTTGACGCCTGCTCCTTGTCTGGTGTGTAGGTGTTGCCTGACTTTGGTCCTGTGTGTGTTGCTCCTCGATTCTTGACAACTTGGTTGAAACTGTATTCCAAGACTCATTTGCTTCAGCTGCCACATTTTTTCTTTTATCTGTGGACATATGTGAGCTAAAAAGTTCAGATATTGTCTATTAGGTTTGTCTAAAACTCATACCGCCTCTACCGCCCTGTCTTCGTTTATAATTGATTAAGCAAACAGATTGTCCCACCCCAAACTCACGCCATTAGTTCAGCCAGGATTTGATAGGTTTCTCCTCATTTTATCTGGCTTGTAATTTTTTTCCAATGTATTTTAAGATCCAAAAAATTACACACATCTCCTTTCATTATTTAGAAATGATGTTACAAAATTCATTTTTAAATACTGGCGAGGGTACGCAGTGTGCGTGCTCTGCATATAAGTAGGGACCCCACTCCCAGAGGATACATGCATAAGTAGACATTATAAAAATTACTAACATATAATAAACAAGGTTATTAGATTATACACAATTGCTAAGCCCCAATATCATGTTTACAACTGCTTTAAGGGTTGATGAGTATGTAACATGCTACACTATCACAACAAATTATTTGTTTAATGTGATTTTAGTTAATAAACTAACCAAACACTGTGAAGGTCCAACTTTCAACTTGAAATAATGAAAGAAAGGCTGACTATTTTGTGAGATGCAATGGTTGTGCGGTGTGATGAGGCAGTAGTAGTGGTAAACCAGGAAACGATCAACACCAGGAAATGTTGAGACGGTGTTTAATATAGGCAATTCAGTTCCTCTATTGCAGCACAGACAGAGGTAGCAGAAGAATACTCAGCATTTGACTAAAAGGCAAGTAATGTGAATAAAGTACATTTTGTGAAAAATGTGAAAAAAGCTAAAATAATAATATTTGAGGAGGCTGTCACTGCATATAAATGTTCTCTTAGACAAGTATCTATTTCTAATCAATGGATAAATAACTGGTGCTTATGTTTTTATTCATCTTGCTTAGGCTAGTCCTCTTTAAAAAGTGACCATATGACATATTATTTGATATAACTACTGTTCTCATACAGCCATTGTCCCCTTTCTTTGGCCCACTTTGTAAATGTTAGACATCAGTTACACCTTGGAGCTATCTACATAAAAGCTTGTGACAAAAGTCTGAGCTAAATGTAACCAGTCCTCCAGTAGCAAGAAAAAAAACCTCCGTGAGTTAACATGAGTAAGAAACCTTGAGAGGAACCAGACTCAAAGGGGAACTCATCCACTTTTAGGTGATGCCAAAGGGAGGGATTATAAAACGTGTGGTTATATAAGATTAAAGGAAACATTGCTAAATGTGTCATAAGTATGTTCAGTATGAGCATATTGGGCTTTCTTCAGGATTGGTGTTTAAAGTGACAAAGTTATGTGAGGAAAGTTATTGGTATTAAGCACATGCTTAAATGATACATTGTGGGTACCACATTCAGATTGTGCAAATTGCCTGCATGTAGTTCACATCTGCAAAGTTGTCACATTTTTCTTGAGTAGAAAGGGTTCTTGAGATCAAGAAAGGGTTTTTCATTTCATATTCATTTTAATTTTCATTTAATTTTAATAGCACAGACTCACTGAAACTGGACAGTTGAAGACTGGAAAAAGACCAGGTGATTTTTTTCTGATCTTCAACTGCCCAGTGAGCCTGTGCCCATACTAACAGTTTGTGACTATGGTCAGAGCTATAGGTAACCTGACCTCCAAAGCTAGTGATAGATTCCTATATTGTCTTT
>CM075009.1:11452043-11470040 GCA_037576675.1 Pangasius sanitwongsei | reverse complement strand
ATGAACTGTTCAGCCTCCTGTCCTCTGGGAGGTGCTACAGGAGTTTTAAAAGCAAGACAAATAGACTAAAAAACAGCCTTTATCCATGGGTTGTAAGGACTCTGAATGGGGATAAGACAAAACAGCTCCCATCTTGCTTTTAACGTGGAATAACATTTTAATGTTCAATATACAATTTTTGATATACAATGTGACTATTTTTAAATTATTATTATTATTTACTGTTTTTATTGTTTTATTGGTGTGCTTGTGTGCTTGGTTTAGTCTCTCTGCATTGATCAGATGTGGCACTTCAATTTCATTGTACTGCTGTTCAATGACAATAAAGCTTCTAATTTAATCTAATCTAATCTAAAGTCTAACTCCAGCTTCAGCGGAATCCAGAAATAAATCTGAATTGGCCTCTACCAGTTCACATGCACCACTGTCAGGCTCCAAGGAAGTTGTGGCAAACACCCTGAAAATTGCAATGCCCTGGATTGTAGAGCACCAAATGCGCTCTTATGTGGAGCACAGGTCATAAATGATTTCACTGTGCCACAGTGTTAAAACTACACTCACGGAGCACTTTATTAGTAACACTATACTAATACTTGGTAGGGCCTCCCTTTGCTCTCAAAACAGTCTCAATTCTTCATGGCATGGATTCCACAAGATGTTGGAAACATTCCTTTGACATTCTGGTCCATGTTGACATGATTGCATCATGCAATTCCTGCAGATTTTTCAGGTGCACTTTCATGCTGCAAATCTCCCATTCTACCACATCCCAAAGGTGTTCTATTGGATTCAGAACCGATGACTGGGAAGGCCGATGACATAAGTGGAAATGCATGTGATCTTCTGCTGTTGTAGCCTCAAGGTTCGACGTGTTGTGCATTCTGCTTTTTTGCTTTTCTGCTCACCATAATTGTACAGTGGTTATCTGAGTTACTGTATCTGTTCTGTCAGCTCGACCAGTCTGGCCATTCTCCGTTGACCTTTCTCATTAACAAGGCATTTCTGTCCCCTGAACTGCTGCTCACTGGATGTTTTTTCTTTATTGCACCATTTTGAGTAAACTCTAGAGACTGTTGTACGTGAAAATCCCAGGAGATCAGCAGTTATATATATTCAAACCTGCCCATCTGGCACCAACAATCATGCCACGGTTAAAACATTTTTTTCCCATTCTGATGGTTGTTGTGAACATTGCCCAAAGCTGCTGGCCTGTATCTGCATGAGTTTATGCATTGCACTGCTGCCATATGATAGGCTGATTGACACAATAGATAATGAATAGTTGTACAAGTGTTCCTATGTAATAAAGTGTTTGGTGAGGGTATATAGAGAGCAATAATTATATTGCAAGGGTTGGACCATTTGCTATACCACACACAGGCTCTGCAGCATGTGCTTTATCTAACGAGCAGATTATGAGCAGGTTGGCATAGGCCTCATGCCTACCACTGACACTTGCATTATGCCAACAGTGGGTTCACCAGACAAAGAACTACGTTCAGACATATGCTGCCCAAACACCAAATGCAGATGAACTGATGACATTCTGGTGAGGTCTTACATCATTGTCACTGCGTATAGCATGAACAGGGAATTTGTTAGCCATTTTGCTGCTCGCATTAGAATGATATCCCCCCTCTGCAGGTTATGATCTGGCTATGATGGAGCTGAATAAAAGCCCAATGCTAGGCTCTCCACCAATCTGTTTTATGGATGGTGGGAATGGTTTGCACAGTCCATGTTGCTGGACACGTAAATATATCCTTAAAAACCTACCCTATGTAACACAGTCAGATTTTGGGCATGTGTAAGGAAGCATGCACAGAATATCTCATCTGACCCTACACACCCCAGGTACCACCTTTTCCAAAAACCAGTGTGCAAAATGTGGCTTTATAGCCAAGTTTGTTAACCAATCTCTTGACCTTGCAGTGTTCCATGACAGGGAATCTGCTGAGCTTTCAAATCAAATCAACTATTCATCTGTCACTGTCTTTGCACTGCTTTGTGGAGAAATGCTCATGTGCGGTAGCTACAACAAAAATATGTTTTTCAAGGAAAGGTAGCACATGGGAAGATTACACATTTAATGATGCTTTTATGAATTGTGTGTAAAAGTCCACATCTGCAGGCGCTCTGCACTCACCGCATCTAATGAGAAGACAAAACTTTTGCAATGTGCTGCAGCTTTTCAAAATGAGTAGATATAGACAAAATCTCATTGCAGCTGTTACATCCAACCTAAATCAATACTTTGAGTTGATGCAAGTGCACTGAACCCTGCACCCCATAAGTAAGTGGTAGCAAGTGATTGGATGTATTGGTTTAGTTAGGTTCACAAATTGCATTTCACATATTTTCATGAGGGTAAAGCACATTTACACCAAAAGCATGGTGGCCCACACATTTAAGGGTGTGGAGCATTTAATTCTATGATTTTTTGTGCTGGTTTAGTAAATATAACGTGCAATCGTGAATTTACCCAACATCAGAGCATGTGCTACTGCAGTAAGCTACAGACTGAAATATCACCAGTGTACTTAGTTTATGGGCATACACTCCAAAATATAGCATGATTATTGTATTTTGTACTGTTTTTACCTAGAAACCATGATGATGTCATGCAAAAATATGCTTAGTTTTATTTTAAATAGCTGCTCTGTGTGCTGCTAGTGCCCAGTGTAAAGGACACTTTGATTAACATGACAGAATGTTTGACGCTGCAGTCTGTGTAAAGTGGGCTTAAGAGGAGCTCCAAATTGAATAAAGGCTAATGAAATTTTAATGATAATAATCTGACTATATTATTATTAAATATCCCATTAGTGTCACTCTCCGCTCCAACATTCGCTGTGCGAAAACGCAAGAACACCTGTTTCCCATTTTCCCCACTTATTGCTACCTGTATAAATAAGCTATGCGCGCTTCCACACATCACTGGATTATTGTGTGCCTTTCTTGCCTGATATTCTCACATTTCTGTTCTTTGTTTTCTCATTCTCAACCTCGCCTCGCCCCTCGACTCTCACAGTTGTCTTGCTCCGTTGGAATTATTCTCTGTGGATTTATCAGCTCAGACCTGGTTTGTTTTTTGGCTTTGATCTTGCTCTGTCCTTCAGATTTTATGGACTTCCTGGTTCCTGACGTCATCATGCTACAGGTAATGAGACTGTTTTCGCTGTTGTGGATCTATCGCGGTGGATTTTTGTCATTGACTATTCTGTGTACACGAACCTACAGATTGAGACCTGGCATTTTTCTGTTCTTGGGAGATTTTTGCTACCGAGTTTTCTAAGTTTTATGTGACTGTGATTTGTCATTAAGCTTCATTAAAACTCTTAAACTTTAACCTGCCTCCTCACTCTGCATCTGGGTCCTGCCACACCCTCACCTGACAAAATAATCCAGCTAATATGGACCCAGCAGAGCTGCACCGGCTTCAAACTGCAGTCGAGAGCCAAGGTGCTCTCCTTCGGCTCCCACCAACAAGATCTCCCACATTCACCACCTACAAAATCCTGCACCATCTCCACCTCCATCCACTGCTCCTGGCCCAGCTGCCACTCACACCATGGCTTCTGAACCTCATCTGCCTGCCCCACCCACATATGA
The DNA here is from genome assembly GCA_037576675.1 of Pangasius sanitwongsei. Classification (NCBI taxonomy): domain Eukaryota; kingdom Metazoa; phylum Chordata; class Actinopteri; order Siluriformes; family Pangasiidae; genus Pangasius; species Pangasius sanitwongsei. Next base: position 11,466,428 of record CM075009.1, on the reverse strand, counting down.
TAGCGAACCCAGTACCTGCCACTCCTTCTTATCCCAGTGCTCGTAGGTCATGGAACTCCAAGCCTCATTGTTCCCCACTGAGCGGTCTAAGGTGGCATTTATCGTCACCCTTCTCTCCAGTAGAGCTTGGGAGTGGGCAACAGCTTTATGGGATGCACAATCCCCCTACTGCATAGACTTTGCGACCTTCACCAGCAAGATGCGCCGAGTGTTCAATCGCTCCCACACTGGACGACAGGCCGCAGGGCAGATTCTTCAGCTTTGCAAGGCTCACGCTCCACATATGACTACGCCATTGAGTTCCGTACATTGGTGGCCTCTTGTGGCTGGGACAATTGTGCCTTATGTGAAGCCTTTTTTAATGGTCTAGATGATGCTGTCAAAGACGAACTAGTTTCACGAGAGCTACCTGACCAATTACAGGATCTCATGGGACCTTGCCGGTCACATCAATCACCGCCTTCGACAAAGGCACGACCCGAGAGAGTGTCGCTCAGCCTCACCCGAGCCCATGCAAGTGGACTGCGCTCGAATCTCCCCGGAAGAGCGCCAACGCCAGCTTAGAGAAAGGTGTGCTTCTATTGTGGACAAATCAGCCACTTTTTTCAGAACTGCACTTTAAAGGGGAAGGCCCCCTAGTACATCTGAGGGCACTAGGGGGCCCAGACTAGAACTGTACCTCGACAACCCGTTCCTGACTTAATGTATGTATCTCCCACAACAACAGAACTCACTTCACTAAGGCGCTCATGGACTCTGGAGCTGACCAAGACCTGATCTGTGCCTCCACAGCAGCTGACCTCAAGATCCCTTCTGTTCCTCTGCAACATCCTCTCGCTGTCCAAGCCTTTAATGGCAGCAGCCTTGAATCCATCACCCACTGCACTGTTCTTGTTTAGTCAAGGGTCTCTGGCAATCACACTGAGAGCCTCTCATTCCTTGTGATGAAAAAACACATGCTCCAATTGTTCTAGGACGTCCCTGGCTAACCCACCACAACCCATGTATTGACTGGATCAAGAATGCTGTTCTTGATTGGAGCCCATAATGTCTCTCTACCTGCCTCCATTCTGCCTCCATTGACTCTGCTCCATCTACCTCCATGGAGGAGTTCCCTGGCCTCTCTAAAGTTCCCCCCGACTACGCTAATCTTCGATTGGTGTTCAGCAAGTCACAAGCTATCTCTCTTCCACCACATCACCCCTATGATTGCACCATTGACCTCCTCCCGGGCACCACTCCACCCAGAGGCTGCTTGTATTCTTTGTCAGGACCTGAGACCAAGGCCATGAAAAAAATACATCTCGGAATTACTGGCGGCCGGCATAGTTTGACCCTCTTCCTCCCTGTCGGGAACAGGTTTTTTCTTTGTTGAAAAGAAAGACAAATCACTGTGACCCTGTATTGATTATCGTGGACTCAATGATATCACCATCAAGAACTGTTACCCATTACCTCTCATGACCAGAGCCTTCGAACTTCTACAGGGGGCTTGTATTTTCACCAAACTAGACCTCAGAAATGCTTATCACCTGGTCTGAATAAGAGAAGGGGATGAGTGGAAAACAGCTTTCAATACCCCATCTGGCCACTATGAATATCTTCTAGTTCCCTTCGTGTTAATCAACGCACCTGCCGTCTTCCAAGCCCTTATCAACGATGTTTTAAGAGACTTCCTGAATGTCTTCGTCTTTGCCTACCTCGATGACATCCTGATTTTCTCTCGTTCCCTCAAGGAACATGTGAATCATGTCTGCCAGGTCCTGCAAAGACTTCTTGAGAATAAACTGTGCATCAAGGCAGAAAATTGTGAATTTAATCAAACATCAGCCTCATTCTTGGATTCATCAATGATTGAAATGGAACCTTCTAAAGTCAAGGCAGTCTTGGATTGGCTTACACCAACATCCCGACAAGCGCTCCAAAGGTTCCTGGGCTTTGCCAACTTCTGTAGGAAATTTATCAGAAACTATAGCACCGTGGCTTCCCCTCTCACATCACTCACCTCCACCAAACTTCCCATTCCTTTGGGACATGCAAGCTGAGAAAGCCTTTTCTAACCTCAAACACAGGTTCTCCTCTGCTCCCATCCTTACCATTCCCGACCCATCATTAAAATTTGTCATCAAAGTTGACTCATTTGAGACCAGAGTGGGAGCCATTCTCTCCCAGAGAAATCCCCAAGACAGCAAGCTACATCCCTGTTCCTTCTTTTCACGCCATCTCACGCCCTCCAGACGGAACTACTGTATTGGGGATAGAGAGCTCCTTGCCATCAAATTGGACTTGGAAGAATGGAGGCATTGGTTGGAGGGCACCCAACTTCCTTTTCTAGTCTGGACGGACCACCAAAATCTGAAGTATCTCAGGACAGCCAAGAGACTCAATGCCCGTCAAGCCTGTTGGTCCTTGTTCTTCCCGAGGTCTTACCACCCTGGGTTCTGACACCCTCTCACGGCCGTTCGCTCAAAGAGTCCTCACCCATCGAAACTGTTCTACCCTGCCAGTGCCTAGTGGCTGCTTGATATTGAGGAAAGAGGCAGAGAGGCCCTGGAACATGAACCTGGTCCCCTGAATCGCCTGTTCGTACCTGTGTCCATGCGCCCACAGGTGTTAGAATGGGGACACAACTCCAAGTTAGCCTGCCACCCAGGAGGGACCCACATCCACTTGCTCATTCAGCAATGCTTCTGGTGGGCCACTATGAAGGAGGACATCTGCAAGGGAGGCCTCCTCAGACCTCTCCCTGTCCCCCATCTCCCTAGTCCCACATAGCTCTCGACTTCGTCAGGGGCCTTCCTGTCTCAGAGGTGAACTCCTGTGTTATGACAGTGGTGGATCTTTTCTCTAAGGCCGTTCACTTTGTTCCTTTACCTCAACTTCCGTCCACCAGTCAGACTGCTGAACTCCTTGTGTTTCATGTTTTTCGTCTCCATGAGCTCCCTGTCGATATAGTGTCTGACAGGGGGCCACAGTTCTCCGCCCAGTTCTGGAAGGCATTCTGCAAACTGGTCAGTGCAGCCCCCAGCCTGTCCTCTGGGTATCACCCACGAACTAACAGACAGACTGAGAGAACTAATCAAAAGCTGGAAACCACCCTTAGGTGCATGGCTTCGCTGGACCCCACTTCATGGAGCAAGTTCTTTCCTTGGGTGGAAATACGCCCACAACTCCCTCCCTAACGTTGACAGGGCTGTCCCCCTTTCAGTGTTGCCTCAGTTACCAGCCTCCCCTGTTCCTAACCCAGGAAGAGGAGGTATCTGTTCTCTCCCCCCAAGCCTTTGTCCGCCGGTGAAAGAGGACCTGGTGGAGAGCACATCAACAGCTCCTCAGATCCGTTAGGGCTTACAAACGGCAGGCGGATCGGCACCGTTCCACTACTCCCAAGTTCCAGATTGGCGACAGAGCAATGCTCTCTACTAGGGACATCTCCATCAAGACTACCTCCCATAAGCTTTCCCCCAGGTTCATTGGTCCCTTTTCCTTTCCCAAGATCATTAATCCCTGTTCTGTCAGGCTGTGCCTGCCCTTGACCATCAACCCCTCCTTTCATGTCTCCCAGCTCAGACGCCTGGTGACCTGCCCTCTTTCCACCTCTTCCCACCCTCCTCTTCAGATCATTGAAGGAGGAGAAGCCTACACTAAGCTGCTAAAGTCTCGTCGCCGAGGACATGGTCTACAATACCTTGTGGACTGGGAGGGCTATGGACCAGAAGAAAGGAGCTGGATTCCTGCCAGGTTCATCCTGGACCCTTCCCTAATCTCTGACTTTCACAAACGTCACTCGGAGGCACCCTCTGGAACACCAGGTGGCATTCGTAGGGGGAGGGGTACTGTCACGCTCCGCTCTGACACCACACCGGCACTTCCGCATTCCAGCCTGGAGTTTTGATCCCTCCTCGATATCCGCCGTGCAGAAGCGCGGCACACCTGTTCCCCATTTTCCCCACTTATTGCTACCTCTATAAATAAGCTACACACGCTTCCACACATTGCTGGATTATTGTGTGCTTTTCTTGCCTAATATTCCCGTGTTTCTGTTCTTTGTTTTCTCGTTCTCGACCTTGATTGCCTCGTTGGAATTATTCTCTGTGGATTTATCGGCTCAGACCTGTTTTTTTGGCTTTGATCTTGCTCTGTCCTTCAGATTTTATGGATGTCCTGGTTCCTGATGTCGTCATGCTACAGGTAACGAGACTGTTTTCACTGTTGTGGATCTATTGCAGTGGATTTTTGTCACTGACTATTCTGTGTACACAAACCTATAGATTGAGACCTGGTGTTTTTCTCTTCTTGGGAGATTTTTGCTACCGAGTGTTCTAACTTTTATGTGACTGTGATTTGTCATTAAGCTTCATTAAAACTTTAACCTGCCGCCTCAATCTGCATCTGGGTCCACTTTGCCCAACATCAGTGCGTATGGCTAAATGGGCAAGTCCCCACAGCCACATTCCAAAATCTAGTGGAAAGCCTTCCCAGAATAGTGGTTTTCCCAAAAAGTTAAACCAACATTCAGAAACCAGGTAGGAAAAAATAAGGGCACCCTTTCTATTTCCACAATCATTAAGACAGTAATTAACAGTCAGGTGTAAATAATGAAATGTACAAGAATAATTAATCATCAAGAAGTGTGACTACCTCTATAAAAGCAAAACTTTTGGCAGTTTCGTGCTTTGGAGCACTCAGGTGTGTGTCTACATTGTAGTGGGGAATTCTTCCCACGTAGGTTCAAGGATAAGCAAGGAAACCAAACTTCTTATAATCAGCAAGAACTTTATTACAAAGGTAAACCCAAGCAATAAAGGAGGTCAGTCTCATGAGCCAACACTGAAGAGTTGACCATAGTGCATGATCTTAAAAACCCCAAGGGTGTGACATATTTGCCCCATCTAATTGACTAATTCTAATTTGTCTTACTCACTCTAACTCACTTACCACCACTAGATGTCTCCCCATCCCTTTAAATCACCCATTTACCGTTTATGTTCTCTATAGCATGCAAGGCTGCTGAGACCACACGGGATCAGGCTGACCTCCTTATTGACATTTGACACACATAGCTTCTATGTATGCTGTGAGTTCTGCCTGTTAATCTATCAAGGTTTTTTACTTCTCCACATCTTAAGCAGTCCTTTCCATGACTTGGTAAAAACTAAATTTATTAGACAGACTTACTGAAGCCTGTGTAGGCGATGGAATGAACTCAGAGAAGCAATTGTTGCTATAAGGCCTTCATTAAACAATTTGTAATTCACCATTCTAAAGTGAGAAGGATTGTTTACAAATGGAAAGCCTTCAAGACCATTGTCAATCTTCCCAGGAGTGGGCATCCCAGCAAATTCAGTTCAAGGTCAGACCGATTAATGGTCAGAGAATATCCTTTGGACTGATCAGACCAAGGTTGAGATGTTTGGTCATCATGCACAGTGCCATGTTTGTTTTGTAGCCACATGACCTGGGAAACTTGCAGTCATTGAGACAACAACGAACTCCACTTTATACCAGAATATTCTGGAGATAAAGGTGAGGCCATCTGTCCAGCAGCTTAAGCTGGGCCGAAATTGGGTCATGCAGTGATGACCCAGTGACACCAGCAAAACCACATCTGAATGGCTAAAGAAGGAAAAAAAATGTGTTGGAAAGGCCAAGTCAAAGTAAAGACTTCAACCAATGAGATGCTATAGCAGGCTCTTAAGGGAGCTGTGCATAAATGAATGCCCACAAAGATCAATGAACTGAAGCAACATTGTAAAGAAATGTGGGCCAAAATTTCTCTAAAATGATGTGAGAAACTGATAAACTAAAGAGACTGTTACTGGATTATAGGATGTACTTTTTTCCCTACCTGGTTTCTGAATGTTAGTTTACTTTTTGGTAAAACTTGACTACACATTGAAATCTGTTGGGTTTTTTTTGTTAACTGAGGTTAATTGTTTGTTTATAGAAGTTGGTGAAGACTACATAATTGTTAAGGCCTGATAAATAATTAGGCCCTGATAAATAAAAACACAGAATTGAAGGAGGGTGACCTTTCTTTATCCCATTACTGTATGGTATTTGGTGAAAATAAATCAGGCAATCAGTGTGGATTAAATCCCTAAAAGAGGATAGAAAAATCTGCTAATGAGCATGAAGGATATCAAAATAATAATTTAAGCAACTGAATCATCTAAGCAATACTTAGATGTTTATGTAATATTAAAATTTGCATAAAAAACTACTATTTCTACTACTAAGTTTGATCAAATTATTTTATTAACATTGGAGAATAGTTCATTAAAGCCTACTCTGTTAAAACCAGAATTAAAATCAGAATGGATGTCTAAATAATTATTAATGATAAAAGTAGAGAATAGTATATGTCAAATGTTTTATAAGGTGTTTAAGGACCTAAAGATAGAATAAAACGTAAATGTTTGTGAAACTTTCATCTACAAACAATATGAACTTTACATTCTCATCTTATAAGTCATAAAAGATGTCTATTTTTCATCACAGATAGTCTATGACGAGGGACCACTCTACATATTTGCCAAAACAGATGATATACGAAAGCAGTGGATACATAAACTAAAGCATGGTCAGTTTCTTATTCATATATGGGATAAAGTTTTTTCAAGTCTGTGCAGATCTCTGAATCAATTATAAGACATTATGTTAATATCATTTAACGTATCTGTTAAAGTGGTGCGGTTCAACAAAGACCTAATGCAAAAATACCACCCCTGTTTTTGGGAGGACGGTGTATGGAAGTGTTGCCAGCAAGAAGTCAAACAGGCTATGGGCTGTAAAGTGCTGGAAATGAGAAATGGAGGTCTGTAAAGGAAAAAGAAAAAAAAACAAGTTTACCTTCAATGGCATTTCTGAATACAGCTCTAAACATATTTATTGAGATATAGTATTAATAAATTTGTATGGAATAAGCATAAAATGCTATTCTAATAACCATGCTAATCTCCATCTCCTTTAAAGGATTTTCCACAGGATCCCGGCGTAAATCTAGAAAACCTCTCCCACCTACACCAGAAGAGGTCAGCTAGTTATCATTCTGTCACCATGTCACAGGATCTGATACTTTATTATTATATCTCTGATCTGAGATATGTGTTTACATAGTTGCCTCAGGAAAAGCCCTCTACATCTTTGCCCCAAGAGCCACCAAAGCAGCATGGCTTCTCAATGGGTATGACAGTCATTGCTGAATATGAGTACACTCCCATGGCACCCCAAGACCTGGAGTTGAAAAAGGACGACGAATACACAATTTTGCAAATATGTGATGCCAACTGGTTTAGAGCCAGAGACAAACATGGGTAAGGCTGGGATGACAAAACAGAACAGGAAAGGTCCATAGGCTAGAATAGCCCAGCTTTTTGTGTCTGAAAAAAATTCTCTTACAAAAAGTCTCTTGGATGTTGTGAGAAAAAATTAATTTTTTCAATGTCTTGTGCAGCAATGAGGGATATATTCCAAGTAACTATGTTGTTGAGGCCTTAAATGGATTGGAGAAGTTTGAGTGAGTATGCTTCTTGTGATATCTACCAAAATCTGTTGCTATGTAAACATTATTATAAATCCATACATCAACAGTCTAGTATGTGCAGAAGTTCATGCTTCTGTCAGTTTGTATTCACTGTTTTAATGAGATTCATTCATTTAATGAATGCCACAACTGAACGTATAATACATATGTTTTTTTGTCTCTATATAGATGGTATTGCAAAAACATGAACCGCAGTCAAGCAGAAAATTTACTTAAGTCTGAGGTGAGTATAGGACCAGGTCAGCCATATTGAAAGTTGAAAGCCTGAGGTTTCAAAATGCTAGTTACAAATGTAACTGTGGGTCTAGGAACACTGAATAACCATCAGGGGTTGTGCTTAATACCTGGATCTGCTCTTGTATGTGTGCACCATGCTGAGACAGTCAAAAAAAAGACATAGTGTTTGCTATAAATACCTATCATACTGTCAGTTCAGCTACTGTTGACTTGCTGATTGCCTACTGCATCTGCAGCAATTCTTAATGACCGGGCTGTTTACCAGTGTTCATAGAGGCACACATTTGTAACTAGCAAAGTTGCCCTTATTGAACCTACAGAAGATATACAATGATATCCAGGTAGCTGCATTGCAGATCTCCTGGAGTGGTACTCCTCTCATGAATGCAAATGAGGATGAAACTCCTCGTAGAATGGCCTTTCTCAGTAGAAACTGAGCATCCATCCTGTACACAGGCCGTGATGATGACTTCTGTGATAGAAGCTGAGCATCCATCCTATACATAGACCATAGTGATGACTTCTGTCACCCAGTGGACCAAACTCTGCTTAGACAAGGGAGCAGTTCATGTCTTCATAGGTTGACAGATGCAAAACTGGTCTGAGAAATGAACAGCTGCCATGTGGTTCAAATAGTACCATAAAACAAGTACTGGACACATAAGTGAATCTTTTGACCTTCAAAGTCATTCACCTGGTATACAGACTTGGATGATAAGACCTTGGACAGGAACCCAGTGTTCAGCCAAAAGGTCACTCCAGAGTTTTCCAGCTACCACCACATACAGGTCAAGCTTATCACCAAAGTGTGCAATTCCCCCCGCCTTTGTGCTGAGGTGATCGCCAGCAGAAAAGTTGTTTTCAGGGATACCCACTTCAGACTTCAATGGTGCAGCAGAGCAGATGAGAACTTGCCATTATCCAGTAGTCCATGCAAAAAGGCACTGGTTAGTGCACAAGGTCCAAATGACAAGGCGCTCAATACTGGTTGAGTTTCCACCTGATGCGTAAAGCCAGTGTACTATGGGCTCTAAGACTGGTATGTCATCTTCAAGCATGCTCCTAGGAAGTCAAACCCATATATGCAGGTAGTCTGACCAGGGATGCTGAATCTCTCGGTTCATCTGTGACAATTCCACCCAGGTCCACCCAGAAAGAAATTTGCCAGGGCGTTAAATGCACTTACTAGTGTAACTGCTTCCACGTAAGGTAGAGAGTGTGTTTGACCTTATGCCACTCTAGTGATTTATACACCTGAAGAACACTCTGGGTCAGGGTCGCTTTCACTGAGATTGAATTTTTGTTGACTGAGCCTGGGTATTTCTCAACAAGAAAGTACACTGAGTAGAACCTTGTTATGAATGATGAACCTTGTTATGAATGATGGGGTCCACTTATTTTAGGTCACGTTTTTATTTTCTTGGCTCACATGTTCACTTGCATGCTGCCAGCAGTGTGGGCTGTGTCAGCCCCATGTTGCACTGTGCTTGTACCAGACTTTTTATGTATGGCTTCCAATCCAATATCAGCAATCTTAGCTTAGCCATGTCTGAAATCAATGTCTCCTCTCGCTCAGAGAGAGCCTCTAGGCATTTGGGTGCCAACCCCAAACATATACCCGATCGATGGGGAGCTTTCTATCAATGAGGCCATGTGCCCTGCTGTCAGAAGAGAGGCTTTGATCAACTCTTTATTGGAGGCACGAGCCTCTACTGATTGGAGCAGCTTCTCCAGTGCTAGCTGAAAATTCTGAAAAATTACCCAGGCATGTCAGATGCCTGGAAATATAAGCTGGTAATATAAGCTTCCATAAACCAGTTGTCAGTACTGCCTGTCCTGACTCCAGCTCTGTAAGTGCCAACAGCAACATGGTGCCACAGGCTCTATGTGGCTATGCTGCTCTGAGACACAGGCTCTATGTGGCTATGCCACTCTGAGTGACATCTGTGACAATAAGTCCACCCAGGACTTATTGTCACATTGTTCTCGGTATCTACAGGACTTATTGTTCTAGGTACCTACAGGCCCATGGGTTATTGTGTGTGGTCTCTGTTTCAAAATCAGCAATTTTAGCTAGCCATGTCTGAAATCAACATTTCCTTATGCTCAGAGAGAGCTTCTAGACAGGGCAGTGGAGAAAAAAAAACTTGTATAGTGTGTGGCAGATTGAATCACTAACAAGCTAGCAACAGCAGCCTAGCTAGTGTGAACTAACAAGCTAAGCAATAGTTCACATCCAGTGCTCTGACAGAGAGAGGAATGAATACACTCATCCAATTTGTCCCAAGAATTAGTGGATGGGTGAAATGAGAACTAACTACCGCCTCTACTTTATGCTTCTGGCCCCAGAATTGAATAATGTCTGGCACCAGCAGATACTCATGAACATCACCGTGCACACACCTCACTCTCACCAATCATGCATTACTCAGTGCCCTGCATTGATTCAGGCTTTGGTGGAGGGAGGTCTGGTTACAACCCAAATCCACCAAGGACTGATGTGTACTCCCTTGTATACTCACAGGTATGCGGTATGTTCCCGCTTGATTGGGGGAGGCTTGTGACAGATGAAGATCAATCCTGATCCTGGAAGTGCCTCCTCACAGTGCCTGTGCTTTGCCCCAGTCCTGGTGGGCATGGACAGTTCCACCTGTGTGGACAGAGAGGGAGCGGGGGAGACATGAGGGAGGAAACCAAGGGAAATGAGTCTGGGACACTTCGGTCACAGAGAGCTTGAACTCAGAGAGAAACAGAGAGAGAGAAGAAGAACAAATCTCCTTAGATTCTGCCAGGTGGTCCTCTGCTAGCTGGCAGCTTCCATTAGTGATGCCGGTCGGGCGCAGTGGACCCATTCTGCGGTTCCAGTCGGCAGCCGTGCACCGAACTGTTCCAGCACCACCAGACCTAGAATTTCCTCAATGTCCCACTCCTCCACCAGCATCCATCGCTGACAGGAGTGCTTAAGCTGCTGTGTGAATGCAAATGGGTGGCCTCCCTCTGTGAGTGACAGGGACCAGAAACATCATTGGTGTTCCTCCAGTGTTTGGCCAACCCTTTGCATTACTGCCCGTTTGATGCTTCGATACTCCAGCTGCACATATGGTGGCAGATGTTGGCTGGCAAGTTTTGCCTCTCCTGACAAGAGAGGGAGGAGGCACAGAGCCCACTTGTTCTCTGGCCATCCCCAGGCAGTGGCTGCAAGTTTGAAAAGCTCCACAAAGGCCTCTGAATTGTCCCTGGAGGACATCCTCATGAGTCTGACGGCCAGTCTGGCTGGTTTGGCTGTGGGCAGAGGGGCAGCAGCTGGAGAAGTCGTGGGTTGCAGCATTTGGAGCACCTGCTGGTCGTTGGACTACTCCTGTGTGATGGCCTCAAATCGCAGGAACGCCTGATGTTGGGTCTGATGGAGGCTGGTGAGGGACTTAATTAGTTCACTGAGCAGAGAGGTTTCCAACTGCTCTGCCTCTAGCTTTCTATCTCTCTGGTTCACTGAGAAAAACAAAGCACATACTGTAAAAGTAGCCTTGCAGTAATCACATAGAGGTGAGAATCATCACACATTACCTGCCGGTTCAACCCGCCTCTTCTCCATTTGCCGCTGACGCTAAACCATGCCCATGTTGCCACAACTAGGTCACCGTCAAATCATGACTGTGTAGAAGGTCTTAGCATGGTGCTCATGTGCATGACAAGATATCCAGATGTTAAGCACTTCTTATGGTGGTTAGGAGGGGTGAAATAGAACTCTTATTGTACAATTATGCTATCATTAAACACTTTGCTAAAGGTTTTGTAACATTGTTTTATATACAGAATAAAGATGGTGGCTTTCTGGTGCGAGACTCGGGAAGATACACTGGAAAATATACTGTCTCCGTTTTCACCAAGGGCATTGGGTGAGCATGATATACACAATATGAAAAAGTTAATATAAAAAAGTGGAATTCACAGAATTATACATGTAAATGTATGCAAACTTGGAACAAAGATTGTGATTTTTCTAAGGGAATTACTGAATGAAGTGTCAGACTGTCAAGTCCCCTTACACCAGAGGCCACATTTCATTCGGACTGCACAAACTTGCAAAAAATAATTTTGAAACAGTCCATAGAACCTGCTACTCATTATTTTCACAATATTCACACCAGACATATAGTGTAGTGATTGTGCAAACCTTTTTTGGGCTCACATGTCACAGCTGTCTGCAATCAACAGCTGTCCACAATTTTAAAAAAATCAGAAACATGTCAGATGATTCAGTGCTTGACTCTAAATCCTGAAATTTATCACCTGGTATAGAGACCTACAAATATGTTGAAAAAAGAAAATATGATGTAACACAAATATGAGAGAGATGGAAGACTATAGGAATATTTATTCTTGGCAGAGATAAGCATGTGTGAGTTCTTCTTATATTTCTATCTTATCATTATATTTTTTGATATTTGGAAAAAAGATATAGCCTATATAAGGGGTTGAAAGACTACTAATTTTTACTAATTGACCATAGGTCAATGATCACATTTTGAAATTATTAATGAAGGAAATAGTGCATTTATAAACTGTTTACAGTTGCATTTAATATTACATCCACGAGACTTGTTTCTTCATGACAGATGAGTTTGCACTTTCTGGTTTCTCTGTAACATGACAAGCTTTGGATTTTATTGCCTCATTATCTTCAAGAGAGAAAAACAGGGAGGGAATGGCTATACATAATTGCCATAACATAAGTAATAACAGGTACTATCTCCATAACAATAATAATATACTTGTCTTTGTTTAAGAACAACAAATTTAATCAATTTATTATTAGGCTTAGATTATTTGGATGATGTCCAAATGTCTGCCATGCAAGTCCCTGTGACTAATCTGTTATAGGAACAATAAAGTATTAGAATGAGTGCATTAATATAAACCTATCATTTCTATATTACAGTCATAAATAATCAGAACCAATGCTTCTACAGAAAATTAATCAAACCCTTCTGATTTGAGAATTTAGTTGTGCTGTGATATAATTATTGCAAGCAACACACAATCTGTGTTATGAGAAAAATAAAAAGAGTTATTTGACTATTTTTCTGGTGCAACGTCATAGCTCATGTATGTTGTTACCAACATACACACACGTGTGTGTGTGGGTGTGTGTGTGTCAAATATCTTTTCGAACTTCAGCCATAACATTAAAACCACTGACAGTTGAATTGAATAACATTGATTACCTGGTTACAGTGGCACCTGCCAAGGGGTGGGATATATTAGGCAGCATGCGAACAGTCAGTTCTCAAAGTTGAGGTGTTGGAAGCAGGAAAAATGTGCAAGCGTAAGGATCTGAACAAATTTGACAAAGGCCAAATTGTGATGGCTAGACGACTGGATTAGAGCATCTCCAAAATGGCAGGTGTTCCCAGTAAGCTGTTGTTAGTACCTACCAAAAGTGGTCTGAGGAAGGACAAGCAGTGAACTGGCAACAGGGTCATGGGCTCCCAAGGCTCACTGATGCTTGTGAGGAGCAAAGGTTAGCCCATCTGGTCCAATCCCACAGAAGAGGTAGTGTAGCACAAATTGTCGGAAAAGTTAATGCTGGCTATGACAGAAAGGTGTCAGAAAACATAGTGCATTGCAGCTTGCTGCGTACGGGGCTGCGTAGCTGCAGACTGGTCAGAGTGCCCATGCTGACCGCTGTCCACCACCGAAAGCTCCTAGAATGGGCACGTGAGTATCAGAACTGGACCATTGAGCAATGGAAGAAGGTGGCCTGGTCTGATGAATCATGTTTTCTTTTACATCATGTGGACAGCTGGGTGCGTGTGCATTTCCTGGGGAAGAGATGGCACCAGGATGCCATCTGGGAAGAAGGCAAGCTGGCAGAGGCAGTGTGGTGCCCTGGGCAATATTCTGCCGGGAAATCTTGGGTCCTGGCATTCTTGAGGATGTTACTTTGACAGGTACCACCTACCTAAACTTTCTTGAAGCCCAAGTACTCCCTTTCATGGCAACGATATTCTGTAATGGCAGCGGACTCCTCCAGGAGGATAATACACCCTGCCACACTGCAAAAATTGTTCAGGAATGGTTTGAGGAACATGACAAAGAATTCAAGGTGTTGACTTGGCCTACAAATTCCCCAGCTCTCAATCCAATCGAGCATCGGTGGGACATGCTGGACAAAAAAGTCTGATCCATGGAGGCCCCACCTCACAACTTACAGGACATAAAGGATCTGCTGCTGACGTCTTGGTGCCAGTTACTACAGCACAGACTATCAGAGGTCTTGTGGAGTCCATGCCTCAACGGGTCAGAGCTGTTTTGGCAGCACAAAGAGGACCTATATATACAGTTAGGTCTGGAAGTATTTGAACAATGACAGAGTTTTTGTGATTTTGCCCTTTTACGCCACCACAATGGATTAAAAAAAAAAAACAAAAAAAAACAAGATGTGATTGAAGTGTAGACTTTCAGCCTTATTTTAAGAGGTTCCACCTCTTAATATGGCATTTACCATTTAGGAATTACAGCCATTTAAAACAAAGTACTTCCATTTTCAGGGGCTCAAAGGTATTTGGACAAAGTGACATAATTGTAAATATAACCATAATTTT
>CM075009.1:11439776-11451943 GCA_037576675.1 Pangasius sanitwongsei | reverse complement strand
CTCTCTCTCTCTCTATATATATATATATATATATATATATATATATATATATATATATATATATATATATATACACACACACACAAACAGCAAGGCGAAAAGATGAATATGGAAGTACAGCTCAGAATTTCAGCTTTCATTTCCTGATATTTACATCTAGATGTGTTAAACAGTGTAAAATATGGCACCTTTTGTTTGAACCCACCCATTTTTCAAGTGATCAAAAATATTGGAACATGTGTTTCTTGTTGATCAGATGTGCTTTGTTAGATTGATTGTTTAAACAATTAATAGTGCTGATTGTCTACTCTTGGTCTGAGCACTGGGTTCCTCCTTTGAAGACTGCATTTGCTGTTAAAAAGGGCACAACAACATGAAGACAAGAGAGCTGTCTATGGGACAAAAGCAAGCCATTTTGAAGCTGAGAAAAGAGGAAAAAATGGTCAGAGCCATTGCACAAGCATTATGCATAACCAATACAACAATTTGGAATGACCTGAAAAAGAAGTACTAACAACCAGACATCAATTAAGACAGGTCACCCAAGGAAACCAACAGCAGTTGATGACAAATACTGTGAGAAGTATGAAGAAAACCCCAAAAACAACAGGCAGTGACATCAACAACAACCTCCAGAGGGCAGTGGTGATGGTATCACAATCCCTGGTCTGAAGAAGACTTCAAGACCAGAAATATAGAGGCCATACCACATGCAAACCACTCCTCAGCAGTAAGAATCAGAAGGCCAGATTGGAATTCACAAAGAAATACAGAGATGAGTCATAAAAGTTCTGGAACCAAGATTAACCTCTACCAAAGTGATGGAAAGGCCAGAGAAATGCATCTAATCTAATCGGGAGGAACGTCAGCATGCATGTTGTCTTTTATACCAGAATAATGCTTCAATCATTTGCAAAGGGTGGAAGGAAACATCTGGAGACAGGATGTTTACAGTAGATGAATTATATTTGCAGAAGCTTTTCAGATGGAGAAAGTATTTAGGTCATTTATTTGATAAGATATCCAGAGAGGCTTAACTCACTGTATGTTAAAAGGATCTTCATATGACAATGTGTACCACTTATCTATCTCCTTATGTACATTCTATTCACTTATCTTATGGTGTTACATAACATCCTTGTACAGAATACACTCACAAATAATAAGAAGACAAAAAAACAGATTTTAAGCATAAGAAAAATAAAGGAAAATCAAATAATTGCACACAGCTAGACAATGACCCAAAACACTGTCAACATATCAGGGGAAAAAAATGGAAGGTTTTAGATTGGCCAAGTCAATCACCAGACCTTAACCCAATTGAGCATGCAGTTCACCTACAGAGGAGGAGACTGA
The DNA here is from genome assembly GCA_037576675.1 of Pangasius sanitwongsei. Lineage (NCBI taxonomy): Eukaryota > Metazoa > Chordata > Actinopteri > Siluriformes > Pangasiidae > Pangasius > Pangasius sanitwongsei. The sequence goes on along the minus strand of CM075009.1, from coordinate 11,450,587 downwards.
AGGAAGAACCCCCCCCAAAACAACTAAAAGAAGCTGTGGCACAAGCCAGGAAAAGGATATTAAAAAGAAGAATGCAACAGTTTGGTGCTGTCGGTGGGTCACCAGCATGATGCAGTTATTGCAAGCAGGGGATATGCAACCAAATATTAAGTGTTATTTACTTTAATTACTTTTGCTTTGTGCAGTTTCAAATGCCTAAAAAATGCATCATTGCGTTTGCTTTTGATATTCTTATACATGTTGTAACCCTTTTGTTATTGCAAACAACATTTTTAGGCAGAGGCTCCTATCTTTAGGAACATGGCTACCACCGAGTGCCTCTGTTGTTGGGGAATGAGTGGTCTTTCATCTTTGTCTTTGTCTAGTGCAAGTTTATTGGCTGTCTGATTAGTTGAATGTTCCTCCCAATTAGACTGATTGCATTTCTCTGTAAACTGGCAGACAGAATACTTCTGTAAACTTATATAGATAATAGTTTAACTAAATAATATAGCTGCACACAGCAAATAAGGGGCCCAAGCACTTTCTGTCCCCACTCCTTAGTGACAAAGGAAGACCAGCAGCCACTGGCATGATCAGTACTTGCTCATGGAGATTTACTAAATTTGAAGGCCAACCATTAAGCTGTTTTTGAGATATTGCCTTGCCTCCTGTTTTTTGGTAGCACTCTCAAGTTGCATATGAAGTCAAATCTCATTTCTTAAATTTAAGTCATGCAGTTAAAAATATGTGATAATTTTGATATCAATACATAAAAGCATTGCTGAGATATGCCCTCTCTTCCTGTTTGGCAGCTAAGCCATCAAATGCAGCTGCAGGTTATGAATTAAGAAAACCTAGGAACAAGGGGGGTGGGGGGGGGGGGTGGACTGGTCTATCTATTCTGTCATCCAAATTTAATCATAATTGGACAAAAATTGTAGTAGAAGAAGCAAAGAAAAAGTTGTTACAAAAACTTATATTTTCCTATTTGGAAAATTACAAATTCTTTACATGACAAACTCATGGCACCTTCCTGGGAATCAAGAGAAAGAAGAGACAGAAGAATCTTATGAGCAGTTTTACTAATTTGTGAATTATAGCTTCCCTAAGAGGAGATTTAGACAAATCTTTTTGGAGTCCCTTAGGACAAGGTCATTTATTGTCACACCATTGATGAGATATGCCCTCACTTCCTGTTTGGAGACTTCAGTGTTAAATTTGTTTAAATGTTATAGACATGCCATCCATCATATCAAAAATCTGAGGAAGGGCTGTTAATCGGGTTGGTCTCTCAATGCTCTCTTCCAAATTTCATGTTTAGTCAACAAAATTTGTAGGAGAATAAGCAAAAAAGTCTTTGTTAAAATTCAAAATGGCCACATTCATGTTTGAGAAATCACAAACTCCTTAGCTCACGTACACTTGGAACCTTCAAGGGAATCAATAGAACCAAGGATCTTGATATGACCTTGAGCAGTTCAAAAGTTATGAGCAGTTTTATGAAATGTGCTAATTACAGCACTACCTAGAGGTGAATTTAGACAAAATTCTTGGAGACCCTGAGGATGAGGCCCTTCAGTTACATACAACGTTTGGTAAAAAATATGTCACACTGTTGCTGAGATATGCGGTCATTCCTGTTTGGCAGCGTTGGCAACAAATTAGTTTGCACATTATGGAACCGTGTCTTACATCAGAAATATAAGAACAAACTTTTTTCAGAGTGGTCTCACAATGCTGCATGCCAAATTTGGTGGTGATTAGACAAAAATTGTAGGAGAAAAAGAGGTTTCTGAAAAAAATTAAAATGGCCAAAATTCAAAATTCCTGTTTGAGAAATCACAAAAATCGTTACATCCACCACATCAGCACCTTGACAGGAATAAAGTGGAAAAAGAATCTTGAAAGTTTAGTGGTTAAAAAAATGCCAAGCAATCTTAAAAATGTGTTCATTATAGCACCACCTAGAGGTGAATTTACAAAAACCTTCTTCAACACCCTAAGGGTCAGATCCTACAAATATAACACACAAGTTCATTTGAGTGTTATGGAGGAAAGTGCCATATACAAAAAAATCAAAGATACAACTTTTTTTGGAATAGTCTTGTGATTATGTGATTCAAATTCGGAGAAGGGGGAAAAAAATTTTTTGGAAAAAAAAAAAATCAAAATGGTGGAAAATCCAGTATGGAGGAAAAACACATCATGGGATCTGTTGAACTCGCTTGACCCAAAGAATCAGAGGAATGTGGTTGTGGAGGTATTAGTGTAAATATATGTCCATTTTGCCTGGCGATAGAGGGCTTGAGTGGCATACAACAAAATTTCTGTGAAGGTAGCTGAGATTGTCCTGTATCACAAAAAGCATATGAAGCTTTCTAGATTCCCACAGGAAATATAAATAATAATAATAATAATAATAAGTAGAAAAAGTAGAAGAAATAAGAAAACATACAATTATTATAGGGTGTCTACGCATCTTCGGTACAAAGATTCGTAAATATAGCCTCAAGCGGCGATCTGCAGGATCCAGGCACTTTTGGCAAATAGTTCCCCCAGTGGCCAGTTCTTGCCAAGATACATAGAACAATAAAGAGATCATACATGAACATACTTGATTGATGATTGAAAATCCAGTTACAGATTAGCAGGTTGATGCAGCACACCAAATTTCAGCTCAATTAGACTTTTGGTTTCTGAGAAACAGATTTTAGGACTTAACTCCAACCATAATCATACTACAATCTTTGCAGACGTCCTCAGATCCTTGTACTGATCATGTCTTTCAAGTTTGGTTAAAATCCAAATTCAATCAACAATCATGAATTACAGCTATTTACGTAATCCAGCTCCACATTTATTGAAGTATGGTGGCCATTTTGTTTAAAATTGTCAACATGTATGTGATGATTATTGAGGTTCACCCTTTGCTGTGTAGTTTGACATCAAAATGGATAGACAGAGAAGGATGAGTGTGATTTCTCTGCAATTTGTCAAGATGGGTCCTGGTCTCGCCACATTTGTCTATGTGAATTTTCATGGTTGTAGCTTGAGAATTTATTGAATTTAATTGAATGATTTTATTTGTAAAGGGAGGAATAAAGGGATAAAAGATGAGTGGAAGGTCAGACACACCAGCACACCTCGTGGATATTAGGTGGATGTAGGTTAAAAGCCCTAGACCAAAATTTTGCTGGACCTCTACTACTACTACTACTACTAATAATAATAATGATAATAATAATAATAATTTGATAGGAAGAATGTTGGATTTGTCAAGTGAACATAATAAATATAGCCACAAGCAGCAATCCCAGTCCATGCACCGTGTTCAGACTGCACCGCAGGTAGCTAGTTCTCACTAACTTGCATAGAACACTTAAGCAACCACAGATGAACATACTATTACAATATTGTGACTGTAGCTGAATGCTAAAATTATAAGATGATTGGCTGATGGCCACAATGTTTATAAAGTAACCTAGTCAACAGTAAAAATCCTTTCACAGTTTAGCACAACTACGCAGGACAATAGATTTAAGCTTGATTGGACTTACAGCCTGAGAAACAGTTATTTGAATCTAATCCCACCCCATATTAAAATCTTTAAGATGAACTGTTTTCTTATACAACCATTGTATTGTAGGAGTGCATCATGACTCAAACATACAAGCGCAGGACACATGTTGATTGGGAAAAGAATTTGAAATAATTGGGATAAGAATTTGCAAATGTCTTTGGACACAGTTTTGACATGTTCACTTAGGGCGTACTCACTTTTGTTGCCAGCTATTTTGACAATAATGGCTGTATGTCAAGTTAATTTCAGAGGACAGTAAATCTATACTGCTATACAAGCAGCACATTGACTACTCTAAAATATATCCAAATTTCATTTCTATAGTATTATCCCTTGAGAAGATATACTAAAATGGTTGCTGAAATGTGAGGGGTGTACTCACTTTTGTGAGATACTTGTATGTCCAACACCCTAATATTGGGAAAACACCTAACTAGTGCTGCTGGTCCCCTTAAAGGCCTAGCTAATTTCCCATACTGTAAGTCTCCTATAACCAGAGCTTTTTCACCAGGGCTCGTGGGGGTCGCAGTCTCGCGACACAGCATAGTAGAGGACTCTGACAAAGAGACAAGTCAGCATTACCACACGAGCACAACCTGCTCACCTCTCAGTGTCCGCCGCGCCCTTTTATACTCTCCTGTCTTCTCGTTGAGGGTGAGGAGCTGCCGCCTGCATTATTGGCCACCAGCCATGCTTTATTCTGGCACCCCACCTCGTAGCCTTGTGCTCCGGCGGTTTCCACAGCATCAGTGCTGAAGTGGCGCTGCCCCTTCAGCACCATGCCGGTAGTTGCACGAGAAGCGTGCAGCCTTTTATGTGCGCAGGTGGAACGCCCACAGCCACACAGTGTTGATATGAATTAATAACCACAGAAAACTCCTCAAAACTCTTATTTCATGTCAGCTCTTTCTTGGATGCAAGTTCACCTACAGTATTATCCAACTGAAGCACTAATGAGCTAATAAAGATCTACAGTCAGGTCCATAAGTATTTGGACAGTGATGCAATTTTTGTAATTTTGCCTCTGTACACCACCACAATGGATTTAAAATGAAGCAATCAATTAGTGATTGAAGTGTAGACTTTCAGCTTTAATTCAAGGGGTTTAACAAAAATATTGCATTAACCATTTAGGAATTACAGACATTTTTTACATGGTCCCTCCATTTTCACAGGCTCAAATATAATTGGACAAATCATAAATATTAGGATTATTTTTAATACTTGGATGCAAATCCTTTGTAGTCAATGTCTGCCCAAAGTCTCCAACCCATGGAAAACAGTCACATCATCAATAAACACCAGTGACCCTGTTCCATTGGTAGCCATACATGCCCATGCCATAACACTTCCTCCACATGTTTGACACATGATGTAGTATGCTTTGGATCATGAGCCCTACCTTTCCTTTTTTTTTTTTTTTTTTTAGCAAAGTCTAATTTGGCCTTTCTGTTTTTAGTGTTGCCAGTGGTTTGCATCTTGAGGTAAACCATCTGTATTTACATTTGAGAAGGTGTCTTGATTGTAGACCTTAACAATAATAAGCCTACCTCCTCAAGAGTGTTCTTGACTTGGCTAGATGTTGTGAAGGGTTTTTTTTTTCTTCACCAAGGAAAGAATTCTGTGACCATCCTCTTTAGTTGTCTTCTGTGGTCTTTCAGGTCTTTTGCTGTTGCTGAGCTCACCAGTGCATTCTTTAAAGAATGTACCAAATTGTTGATTTGGCCACTCCTAATGTTTCTGCTATCTCTCTGATAGGTCTGTTTTGTTTTTTCAGCCTAACAATGGCCTCTTTTCTTGCATCAACACCTTTTTGGACCGCAAAGCTACCAAATTCAAACAGTTAGAATCAACTCCAGACCTTTTATCTCCTTAATTTGTTATGAACTAAGGAGGAAACAGGCCACATGTCTCACTGGCCATTAAAACTGATTATTATTCAATTGTCCGATTACTTTTGAGGTTGTGAAAATGGAGGTACTATATAAAAAATGGCTGTAATTCCTAAGTGGTTAATGCAATATTTTTGTTAAACCCTTTGAATTAAAGGTGAAAGTCTACACTTCAATCACATCTTGATTGCTTCATTTCAAATCCATTGTGGTGGTGTACAGAGGCACAATTACAAAAATTGTGTCACTGTCCAAATACTTATGGACCTGAATGTATGGTTGAGCATTCTGCCTCACATTTACAAATTTCATTTTAACACTAAATCCCATTTCTTAAAGCATGTTTTAGTATAAGTTTCATGCTTATGCAATTTTGATTATCAACGTACTTTGCTATTTTTATTGTTATTGCTTATATTAGAATAGTATGCACAATGCACAATTTTACACACAATCTAACCAGATAAGTTTCATAGTTACACCGGATACACCAAATATTAATGAATTAGGAAACTGTCATTAGAATTCATGAAGGAATTTGACAGTACACAACTTTAATAAGGGTCACTATGTTAAATAAATCTATACAGTGTCCCCATATGTTTCCACTCAAAATATTCTCATTGCATATGTTATTCTTTTCATATATTAATCAATTTGCCAATTTCAATTACATAATGCACAGGGTTGGACAACTAATCCAATTTAGTAGAGTGCAGTAGTATTTCTGGTCTCCCTTCAGAGAAATGGTTGGCAGCTGCCGACACTACAACATATTAACCACTCAACAAGGGCAGTTTTACCTGGCAGAGAAGCATTATTTCGGTAATATTCCAGACCTCATCAATTACCACCAGCACAATGCTGCAGGTAAAACCCCTTTTCATGCTACTCACATACAAAAGCACTTTTCTAAATTACTAATTTATGAACAGTTGTTTGATTCCTGCTATGGCTTCAGGACTGGTGAGCAGACTAAAATACATTGTGTCAAATCGAGCTCAGAACGCTCCATCCATTGCAGGTCTGGGTTATGGTGAGTTTGTATTTTAACTGGAATAGGCTTGACTCAGCTTTCACAAATCAGCTTATAATAAAATTCAGTTCTTTTTTGTGAGTTTAACATCCCTGCATTTTTAAATCTTTTGTTAAATGTTTAAATTCTAAGAGGCTAAGAAATTGTTTCCTTTATCTGCTTTAGGAGTCTGGGAGATTGATCCCCGCCAACTCACTTTTATTAAAGAATTAGGCAATGGACAATTTGGGGTTGTTAAGTATGGAAAGTGGCAGGGTCGGCATGACGTAGCCATCAAAATGATCAAAGAGGGTTCTATGTCAGAGGATGATTTCATTGAAGAGGCTAAAGTCATGATGTGAGTCAGTTGAAATTGTCACATATTTTTAATAATAGAATATACACTCACTGAGCACTTTATTAGGAACACTGCACTAATACTGGGTAGGACCTCCCTTTTTTCTCAAAACAGCCTCAGTTCTTCGTGGCATAGATTCCACAAGATGTTGGATTCATTCCTTTGAGATTCTGGTCCATATTGACCTGATCGCATTACGTAGGTCCTGCAGATTTTTCAGGTGCACTTTCATGCTGGAAATCTCCCGTGTTACCACATCCCAGAGGAGTTCTACTGGATTCAGAGTCGGTGACTGGGAAGGCCACAGAAGAACACTGAACTCATTGTCATGTTGATAAACCAGTTTGAAATGAGTTTTGTTTTGTGACATGGTGCACTATCATGCTGGAAGTAGCCATTAGAAGATGGATAAATTGTGGCCATGAAGGGATGCACATGGTCATCAACAATACTCAAATAGGCTATGGCATCCAAACGACGATTGATTGGTAGTAAAGGGCCCAAAGAGTGTCAAGAAAACATTCCTCACACCAGCTAAACCACCTCCACCAGCCCGGACTGTTGACACAAGGCAGGTTCGGTCCATGGATTCACGTTGTTGGTGCCAAATTCTGACCTTACCATCTGTATGCCTCAGCAGAAATTGAGATTCATCAGACCAGGCTACTTTTTTCCAGTCTTTAACTGTCCAATTTTAGTTAGCCTGTGCCCACTGCAGGTTCTGGGCTGACAGAAGTGGAACCAGACATGGTCTTCTGCTGTTTTAGCTCACCTGCCTCAAGATTTGACATTTTGTGCATTCTGAGATGCTTCTCTATGCACCACATTTGTACAGAGTAGTTATCTGAGTTCCTGTAGCCTTTCTGTCTGCTCAAACCAGTCTGGCCATTCTCTGTTGACCTCTCTCATGAACAAGGCATTTCCAACTGCAAAACTGCCACTCACTGGATTTTTCCTTATTGCACCATTCTGAGTAAACTCTAGAGATTGTTGTGCATGAAGATCTCAGGAGATCAGCAGTTACAGAAATACTCAAACCAGCCCGTCTGGCACCAACATTCATGCCACTGTCAAAATCACTGAGATCATATTTTCCCCATTCTGGTGGTTGATTTGAACATTACCTGAAGTTGCTGGCCCGTATCTCCATGATCTTTGTGCTCCCACATGATTGGTTTAGATAATTGCATGAATGAGTAGGTTCTGTGGTTCCTAATAAAGTCCTTGGTGAGTGTAATATACACACACACACACATATATATACTGTGTATATATATATATATATATATATATATATATATATATATATATATATATATATATAGACACACACACACACAAAACACAACAAGTAATACCTCTGTTCTTTATAAAATTAGGAAACTTCATCATGAAAATCTAGTTCAGCTGTATGGTGTTTGCACAAAACAAAGACCTATTTACATAGTAACTGAGTTTCTTCCCAATGGATGCCTACTGACCTACCTACGGGAGTCCCTGCAACACCCCTCTGCTGTTCAGCTCCTTGAGATGTGTAAAGATGTGAGCGAAGGAATGGCCTACCTAGAATCCCAACAGTACATTCACAGAGACCTTGTGCGTTTTACCACAAAAATCATAGCAACATTAAAAAAAAATTAAATTGAACTGTGGTATGGAAACTATTATGATTTGTCTTTTTAGGCTGCCAGAAACTGTTTAGTGGCTTCAAATGGGACTGTTAAAGTGACTGATTTTGGACTGTCACGGTAAAAAAAGATTCACCTTTTACCTTCACTATCCTCCAAAGTACTTTTCATAAAACACCACTCTTTAGGCTTCAACTGATAAGAATGTACTTTCTCTTACTATAGGTATGTCCTTAATGATGAATATACTAGCTCTGTTGGCTCACAGTTCCCTGTACGCTGGTCACCTCCTGAAGTACTCCTTTACCACAAATTCAGCAGCAAGTCAGATATCTGGGCATTTGGTTAGTATGTGTCACACTTTCAAAATATATTTGCTATGTTGAATGAATAGGATTATTAAGGAAAATAATACAATTGCCTTTCCACAGGTATTTTAATGTGGGAAGTCTACACACTAGGTAGAATGCCATATGAACGTCTGAATAATACCGAGATAGTGCATGAAGTTACTGCTGGCTATAGACTGTATCGCCCTCAGATGGCCAATGACAGAATCTACTCCATAATGACCAAATGTTGGCATGAGGTACAGACTGGGCTGTCTTGAAACAGAGGAGATATCCTGGTTGATGAAAATCTAAAAAAATCAAAGGAGGTGGTGACTGATACAAGCCTTTCTTTCTCATTTCAGAAACCAGATGAACGGCCCACATTTCAGGATCTTGTGCTGGTCATTCAGGATTTGCTTGACAATCTGCACTAGACCACAAACCTAGTGACAGTAAATGCCTGATTATGAAGGTAGCCCTGAAAAAGAGATAAAGACTTAGTCCTGAACTGCAGCTACATTTAAGATTAGTAAACATAAATAGATTATTTAAGATTTTGTGTAACTTTCTATATGAATGCTTTTTATATTATGTTTCTACTTTTTGCCCGCTCAAATTGTAATGTTTACTGTGTTCAATTCTCCTCAGCTTCCAAAGTCAATTATCATGAATGTACCTACAAATTCAAAATTAAATATTCTGATTGCTTTGCACTGCATGAAAAGAGCTGAATATGGAACAGTAAACTCCAGCTCACACAGCTAAAATATGGAGGTATCCTGGAATTTGATGCCCAGAAAGGCTTAATTCCACCATTTCGTAAAGATCCAAATAGTTTTGGATAATGGAGTGTTTCATGAATGAATATAAATATGGATGGATATGTGATTGGCCCATGCAGTAGCGGCCTGCACAGTACAGTCATAAATGAAATTCCAGTGCAGTCATAAAATGATAAAATAAATAAAATGAAAAAGAAAAGAATCATCTAAATATTCATGTCTAATAAATTGTCAGCATAGCCATCTATTGGGCATTTATTGTTTCATGTAATTGACTATTTGTGGATAATATTTGAAGGAAATGTTTGCTGCATAACAACAGGTAGAATTGTGTAAACTGATTTCCCAGTATTACAGAGTGGCAGCTGGTCATGATATTAGATTAGATGGATAATATATCTATCAATATCTTGACAATTAAACAATTAGTCCTGAGCAAAGCATTATATCACAAGGTGTCATCGAGAACAATTCTGTCGTCTGTCCCAGTTTGTACTTTCAGTGGACAATGTGTGCTTTGTCCACCAACTTTTAGTTTCTCTTCCAAGCACATTTTTCAGGGAAAATATGATGATAGATAAATAATCCTCCTCATTCATGTTTATTACACATGCTACTGTATTTTACATGCGCCTTCTCAGTCACTGCTGATGCTGTGTTACAGATGCGTCAGCAAAGCAGTCTGAATATAAATATTAAATACAAATATTTAATAAAAATATTTTTATGTTATATAAAAATATTTCTTCAACACATACAAAATCTTGGGAGTGTCTCACCCTGCATAATCACCTGAAGTGACTGTCACTAACAATCTGTATGACTGGGTGCTTTTGTGCTCGGTTCCATAAAATGTCCAAATAATCCACTTTAAGACTGATGTGGATGCCAAAAATGAAGCCTTTTTTATATCTGTCTTTTTTATCTTTGAAAGACAGGGGGTTAAGCCCTGCTAGCACATTTATACCAGCTGCCCCAGTACTGTATATTTAATGGGTGACGTGACTACACCTACAACTCCACAATCATTGAAATATGCAGTTCCCATAAAATATTCAATTCAATTCAATTTTATTTGTATAGCCCTTTTAACAAAGGACATTGTCACAAAGCAGCTTTATAGAAATAAATGGATTCACAAAAATATATTGTAAATATTTGAATATATCACTGTGAATTTATCCCTAATGAGCAAGCCAGTGGTGACGGTGGCAAGGAAAAACTCCCTGAGATGATATGAGG
>CM075009.1:11412444-11433357 GCA_037576675.1 Pangasius sanitwongsei | reverse complement strand
ATTTGGCAAACATTTGATCCAAATGCCATGAAATTTGGTCCCGGGAAAATGGTCCCATTGAATGAAATGGAAGTTGGTGCTGAGATGGCTGGGAAACTTAATGTGCCTATGTGGACTAAGGTCCTAAATGTGAAATGGGTCAAGCGCTGTGGAAACACTTACCGGTCAGGGTTGGCGGTTTGTGTTCAAGTTCAAAATGACATGCCTGTATTTCATGTAATCCAGAATATTTTTATTAAAGATGAGCACATCCTTTTAATAACAACTGCACTGAAAACGTTATGTTTAGATGGACATATCCATGCTTACAAAATTGCACATACCATAGAAGCACCTTCTGTTTTGGAGATTAAGGATATTTTGCACCACATCTTGTTTGACATTCTGATGTCTTATGGTTGTGATTCTGATATGTTTATTGTACCATATAGTTTCATGTAATTCTTTTTCATCTCCTCCATTATATTATCACTAATTTTTATTTTAGTATTGTTTTCATTTCATTTTTTTTTCTTTTTTCACAATCACAACACGATGACACATTCACGATGATAAGTGAATTAAGTGTAAGTGTAATGTTTGAAGAGGAGCTTGAAAAATAAAATTGTGAGACATGAGTATACAGTTTGTCGTTGGTTTTATTTTAATACTGAAAAGCAAGTTCTTCATTTTAGGGGTTTTTGAGGGTAAAATATGAATGGTGTAATTCAGAGTTAATTTCGTGTAGCTCTGAACTGAGTAAAATAGTACAAGAGTTAATTTAAAAAAACAGTAAACAGTCATATATAACAGGAAAGAGTAAAATATTAACACTAAATTGAGCATAATTAACTCTGGAAAAACAACTCGATCAAAAGAGTAACTTTTACTCTTTTCAGAGAGGGACCAAATGTTATCTGGCATAGAGTAAAATTTTCTTCAATTTGAGTAAATTTTACTCGGGCAATTTACTGTGTACGTGCGTCGTCGGCGCCATCTTGTCGCCTCCTCCCTAGCTTAATAGTATCGACAGTCAACGTTCAAACAACATGGCTGCAAGACATTTATAAACATGACTGTGCAATAGTACATCCAGGAAACTTTCTTACTCTCTCAGAATGACCAGTCTGTGCTTGATATGCTTCACCTGAGCAATATGTAAATATCAGTGCCTGGCAATATTGATATATCATAGGGATGCTTCCAAAAATGTTTATTCTTAAAGGAATGGTTCTTTGCCCTGCCCTGGGAGCACATACATTAAGGTTACTTTTAAAACAACACTGTAGGTAAAATGAAATCTGTAATTGTATTTTTAGGAGGGGGGGGAGAACAATCTCTTAACTGCCCATTATTCTAGCTAAGTTAATGTTGCCTTAATAAATACATGTTAAAATGGGGAACACTGAAATTATTCATTTGATTGTTAATGGATAAGCATATTGACGTGTTCATGCAGTTTGATAATGTGGTGGAGATCCACTAAAGGATGCACTGCAACATGTCATCCTCAGACAAGACAGAGATATTGGAGTCACATTTCATCAGTCCCTATAAAGGTATGTATACCAAAATGGACTAAAATAATGGTTTGACAAGTTTAATAACATCAAGAAACATGCAAGTATATACTGTAAATCAGTAAGACAATTAGTGTATGATTGGAGTTAACCACCTTAACCCAAAGGGTCTGGTACCGGGCCCAAAGAAAAAAAAAGTGTCTGGATTAAATCTGCCACCAGAGGAGTTGCGCACATATCTGTTTTGGCCACAGTAAAATCAATGTGCTGAAGTGCATCAGTGTGGAGAACCAGAGAGTTCTGTGTGTTGCCGTGTTTGACATGATAGTATAAAGATGTACAAGGTTTCCTTACTTGCTGAATGCACCATGTTTTTTTTTTTTCAAAAGGTGTGTGCACACATTCAGAGGGTAGTTCGGGTAGATAAAGACTTATTATTCATTTGATTATTCACAGTAACAATAAAACCCCATTGATGTGTGACTTGTATTCCTAGTCATGTGTTTTCTTCTTCAAAATGGTAGTTTGAGACACAGACTAAATAAAAATATAGGAATTTTGGGCTTTGTTAGATCACGTTCTTTACGTATTAAATCAATGCAACAACAGTACTGAGACATTGCGTTATTAAATAGTAAATAGTGACGAACTGTTTACAGCACAAAGATACTGATTGTACCAGTTCATTACAGTACTTCAGTGTCCCTTAAACTTCATTCCTCTCAGGTTGCTATCACAACCATTATAGCACTGTCACTTTATGCTAAATTTCATTCTAGTCACAGCTATGGACCTTTGTTTACTTCAGTGTCTTATTGCTGTGTTAATTGTTCTTTGTCATTGGCGTGTTTATGCTGTACTTACCCTCTGTGTAGGAGTATTTATGCAGTACTGCCCCCACTGTTTCACCCTCCTTGCAATCTTTTTATTCCTGTTGCACTTTCTTTATGTCAGCACTGTGTATGTCATACATGTATCTTGCACCTTGGGTCCAGGAGAATGTTATTTAATCTCACTTGTACTGCACACTGTATATGGCTGTGATGATAATAACCAATATTGAATGTGAATATTATAGCAACTAATTAACACACTAGAAACCAGCATAGATTCCTCGCCAAGATACAATCTAGTGACCATCTGGGATCTAGCAACCTCCAAGCAGCACCCTAACAACCAGCTTGCATATCATAGCAAACCTCTAGCAACACCCAGACAACCACCTGGAATATCATAGCAACCATCTAGCAACACCCCAGCATCTGACTGGGTTAGCATAGCAACCACCTAGCAACACCCTAATAACCACCAGGGTTAGCATGGCAGCCACCTAACAACACCCTAGCAACCAACTGGATTTGCACAGCAACCACCTTGCAACACCATAGCAACCATATGTAATATCATAGCAACCACTTGGCAACACCCTAGAAACCACCTGGGTTAGCATTGCAACACCTAACAACACCCTAGCAGGTGTTGGGATAGCACAGGTGGGATAGCACAGCAAATACCTAACAGTACCCTTGCACCACCTGAAATATTATAGCAATCATCTAGCAACCCCCTGGAATACCATAGCAACCAACTAGCAACACCATAGCATCCACCTAGTAACCATCTGGAGCATCATAGCCACTCCCTAGCAACTCCATAGCAATGACCTGGCAACAGCCTAGCAACCACCTGGCATTATTAATTTCATAACTACACGTTTTACCCCTCTAAGGTTTTACCCTTTAAACATGTTTAACCATTTAATGTTTAATCTTTAATATATTCTAACCCTTGTAGTTTTTACTTTTAAATAAACTGTTTTAATCTGTAAACATTTTTAAACATAATATTTTTACCTTTTTTTTTACATTTTATCCTTTAAACATTATAACATTTTAGACTTGTAAGCTTTAACCATGTAACTGTTTGGTGTTTTAACATTTTAAAAACAATAACAATGAAAATTTGCTGCATGCACCGAAAAAAGACTGAAACAGTCTTGAAACATTAATGTTTTAATAAAATTGGTTTATATTAAATGTTTAACAAAAATAATGCGTATGCTACACAGACACCTTACTTCACTAAGTCGACAAGTCATTTGTCGTGTCAAGACCAAGCTCAAGTCTACCTGCACGAGTCCACCGAGTAAGGACACCAACAAGACACCATTCACTCTGCTAAGTAGCACCTTCTTCCTCTCTCTACCCCTTTTCTCCCACTCTTTACTGTTAACTTGCTAACGTGTCATCAGTTCATCCCTGTTGTTTACCATAGGCACAGAGTATGCAATTTAGACAACCTATGCTGTCTGCAGGCAGCCTCAGCAGACGTTCTCGTTCTCGTTCTTGATCAGGCTATGGAACTGCCAATTAGTAAGGCTGATTTCATTCCTGCCTTTGCCACCCACTCCAATCTCAGTGTGCGGGCTCTGCCTGAGACCTGAATCTGAACAGAGAACAATGCAACACCCATTGCTGTGGCCTCCAATTTCAACTTCTCTCACACCCCATGCCCCACCAGGCGAGGGAGTGGCACCAAATGCGCTTTATCACTTTATCGTCCTCCAGGTCAACTGGGCAAGTTCAACAAAGAGGTTGACATGCTGCTATCCACCATCCCGAATGATGGAACTCCTCTTCTAGACAAACTGCATGCATGCATGACTTTCTTGCTCTCCTGCCCATGTTTGACCTCAAGCAGGTCCCCACCCCAGCAACTCACAAAGCCAGCAAACAGCTTGACCTCATCCTCACACATAACTGCACCACACACGATCTTCTTATTATTCCACTCCACACCTCTGCCAACAAGGTTACATCAATCAGAAACCAATTCTCCACCCCAGACACCCACAGACACGCTTCTCCTACATGCAACTCTCAACTCTTCTCCTTCTTCCCTCTTTCACAGATGGATGTCTCCAAGCTCCTCCTCTCTAGCTGTCCTACAACCTGTCCTCTAGTCCCTATCCCTTCTTCAGTCCATGTCTCTCACACTGCACTCACCTGCACTCACACGCATCTTTAACATAGCACTCTCCACAGGCACCTCCCCCACCTCATATACGCAGGCCTGGGTTACTCCGCTGTTTAAAAAACCAACACTTAACTCTGCTGCTGCTGACAACTACAGACCTATCTCGCTCCTCCCTTTCCTCTCCACTTTTCTCACAAAAAAACAACCTCCTGGAAACCAAGCAGTCTGGCTTCAAAAGCAGTTCAAAAGCAGCTTCAAATTGACCCTATCTCACTGATCATACCACACAGCTACTAGTCCAGGCTCTTGATATCTCAAAACTGGACTACTGCAACCTACTACTCCTGGGCCTCACAGGCACAGATTCATGTCTAGCAGCGGCCTTTGCAGCTTGGTCTGCAGCAGGATCACCCCTTGTGTTAAATCAGCTCTAGAGCCTCTCTCAGAACAGTTTTGCAACAAGCAGCATGGAATGTGTGGTCGGTGAGATTTAAGAAAAAATGTTATGTGTGGTTTACATAAAAAACATTACGTTTCTTATCAAAACATGATTGCATTGCTCATGCTAAACCTAATTTAAACAAGTTTCTAATTACAAGATTTATTATGTAACATCAACGTGATCAAGTCACATAGTACAGGTACTATAACTATAGTACTTAAATTAACATGGCTAAAATGTGTGTGGTAGAATAGCGCAACAGTAATGTGGTTGTTGTAAAATGCCAGTAATCTGGGCTTGGTTTAGATGAGTGTTTGGCTTGAGTGAGTTTTTTTTTTTTCTTCAGTTTAGAAAGTCGGTTCATGTGTGCACATGTAAATATAAATATCCTTCCTCAGAGAGCACAGAATTAATTCTCCTTTCTTGCCAATGGATACTTTAGTTCTTTTCTTAGATTTACAGTTTCACTATTGAAAAAACTGGTTTAAATTGAACACAGAAGTCCACACGCTGAAAAAAAGCTCATTGAATTTACTTATTTCAAATGCGCACATCGGTTCCATGTGATTGAATTACATTAACATAATTTGTTTTCGTACATCCATGCGTAAACCATATGTAATATTTTTTCTTACATTTATGACATTTGGCAGACACCCTTATCCAGAGCGACTTACAATTATCTCATTTATACAACTGAGCAGTTGAGGGCCTTGCTCAAGGGCCCAGCAGTGGCAGCTTGGCGGTGCTGTCATTTGAACACTCAACCTTCCAAGCAGGAGTCCAATGTCTTAACCACTGTAGCTACCACTACACTTCTTAAAGCTAACCAACCACGCATTCCATTTTTTTCCAGTGTAATTCAAGTTTACTGTACAATACTGTACTGTGCACACGCTGATAAAATATTAATAATTCAGTTATTAATAGTATTTTTATGTTTGGCATGTGAATTTGATTTACATTAATTTAATTTACATTTGAAGTTTGATCATTAATGCATAAATTACGTGCATTACCATAGCATTCGGTTTTATTTTGCTTCTCGTTATTGTGTTTAGACAGTTTTAGTCATAACTTTTGATGAAAATATAATTTAAATTTGGTCAATATTTCATGCCATATGCCATATTAATTTTTGTGAATTTTACTCTAACTAAAATGGCATCTAATTTTAGTTGAAAGTAACATTTTAGTTGACAAGAAAGTGCAAAATTAGCTACCACAGGCTCAGTGGTTAAGCAGTTGGACTACTGATGGGAAGGTCATGAGTTCAAGCCCCAGTACCACCAAGCTGCCACTGCTGGGCCCTTGAGCAAGGCCCTTAACCCTCAACTGCTCAGTTGTGTAAATAAGATAAATGTAAGTCACTCTGGATAAGGGTGTCTGCCAAATATTCAAACATCTTAAGTATTAATTTGAACATGTGGCAACATTTACCAAATGTGTTTTTACAGACAGAGCATATTCACAACGTGATTTACACATCATGACTATCACATATAGTTGTGCATCCGTGTCATTTTATGCAGATGCAGGTTGTAATATTGCATTTATGTTGTGTATGAATCAGTTGAATCAGGGTGAGTTAATTAACCTGCTAGTAAAGTGCTTTAGTTTCCTGGTTTTCATTCACTCAGCTCACGCAGCTCAAGCAGCTCATTCCTGCTGATATCTATAATAATTCTTTATTCTTTATGAGTGCATTATTTAAAACAATCACATTATTTCTAGATTTTTCTTCAAGAAACATAGTTTTCATATTTTCGTCAACAGTATGTTTAAATTAAGAACGAATAATTATAGTCATGATGAATATTTTTGTCTGGTCTTGGTTATTGTTGAGGGAAAAAAAAAAACCTTCGTTAATTAACATTTTCGTCATGTCATTTCTACAAGAATAACATTGCAGCTCAATGTAAATGCTTAACATGGCATAACATAGCTACTAAAGACGACGTCCAGGAAGGTAAAACAAATTTTATCACACGTTCCTTGTCTTTCATAATTTACCACTAAACAATGACACCTTAATCCAAGGAGAAAAATAATATTTTTATGCTAACATTTCTCTCCCCTATATAATCCTATTAAAAACCTACTAAGACAGAGATAGAGCCAATAATCTATAAGGAAAGCGTAAAGTATTAAGTTAAAATTTTCATACATTGTAGCTTTACATGGCCAAGCCTGTTTTGTTTTCCACCTCAATACAGTGGTCTACTCATTGGTAATGCTTAGATGATCAATAATAAATGTACTGTAGCATATCCTATGTAAACATAAACATAAAAATAAGCATTAACTGCATTTAATTAATTATTATTAATAGTATTTTAAGTTATAATATCTTAGCAATTATTATTTAATTGTAGGCTGCGTATCTCTTATTGCTATATTAATATTTTGGTCATTCAGATTTCTAGTCCTAATTACAGTCACTCAAAGAAATCCACTGAGTAGACTATGGTACTTAAATCCTATCTAACTAAGAAACAACACATGCTACAGTATGGTGCGATAAGTAGAAACGGTGAGTGAACCACCCCCAGGTCTTTATCCCCACCACTTTTCAAAATAATGTGACACCTATGTATTGCCTAAGCAAATAAATTATTGATCAATTTTCAGCACAATTAAGCTTTATTAAATATAATTTGCAAAGAGTATACATTAATTAGTATCAGAATTATTTTAATCCAATGATTTTAGCAGTAATTGCATTTTGTTCTGTGGATTTAAAAGACGGACCGAAGTCTGTCATCTGTTTTGGAGAAGTTGGATAAGTTGATCTCTTGTCACCCTCCATTCACGGGGTGTGAGGTGGAATTTTTGACCAACCGGTTTTGCCAGATTCACTCGTCTCGAACTGGGGGCTTTATTTCCCACAATTGCAACTTTAAATCTTGCAATAGTGAGTTTAGGCTGCATCTCACAACTTATTACTACTTTCATGACTTTATAAGTCACATTTTTCGTCATTGCATCCATCTTTGCAACAGACAACTCAACGGACATGTCATGCTGTATCCGAATTTGTAGTTGTATTTGGTTTTACTTCTTTCTGAATATAGTCTTTCAGAGCATGCTACACCATCTTAATGGGATTCATATCAGGGGATTCTGGTGGAGTCTTCATCCACATTGTACCCTCTGCAACAAAGACTCTGCTTGCTTCAGTGTGTTTTGGGTGATTGTCCTGGAAAAAGCAGTGATGGACTCCAAAGTTTTCCATAATGTAGGGAGCAGCGGTTTCTTTTATAATAGCATCTTCAAAGAAAATCCATTGTCCCTGTGAAGATTGCAATAGGTCCCTGTCCCAGTCTGGATACTGCTCCCCAAACATGAACTTTCAGTGGGTGTTTCAGCTTTGGTTTGGTTCACGTCAGCCACTCTTACAAAAAGACATGGTGGCAAAGTGATCCAAAGCCACTGTTGTTTCATAAGTGAAAATAACATCATGAAACATCTCCTTCTCATCGATCCATATCTGGGTTTGTTGGAGATGTATCTCTTCATTTTTTCTCTGATCATGGGACAATATTGAGTTCTCCCATACTTCCACCCAAGTTTTTTCCTGATCCTCCAAATGGAATGCTCACTGATGTCCACTCCATTGTTGTGCCAGAGTTGTTTTTTTCACTGAACTTGCCGGCTGTTCGTCATTATGGCTAGTGATGCTGTCTATGGCTGCAAAAAATATCCCCATAATCAAGGGCAAAACATTACATAAATATTCAACACTTTAGGCTCAACCAACACATGACATTGTTGCAACATATTTACATTTGTGATAGCATTATACTGAATGAAGTGGGTAACTTATTTATTTTGCGACAATTACATATGCATGATGTTCATTTTTTGTAATGTCTTCTGATGGTGCTCACCACCAATAGCATGGAATAGCACCAATGGAACTCAAATGGTGGTGTATTTCTCAAGTGGAACTTCCAGCAGACCTCATCATCCTGATGTCTTGGGAATGCAATTTGCTGATCTTGGACATTTTGAGATGCCTAGGCCCTATCTATCAGGCCAATCTAAAAGCTTGATGTGGCATAATGTACTAAAGACAATGACCAGGAAGGCCAAACAAATTTTATCACATGCTCTTTGTATTATGCAGAATTTACCACAATGACAAAACAATGACATCACAATCACCAAAACCACCGTCAACTGGCAAGGAAGCGGCATGTGACGTTATACACACCCTGTTGATAAGTTACAGTCTAAAAACACTCTGAAGCTTTTGTGGTAATTACTGGAGACTTTAACCATGTAAATCTGGATTCCAATCTCCCAACTTTCCACCAGTTTGTTGCCTGCACTACACAGGAAAACAGAACACACAATCTAAGACCTTTTGTATGCAAATGTTAAAGAAGCATACAGAGCTACTACCCTACCCCCACTTGGTAAATCAGACCATAATCTTGTCTTGTTATCGCCTCAGTATGTTCCTGCAGTTCAAAGGCAGCCTATCTCCACCAGGATTGTGAGCAGGTGGACTCAGGAGGCCAGTATGGCCCTGCAGGACTGCTTTGAAACACTTATTTATACAGATGTCAAGGTGTCACTGGGGAAGTGGACAATAAGAGATAATGAGTTGTAGATACTGTAGGCTAGGCAGACCTATAGCAGGAGTGAATTGGGTAAATTCATGTGATGAACAAAAGTTATTGTAATTAATTTTTAAATTGTAAGAACGCTGTCTTTAACTCAAAAAAGCAACTTTATAAAGCATATTTTTGAGTAACCATACTCTGTTGACTCAAAGTGTGAATGTTTTCATCTAAACATCTATGTTTACTGCATTTAGACCTTCTTTAAAATATGTACTGGACCCAAATTACCAAATGAAAAGACAGTTAAGTGGTTAGGAAAAATACTTGATAACTACTGCAGTTCTAAGAAGGGCTGGTAACTTGTTAATAGTTCAAATACAGTTTTACAAATCTTTGCAATAATCTCATTATTATGATGGTAATTTTAGTGCAATAAAAAACTCACTTTTTTCACACAAGACAGTAAAATGGTTAGGACTAATACCTCTAACTACTGCAGTTGCAGACTATGAATTGAGTAATACTCACTGAGAAATTTTTAAATAATGTACACATTATGAATTCAGAATGCATGTGAATAAAAAAAAACTCAGTGAGGGCTACGGACTTTAAAAATATAGTAAACAAAATGGCAAGTAAATTGCACAGCAACTATATGCATTGGTATTAACTGAACACATTTTACTCCGGAAAAAAATTAAATAGCTTATTTCTCCCTCCACCACGTCTTATCATGAGTTATAGCTGTGTTCTTTATGCATGTCTTTCCACATTTCTATCTGCTGAATTCTTTGCTTGAGAGTTTTTCATTTCTCTACATTTCTGTTCATTTTCATAAAGCACATCTAAGTCTTAACAGCTCAGAGGTAGAATTACAGGTACTGTTTTATAAAAAAAAAAAAAAAAAAAAAAACATTCCTCGACTAAATTTGATGTCCTACAACAAATATTTGATTATTGCGCTCATTTCGGTCTTGGGCTCCGTTTGTTTGATACGCATGCACGCGCATCTTTAAAGTTTAACAACGACTCGGTTGCTGTTTTGACAAATTGTTTTGCGAAGTGGAATATGCGCATGACTTTTAATTCATAATATTTACAGGTTATATAAAATAAAAGTAAAATGTAAGTTATGCGTTGTAGAAAAGCATCTCTAAAGTGCATTAAACGTTAAACTATTGTCTTGTTTTTTGGCTCAGTAAATGCGTGAGAGTTGGCACCTCTGCAACTGTCACTTTATATCTCACAGCTGTTAACTGAGTGATATTTATGTACACATTATCTCGTGAATACCTACAGAAAGCGTAGTGAAATGTGCGTTTACAAAGCACATAAAATAATGATCTGCTGAATTAAACTCTCTTTGTAAGTGGATTTGACCAACTATCCAATGTCCGTATTGCTACATATTTGTGTCCATTATTAGGTTATTTTTTATTTTTTATTGATCACGTTCACGTTACATAATTCAGTCTTGTGATTAGAAACTTGTTTAAATTAAGTTTAGCATATACAATTAAATCACGTCTTGATGAGAAGGGTAATATTTTTATGTAAACCTTACATAATATTTTTTTCCGCGTACTGTGTTGAGCTACAGAATGCTGTTCCATGCACCACCTGGTGGATATTGTGTGAAGCACAACAAATGAATTTAAATTCTAAGAAGCGTGCCTGCAGGGTGCCGCGTGATCACGCGTGACGAATCGCGTGAAAAAACCGCATGTTCTTAAAGACCATACTGTTGGCCTTGAAACATGAATGCGAACAGATGTCTGCTCTCAGGTTGTAATGGGAAGCTGATGCAGAGCATAAGTCAATGAGTCACCTTGGACGTTGGAGAAGATCATGTGCAGGTCAGGCACAACAGGGTATTCTCCATCAGCAGGCTTATTAATGGCCCTCAGGTCCTGTACCATTCTCCACTTCCCTATTCCTGGCTTTTTCACAGGGCATTGATGTGGTTCTGATGCCCTCTTGAGCCTCTTTATACAGAGGGTATTGTTTAAGTCTGCAATGCCTTCTGGTCCCAGATAGATGTGCACCACATCCATTAGAGTGAGCTTACTGCCCCACTATTCATGCCATCGTTGACTGTATTCCTCTTGATAGTCTCTTGATTCAAAATTCATAGTGCAATGCAGGGGTGATGCAGTCGGTACAGGGTTTTCCAGATAACCTTGCAGGTATGCAATGTTTTTCCAACTCATCCATATTTTTCTCAGCTCTGTCTCATCAGATAATTCAAACCAGTATACTTGTGCAGTGTGTTTAAGGTCTGGGGATAAAAAGTACATCCCCATATTGGCCTCATTCTGTTTGAAAGGCACTTTTAGGCCTGAGGCTTTACAATAAATTTTTGTGTTGATTTTGCAGAGAATATCTCTCCATAGGATATTAATTGGCAATGCTGGGGCATATAAAAGGGGTGACACTATTGTTTGTTCCTCCTCTACAAGTATTTGGGGCTCAGTAAATCTGACAGTTTGAGGTAGTCCTGAGAAGCCAGTCATCTGTACAAATTTAGAAGAAAGCTCTACTGTTGATTTAAGCTTGTTTATACAAGAATAGGTTGCACCAGGAAAGGCAGGATGTGACCTCCTAACCCAACTAGGATGGGGGGTTCTTGTTCTTTAATCATGGTTACAACTGGTAGTTGGCAGGTGCTTGTGTTCACTGGTAGTGGGTCAACGGCATTCTAAAGGCACCCCTATTTCCAGGCTGCTCCATCATAGTAGTTCTGGCTCTGCCACTGAGGTTGGGGCATCGAGAGCTGGGCCAATTTGTTGATGTTGTTGTCCACCTTGGTCTGAGACTGGTTGCTGACCAATTCTGCAGTTCTGCATACTGCATTCTCTCTGGATATGTCCAAACTGTTTACATCCCCAGCACTGGAGGCCTCTCAATTGACCTCCCCCTTTATTGTTATTGTAGCTCCTCCCTCTGCGTCATCCACTGGACCTTTGACCTCTGCTTGCACCCCTTTTGTAACTTCCTGGATTTTGGGCTTGTACGTAGACTTGGACAGGTGCAGGGGAAGGGATGGTAATACCAGGGATGGTATTAGGGGTTCTGGTATTAATCGTATTAGGAATGGTATTGGGTTACTAGAGTGGTACTAGAGGTTACTGGAGAGGTATTAGGGGTTACTGAATCATGGAGTATGTGGTACCATGACAGCTTGCATGTTAGTTGATTTCTTATTTTCCTTCTTGTTCATTTCAGCCAGCTGTTTCTTTAGCAATGAGATTGACAGTTGATGTAATCTTTAATTTCAGGCCATGGTTCCTGTGAATTTTAAAAGGTTTCTCATCATGGTGATTGGTATTAATAACTGCTGACAGGCTGGCTTCTGTGAAAACCTTTTTAGTCATGTCTTTTCCTGCTACATGCATCAGCATGGCTTTGATGTCTCCTAGGGCCAGGCACTACCCTGCTGTTTGTGCCTCAAATTTGGTTATCCAGTCCTGTCCACCCGCTTCTAATTTTGGTAGGTCGCTTGCCATTCCTTTCATATCAGCAAAGCCCTTGAGCTTTACTCCTTGTGACCATGAAATGAGTGTGACTTTGAGCTTTAATGGCATCCTCTGAGGGGCAGAGGGGTAGGGAGACTTCCTCTGCAAAGACAGAGTGATGTCCTCAGCAGAGCAAGGAGGCCGGGCAGCGAGGGTAGGAGATGGTTCTAGTTGGGTTGGGAGCCCCCTCCTCAAAAAAAAAATTCCTGAGGGAAATTTTTGCCATCAGGCAGTTCTTCTCCAGGAGGGCTTCTTGGACAGTGGAAAAATCTGCTGCATCCATGTTCAGTCAGGCTTTCTGTCAGGGATATGTAGAGGAGACGGATATAAGTGCAGATTATTTATTGTGGAAAATAAAACCAGCCAATCCCATGAAAACAAAAACCAAAAACCTGAACCGTGGAAATAAGGTAAAAACATCTAGGCTACAAGAAAGACTGTGGCACACATGACAACACACGCAAACAACAACAAAAGCTTGACAATGAGATGCCATAAACCAGAAACTTATAAAGTGGTGCTAATCAAGGTGAAACGAGACACCTGATTGAAAATGTGACGTGCTGGGGCTGATGAGAAGTGTAGTTCAGTGTCCCTTTGGTGCTCTCATGACAGTTAATAGTTGTTTTCTCTTTTTCTCTTTCTTGTCTCAATCCTTTAATTTTCCTCTCACTGTTACATGAAGGTCTTCATTCTCTTCATCATCATTTGCTACTTCACTGTATAATCTGTAGAGGAACCATCTTCCTCACCAGCTGTGTCTCTGCTGTCATCGTGTGGTTGGTCTTGGACACAGCATGTTCCCCCACATAACCTTTTCTAGGATCTTGGAGATAAAAGATAAAGATTAAGGTCAGTCTACAGTTAGAGACAGGGGTTGAGGTTAGGTTTTTTTTATTCAGGGGCTTGATAACTGCTAGCTTAAAATATTTTGGTACATAGCCAGTGCTAAGGGAAGAATTGATTATTTTTAGAAGAGATTTGATTGCTTCTGGTATTATCTGTTTGAAGAAAAGTGTAGGTAAGGGATCTAGTACATAAGCTAATCATTTTGATGAAGAAATTAGTGAAATTATTTCAATCCCTCAAAGGGGAGTCAAACATTCTAATTACTGATATGATATGGTTATAATGATATTTTCAATTTTGTTATTAAAAAAATTCATCAACTCCTCATTACTATATATTGTTGGTGTGCGTGCTTCTGTGGTGGTCTTATTCCTAGTTAACTTTGCTATAGTATTAAATAAGAGTCTAGGATTATTTTTGTTATCTTCTATTAGGGTGGAGAGATATGTTGATGTAGCAAGAGCTCTTGCTATCCCTCTCTAGAGGCCGGATGTGCACCTCTAATGCTGCAATCTTCTCCATCAGAGAGCTAACTAATATATACTTATCACAAATAAAGCTATTACTAATGACGAGGGAGGAATGAGTAAACATCCGGTGTATTTGTGCTTCAAAAAAAATGCGTCAGAAGGAAAAGTGAAAAATACAACAAATGAAGACAATAGCGAAAAATTATTGATGAAAAGAGAAAAAATGGTACAGTGTAAACTCCTTCACTCCCTTACTTCTGGGTGGACAGTCTCAGGCAATTCTTACCATGCCTTTAAACATCATATCTCCTTCCAGTTCTAGTCCCTCTTCTTCTTTTATCAGTGGATAGACACTCTTATAACGAGGTGTGGATATCCGAGGTGTTCTTGTCAGTGTAGTTGATGCATCTGGCTTCAAAAACTCCACCTCTTTCGTCTTTTCCTCAACTATCCTTTTCATGTTGTCAAATTTCCTTTTTTTCCACACCGCATGTCTTGAGAAATGTCTCAAGACAATGCCAGCATTTGACCCTATGCAATTTCCCCAATGTATGCTCACCCCAGCTCCCTACAAGGGTACTGAATTCCTTCTGGAAGGATTCCTGCTACAGTGCCAATTTTATTTTGAAAGCCTGGCGCACCCCAAGCCTGGGGAGAGTGAATGGCTGAGGTTCATGTTGTCCCAGCTTACCGACTGAGCACGCCAATGGGCTAAAAACTTTTACTTGTGTCTGCAACACTTTAAGCTTAACTGTGTTTCATAAAACCATTCCAAGATTTCAGTAATTAGTTTGCTAGATAAGCTTTCTTTCAACACATCTATGGTTTGAATTAAGCACAATTTTATTAAGAGCATCACATTACATTACATAATGTTTGAATTACAAGATACTTAAGACAAAATATTGAGAAAACTTACAATTACAGTTGCATGTACAGTACATTGTTTGTTTATCCAGCGTTAACCACAAACTTAACAAGCGATTACAATGTTATATGATACAGTTTAGCTGACATTCATGATGTCTAACCCCACCCCCAAGAACAGTATTTCCAGGAATCCCCTTTGTAATTTCCCAAGGGATTCCTGGGAAAACTGGACCCCGGGGACAGGGAAGAAAGTGTGTTTTAGACAAAAGGAAATCACAAAGAGGTAAATACTATCTATAAAACATTGTACATTAATTCTTTTGACAGAAGCTTTTATCCAAGCTGAATTACTGAACCAAACAGATTAAAGTTATGGGCTTTGTTAAAGGGTTCAACAATAGCAACTGGTAGTGCTGGGATTTGAACTCTCAACCTTCTGATTAGTAGCTCAGATCCTTATTGAGCCACAACCGCCTATCTATACTGGGCACAGATCTTCTTTAATGTGTTAAAAATTAAAAAAGTTACAATAGTTACATTAAAGATATTTAATCTACATTTTATTATTAAATCTGGCTAATAAAAAAATTATACAAATGCTGATGTGTGTTTACAGTAGCAGTGTCCCTCTTCCCGTGCTACAGTGCTTCATCTCAGACTCCCAATTGACCAGAGATGCAGCACTGCACCTTGGGCCTGAGGACTCGTTCACATTCACACTCATTTTCTGTGCAGATAAAATGTCATCCTTGAGAATGTTGAGAGAATGGGCACAGTAATCCCAGGCTGAATACATACTGTATCTGTTTGATTTCTTATTCTTCCTTCTTCCCACATTGTAGGGCACTGTTTCTCTGTGCTGATTCCATTTTTTGTACTTGTAGGATATTGAAAGCTGTGATAGGCCTCTGAGCTTTGTCAGTCAAAAAGCAGTAGTAATCTAGAAAATTTAACAGTAAAATACTTATTATAAGCTGCAGTGGCACAACCAAAGTAAATTCGTGAGCTGTTTTTCACTGAACCACAGAACAAACAAACCATGTGTAGGGTCTTCACTTTCCCAGCACTAGGCATGCATAATGTTGAATTAACAATCCACAGAACAGCAAGGCTCCTTAACCAGCAGTAACATGAAGCACCACTGTGAAACAAAACATAAACATTTTAAATTGATTTATTTTTATTTATAGTCTTGTTTATAGTCTAATTTTAGTTGAATACCACTGTCTATACATTCTTGCCACTTTTTAGTCAGTTAATATATAGTTCAAATATAGTTAATATATAGTTCAGTTAGTTAATTCTAGCTATTAGTTTTGTGTGTGTGTGTGTGTGTGTGAGAGAGAGAGAGAGAGAGAGAGAGATTTGGAGACAGTGTCAGAATGATGGTGAAAGACAAACAGTGAGTCTGACATGCCAGACTCACTGTTGGTATGTGGAATACCATGGGTACAGTTGGAGCACATTATTCCATCATCTTGACTTGTCACTGCCTGCACTGGTCCACAAGAAAACATTTGTCATACCTGCATTTGAGAAGAACTCATCATAAAATTATAACATCATTTGTTAAAATTTTAACTAAGTATTGTAAATAGTCTAGATTTGATTATATAAACAACATATCTCCAAATTGCAGAGTATGTACTTTGCCTAAAGAGCAGAAATTGAAATAAAAAAGCAACACAAAAATTCCTGGGCTATTTTTGAGCATTCTCCAAGACACAGGAGGTTTTGATTGCCTCAGCTACCTCATCTGGAGTCTCTCTGAGCCCATATAAGGAATTCTGAAGGAATCTTATTTTGGGATAATGGAAAATGTAGCTGTGGTTGTGATAAACACTCTTTCAACCTCTTATGGCTAGTGATTGTGGAAGCAGATAGTTTGTCACTTCTAAGCGTAGCTGTCCCTCCCCTTCTGTCTCCTTGTGCTTACTGCATACATTCCCTTTTCTAGTCACAGTCTGCTGCAGTACGACATAAAAGGCAAAAAGGAGCAAAGGTGATGGAGAAGCCAAGAAATGAAGTTATGACCATTGCCAAAGGGGTAAATATTATATAATTGCATTACTGAAAACATTATACCTGACATTTATATGTGGTTTGACCATAAGCAATAAACAAACCTAAGCTTTCATGCAGCTGCAAAGATTCTTATTTTGTACACGAAACTCTGGCCACACTAGTGATGTCTTATTCAACATAATTGAGTTTCATGAATATGTGAAGATGCTGGATGATATCATAAAATAATAATAATAATAATAATAATAATAATAATAATAATAATAAAGCCCTATTATATACATAATATCCTTTTATCTAACTCCTACTCCTACAGTGAGTTCTTGGGATATTCATGGGATATTTTATCCAAGAATGTTGTGTAAAACTAAGATACTACATAACCGCTTATGCTGAACAAATGTAATTTCAACAACAATAACAATATCAATATTATATTTGGTAGTTAAGATTATTTTTCATTATTTAGTAATATACAATAATAGCTGAAGGTGAAAATAAAATGTCTTTTGGTTGCTAGTAGTGTTCAAAGACAACAGAATTTGAACTACTTATGTGTCTGCCACACATTCATGCAAACATAGTATACAGACAGCTACTCTAAATAGAAAGAATTCGATTGGAAGTGTGTGTGTGTGAGTGTGTGTGTGTGTGTGTGAAAGTGAGACAGACAGATAGTAAATGAGATTTACTACTGTTCAAGTCTCAGACTTGGCTTGGTGCAAAGTGCTCACCTCCACCAACATGGGAGAAACAGTGTTTACATAGTCACAGACACTGTGCTGATAATGTAGAGCAAATGTGCTTGCACATGCAAACATTGCCTTTTAAGGTCATTTTTCATTTCTCCTCATCTCCTCAAATAATCCGAACGAGAAACATGAGGGGTACAGCGTGGTGGGCTAGCTTTTGTTAGTTACAAAACTTCTTTCTGTGCTGATATGTATTATAATGCCACAGCTATATTCTCTGTTTTCTGATCTTATTCACTTATACTTTTGCTTTTTGGATCAATAATAACTACTTGATGTCTGTTTCTGTGTGATCTGTAGCTGTCTTTAACTGGAGGCCCAGGAAATCCCTGTTACCTTTTTTAGGCACCCAGTCTCTCAGGTTTTGAAAGCTCTGTTCCATTGTTACATATTGATACTAATGACAAGGTCCACCTCATTTTTGGTTTAAATCACAATTTCAAGGGTTTACCTGTATTGTATATATAGTTTACCTGTATTGTTTACCTGTACTGTATTTATTGTACACTGATAAAAAAAATGATAGAATCACAGAAGATTGTTTTTAAAAAGGATAAATCCTAAGCACATTCCTTAAATGGAAGTAATCAGAATTTGCAGTGACTGGATGTGTGGAAACATTCCAAAACATATACACATAACTTAATCCTAGGCTCTGAGTATGAGAACAACCGTAAGCCATTTGTTTAATTTTGGGATGGTGTCATTTAAAGATTTTGGGCAATCCCAAATCCCAAATGAAAACCCCCAGTCCCCTTTCTGTTCATGTGAACGTGACCCTGGGATCAGGGATTTGCAGGGGCTTGAGAAGGGGGGCAAGTGACAGTAAGGGAAAACTGGGGCTTTTGGGTCATGTGAAAGCACTTGGCTCTGATGGATCCCAGACTTCTAGGAAAATAATGTGCTTCCTCTCTCTCCTTCATAGTTTCCAGTTCATGAACTTCCTCTACCTCACTGTCTAATCTATTAATCTCTCAAATATACACACACATGTTCATTCAACAATACATATTATATCACTAAAATACAAGAAGTAACATTAAGCTATCATTTAGCTGTCATTTGACAGCAGCCATTTAATTAAGCAGTGTTTCCTAATATACCATTTTTCATTGAGAGAATCAAGTTTTGGCTTGCACAATAGAAAGCTGATACTGTTTGTGCTCTATTTGTCCTCCTCATACTCTGTTTTACTTTCTGAACTAGGACTAGACGAGATAGGGTGGAGACTCCCATACAACTTTGATAATTAGTAGTATTATATATTTTAATTGTAGTATATTTTATTTATTAAATATTTTATTCATATTATTTATGCAATTTTTTTATATTATAGCTTTGTCCTTTACTTCTTTAATAAAAATCTGTTTAGATTTAGAAATATCTACTTGATATAATAAATAACCTGCTTGATATATCTGGTTGTATGAATTTGTTTTATACATAAACTGATGAACTAATGATCCATAACCTAGAATTCAAGGTGCTAAATCACAGCTTCAAGCATATTAATGGTATGGCTTTAGTGATTTTGCGAGCTTGACATACCTGATATGGTTCCAAGTGCCAGATGAAAAAGGTATTAGCCACATATTCAAACTTTTTAACATACTCAAAGTCAAATTTAAAATCTACATTTACCACTATAAATCATGCTGGGTAATGAAAAAAAGTTATAGCAATGTGATGTGTGTGAGGAAAACTTACCTTAGACTGTTCCATGGTACAGAAGGGAATTTATAAAGGTCTGTCTTCGACACAAAGCCTAGGCAGAAGGTGCTGCTACTTGGACAAATGTGACATTAGTGGAAGTATGTGAAAGAGTAGACTATGGCAGCTGTGCACTTCAAATGGACCCTACTGTCTACTGTCCCTACTGAGGGAGTTTCCCAAGAAAACCTCTCTTTTGAAGGATGCATCACTCGGGGAGCAAAAACTTTTCTATTACCTTATATGAGGCAAGAGGCTGGCATACATTAATAGCAAGTAAAAGGGAAATCCTCCAGATGACTGTGATTGGCTCCATGCGTGTAAGCCTCCATGACCCCAGGCAGTGACCCAGTGTGCGAGTAGGAGAGGATCTGGAAAGTGCTGCTGCTGGGGAGGAGCACTCAAGCTGGAGGTGGGTCTGTTTTTCCAGCTTTGGAAGGCACAATTGACAATTTTCATATTTCTTCTAAATTTGGAGATTTCTGCCCATGCTAGAGTCTTGGCTATGTCATAGTCCTGACTATGAGCACACGTGGAAAACATTAACACAGTTCTCATTGCCATTTCAGTATAGAGACATACACTGTAAAAAAAAATTCTCTAAAATTACAGTAATTAACTGGCAGCAGTTTCACCAACAGAGTAGTGTTTATTTACAGAACAGTTACTGTGTATAAATATTACAGCAAATCGCTGTAATTCAAATATATGACTCATTATTGCTTTTCTGAAATTTATAGCCATTTACTGATTACTTATTTTTCACTAACATATTTATATTAGACACCTATTTCTGTATTTCAAGAATAGCTTAACCCCTTAATAACATTTGCTATTACTGTAGTCTGCAGACCTTTAGAACATCTTTACCCTGATGTCTTTCATTGTGAGGACATGAACTCAACATTTTCAACGTCATAAAGCAAGGGCCTAGGCAATTAAATTTATACAATCTTTAATAGACTACTAAAATGTCTTTCAAAAGTTCTTCTCTATACAATAGAGAACTTCTTCTCTATACAATCTTTACAAAGAACATTTGTAATACACTATGTATGTATGTAAACCTCATGTGTTTACACAGTTTTCAATAAAGAACTCAAAAATTCAAGAACTCAAAAACAGATTTCCATTTTATTCAATTCAATTCAATTCAGTTTTATTTGTATAGCACTTTTAACAAAGGACATTGTCACAAAGCAGCTTTACAGAAATAAATGGATTCACAAAAAAT
>CM075009.1:11400738-11412344 GCA_037576675.1 Pangasius sanitwongsei | reverse complement strand
TGTTTATGCACCTACTGGAACATCCAGACAGTAAGGCATTACAATAATCCAACCTAGAGGTAACAAAAGCATGAACTTTTTATCAGCTTGGAATCAACACGTCTGTCAACAAATTGTTGTTATGTCAAACTGTCAGACAGTGGCACTGGACTCACAGTTTTTCTCAGTTGCTTTGGCACAGATCTCAAATGAAAATCATTGTCTAAATCTTTACATGTAAAATAATACAGCCAATAGGCAAAACTGTCAAATAAATCTAATGCATAAACATTAGTGATATGAGTTTTCTATGTGAGATGAATTGATTATTGCTAAGTATTGAGATTCAATTTTCTCACAATTTTTCTCATTTCTATTGTCTGTGTGTGTTAATAGTATTCTAACATACTTGATCTCTTTTACTGTATGACGTATGCTACTGAATGTTGCAGCTGGAGGCAGATGGAAGACCCCATATTTTTGTGATTGTAGGTGGAGCAGGTTTCAACCTAAACAAAGTCAGAAGACATCATAGGTCACAGAGCCACATGGATGTTCCAGGCCAGCATGGGGAAACATTACAACTGTTATTGCAATATCAGAGTATGGGCTAAGCACCAGCATTGGGCTCTACAACAAGTCAAGTCAAGTCAAGTCAAGTGGAGTTTATTGTCATTTCAAACATATACAGGCAGTTAGTACACAGTGAAACGAAACAACGTTTCTCCAGGACCAAGGTGCTACATAAGACAAACACAGAACAACACAGAACTACAAGGGACAACATAAATTTATACATAAAGTGCACAAGTGCAAACATGTGCAGACAGCACAAGACAGTACAATGACTGAAATGGACAATGGGCACAGTAAGTCCCAGTGCAGCGCTGACCAGCTCTATTAGAAAGTGAATCCAGGGACAATAGTGAAAAAAGAGTACAATATAAGTTGCTGTAGGTGTAAACATAAGAAGTAGCAACCTAGTAGAGAGTATAATATATGTACAGTATACTAAATATTTGTAGCAGCATAATGTAATGCAAGAATGTGCAAAAAAATTGCAGAGAGGATGGAGGATGTACAGTTGTGTGTGTGTGTGTGTGTATATGTGTGTGTTCTTTCAGTCCAGTTTCTGAGTATTGAGGAGTCTGATGGCATGGGGGCAGAAACTGTTGCACATTCTGGTCGTGAGGGTCTGAATGCTTCAGTACCGTTTTCCAGACGGCAGAAAAGTGAAGAGTTTATGTGAGGGGTGTGTGGGGTCATCCACAATGCTGGTGGCCTTGCGGATGCAGCGTGAAGCGTGTCTGCGATGGAGGGAAGAGAGACCCCAATGATCTTCTCAGCTGCCCTCACTATCCGCTGAAGGGTCTTGCAATCCCTCGTGAACCCACAATGTCTCCTAGCATTCTTAGATGCACTTTACATAGATCTGATTCCTGAGAATGATAGTTAGCTGGACAGGAATGACTTACAAAAATATGTAGTAGTCTGGAACAATGTTAGCTTTCACTATACCTAATCAGGGAATGGTTTGTCACACACCCATGATTTTTGATGGAGTTCCTTGCATCCTACTTCCCTTTCATCAACCTCATAAAGGAATTTTTCTCTGCCTGGAGATGGACAAAGGCATACAGTGGGTGGTTGCATCATGCAAAATGATTTTTCCCACTTTGTATAGCTAGACAGAACATTAGGTGGACGTGAATGAAAAGCATTGGTCAGACCAGAAGGTATGACAGAACAAATTGTAGGATAAAAGGTAATTGTCAGTTACTATATTTTACTGTAATTTCCAATTATTTCAATATCCAGTTATTATTGAATTTACATTTACAGCATCTGGCAGACACACTTATCCAGAGTGACATACAAAAGTGCTTTATAGTATTTATCAATAAATACATCCTGATACTGTTTCACTAGGTCATGGACTAAGAGTACTATCAGTCTAAAAAAATTACATGTATTATTACTCTAGTACTCTATTATTGCATGCATTACTCTGTGTTTGTTGTAGAGCATTATATGTACAATGTTTGTAATGATTTTGTTTACATTACAGTACAACAACTGAGAATGGCTTTTGATTTGACAATTATACTATTGTAATGAAGTGCCTATGATTGATAAACATTCATTAAAACTGTCATATTGACACTGTACTTTAGCATTTTTTTAGTCTTTGCTTAAACAATAATAAAAGGACATTTCATTTTGGTGGCTCTGATGAATTCATTGGTGGAGTTACTTAATTTTAAGGCAAGTTAAACATTTTTTCAAACTTCCTTTTTCCAGTGGAGTGTGTTATGATGTTTTGCAAGAGAAATATGCTGTTGTGCTGCTTGGTTTAACTAATGTGGTAATGCACTTACAGATTTGCTCATTTTCAGAATGTTTTAGGAAATGTGCCAAAGCAATTGTGAAAAACTTTAATGCTCCTCTTCATCTGAGCTAATATCATGCAAGAAAAAATGAGCTTAAGTTCAAGTTCTGAGACACGCCTCTGTTTTAGAAAACTCCACCCACATGTGGAGCCTACTTCTGATGTTAGGCCTGACGTGCACAATTCCTGTAAAAATCATAAAAGCGGGCATGTACCACAAATCTGAATACAATCCATTATTCTTTAAGAATGTATATACCTAACACTGTGGCAGGTGCACACACAGTACATGAATGAGAGTGACAAACTGGTTTGTATTCAATAATCAGAATTTCTTCTCAACTTGTATGTAAACAAAAATGTCAGAAACTCATATTAGACAAAATCCCACTGAAAGTCCATAATCTTCTTCAGGAAGTTAAACTATACTGTTTCCTTTTTTTTAAAATTCATTAATTTATTTATTTATTTGTCAATAATTCTGTGCTATCGTTTTAATCTTCTGTAGGGGAGACCGGGGAGTGTTGTAACACAGGGTTAGTTGTAACATTGTCAGTTTGCCCAATCAGAAAAGAGCTGCGGTAATGTCATCAATATTGTACATTCCCATTTCCTTTTTTGAGCCCACAGGAGAAGTGGCATGTCTCTGTGAGCAACATTGTGAATTTTATGTTGAAAAAACTTTTCAGGTAAGAAAGTAAAGTTTTTTAACAAGATTTTTTTTTTTGTCTAGGGTTCACTGTATTGTATATACAATGGTTTGACTTACGTAACTTCAAGTAGCAGTTTCTCTAGTTTAATTTGATGTTTTGCATTCATGCTAGCTTCAAACCCACATGTTAAAACAGTTCGCTATGTAATGGCTGCTCAGGGTTGGTATAGTTGTAACAGTTCATTAAAAACATTACAACCATCCCCTTATGATGACAGATTTTTTTTTTGTACTTTTCTCCTTTTTCCAGCATGCCTAGGCAGTGGAAGCATAAGACAGACAGAGAAAGTCTGTCCCTGCAGACATTCTGAGAAAGGCTGCAATTGAAGTCAGGCAGGGAATATCAATGAATAAAGTCACCAAGGCCCATTCCATCTATGTAGGCTACCATAGTAGTCAGAGAGTCTTCAGTGAGGCACAGGAGGAACTCTTCACTGAGTATTTGAAGGAAGCAGCTGATCTATACTATGGGTTAACCCCCGAGAGGTATGAATGAGATAGGCCTAAATAAAAAAATGGGGCACTCGTAAGTTTAAGGAAAATATTTTACTCCATAGTTATTGTTCCCATTATGAAGAGATAGAGACCATTGATTAACAGCTTTTCCACAATGGTTGTTGTGGCTCGTTTATCACTGATTGCCCCAAGGGGTCGTACGTCATTCATGTGGGATAAAAAGTTTACTGTTGACTTGCTTTTAGGTCAGGAAGTTTGCATACCAGTTGGTAGTGGAAAATAGCTGTAAACACCCCCAGTCAAATATGGAGAGATTCTTCAAGAAGCTTGGACATGTGATTGAGAAGCACAGCTTTGATGGGAATGATATTTAGAATGTGGATGAAACGGGCTTCACAACCATCCAGACTCCTGACCGTGTAAATGCATGCTGTGGTGTTAAGCAAGTTGGTTCGATGACATCAGGAGAGAGGGGTGTCCTGGTATCAGTAGCTTGTGCTGTGAATGAATTGGGAAATGTCATTCCTCCAGCCATCGTCTTCCCACATAAAAGGACCACTTCATGTGCGATGGACCACCAGGTAGTTCTGGGTGTGGTATTGACTCTGTATGGATGCAGGAGGAGGATTTCCTCATCTTCCTGAAACACTTTGTCAAGCATACAAAGGTCAGTCCTGAGAGGAAGGTGTTACAGTTGTTGGACAACCACAGTTCTCATCTTTCAGTTTAGGCAATCACTTACTCCAAAGAAAATGGGATATTGTTCCTTTCTTTCCCACCCCACAGTTCTCATAAGCTACAGCCCCTTGATTGTAGTTTCTATGGTCCATTTTAGAAGATGATAAACACAGCCGGTGATGCATGGATGAGAATGAATCCTGCCAAACCTATGACATCCCAAGCCTGGTTAGGATTGCATTCCCCAATGCTGCAACCCCAAGCAAAATACAAGCAGGTTTTAGATGTACAGGCATCTGACCTGTCAGTCCAGACATTTTCCAAGAGTATCCTCCATCACAAGTCATGGATTGGCCTGAGCCGTCTTCCTCTTCCCCAGCTGATCAGCCAGCCCAACCCTCCACCTCAGCTAACCAGCCAGCCCAACTCTCCACCTCAGCTAACCAGGCAGCCCTAGTCTCCTTTCCAGTTGACCAGGCAGGCCAAGCCTTTTCTCAGACTTACTTGGCCCATCAGGAGGAGAATCAGCAGGACCCCTCAACTCAAGCATCTGCTGCTCAACAGGGTTTCAGTCCATCTGATCTCCATCCATTTCAAAAAGCAGGACCAAGGAAGACTCCCAGTGGGAAGAGAAAGAAGAGACAATCAGAAATCTTGACAGTTACACCTGTGAAACAGGCACTAGAGGTAGAAAGAGGTAGAAAAGAAGAGGAGCACTGGAAAAAGTGTTAAAAAAAGAAAGAAAGAAAGAAAGAAAGAAAGGAAACCTGCCACCTGGAAAGGGGCAAAAGAAGAAAACAAAGCAAACAAGTAAAAGGCCCAAGCCCAATGACCAAGAGGATTCTGACACCTCTGATGACGAGAATGTATGCATTGTGTGCATGGAACACTTTGCTAACGCAAGGTCAAAAGAAGTGTGGGACAAGCATGTACCTTGTCAGTTCTGGGCCAAAAATCCTGCACCCCAGGGGCAGCCATCTACATTTGCCACAACTGTGACAGTGATTGAACCCTTATGTGACACATACGCATTCAGGAATACAGTACACACACACACAGAGTAATTGTTTTTGTGCTAAATTTAAAGTTTTAGAAGAAATGTGTTTTTTTGTCAGTTTAAATTTTACTTTAAACTTTAAATTTTACTTTATTCAAAACTGTTTATTCTTTATTCTTCAATAAAGTTCTTGTATATATTGGATACTATGGATCTTATTTCAGCAAATTACCTCTCACTGTTGCATCCAACCCCAGCTAGTGTTACAACTCACACCAGTAGTGGGGTAGTTTGTAACAAAGTGATTCTTTGTATTTGACATTAACTCACATAATCTGTGATTGTGTAGTACACGTCCAAGTGAGTATTATTTGTAGTAGACAAATATGGGTACCATCCGTCTATTAAAGTTTGAGAGATCTAGCACAAACAACCACTGAGTTACTGATGCTCAAACAAAAGGGGTTACTACCATCCCCGGTCTCCCCTAATTTTCCACTTTACTTTCTGCCGTATTTTCATTTTTTCGGACTTAGCAATCCACTAACTGCAGCATTAGAGCCCTCACAGCGGGGCCAATGGGTGACGACTTGGCGGCATAATCGCAAAGCCAAAGCTAATGCTAAGGCTCGTCCACGGGAGCACCACTCCTCTCCGTTTCAAGTGACTAACAGGTTTGCTCTCCTCAGTGAAGCACCCGCTGAGAAACCTGAAAGAGCTCTGGTTATAGGAGACGCTATCCTAAGGCACGTGAAATTAGCTAGGCCTTTAGGGGCCTCAGCAGCACTAGTTAGATGTATACCGGAGGCCAGGGAGTTCGGACACAGCACGTAATCTTAGGGTCTTAGGCAAGCATAGGTTTTTGAAGATAGTTATTCATGTAGGAGCTAATGATATACACCTTTGTCAGTCAGAGGTTACTAAGAATAACATTGTAGAGGTGTGTAAATTAGTGAAGGTGATGCCCGATGCTGTAGTATGCTCTGGCCCCATCCCAATGCGGCGTGGCGATGTAGCTTACAGCAGGATATGGTCGCTGAACTGCTGGATGTCCAGGTGGAGCTCTGAAAACAATGTGGGCTTTATAGATAATTGGAGTAGTTTTGAGGGCAAGTCTCACCTGTCAGGGCGGGACGGTGTCCATGCCACTCGGGAAGGTGCTGCTCTCATTTCTTGTAGCATAGCACAGTCTCAGAACAGTCTTAGTTAATCAGTGACAATCCAGAGCCAACGCCAGGGAGCAAACAAGCAGGCTAAACCGACCGTTTGCTAGCTGCAAAGAGTTATCACTTAGCTTCCAACATATTGAAACTGTATCTGTTCCCCAAGCTAAACAAAAATGTAGAAACACATGTTTGTTTTAGTAACCTAATTAACATAAAATTAAATCATACCAAATGCACAGCCAGTACCTTTGATCTGAAGCTAGGACTGTTAAATATTAGATCTCTTACATCTAAAGCGCTTATCGTTAATGAAACGATTACTGATCAGGAGTTTAACAGAAATGTGGATTAAACCAAATGGGTATGTAGCCTTAAATGAAGCTAGGCCTCTCAGATACAGTTATATACATCAACCCCATCTAACATATGCAGCTACAAAAAATAAGTCTACCCAGTCGATTCTGCTAATTATTATTTACAGACCCCCAGGGCCATATTCTGAATTCCTTTGTGAATTTGCAGATTTCACCTCAAACCTGGTTGTTTCTTTAGACAAACCATTAATTGTTGGAGACTTTAATATTCTTTTGATAATCCAGAAGACCCTCTGAGAACAATGATGACACACCTTAAAACAGACCATTTGAAAATTAGCATAAATGGTGTCAACCTAAATTGGTATTATTTCAGACAGTATGGAAGGAGAGCTTCCAGAGCTATAGAAAATCTGTTAGTGCTAGGTCAATATATCTCTCCACCCTATCAGAAGATAACAAAAATAATCCTAGATTCTTATTTAATACTGTAGAAAAAATAACTAGGTATATTACCACCACAGAAACATGCACACCATTAATATGTAGTAGCAATGACTTCATGAATTTTTTCAATGGCAAAATGACCGAACTAATTTCACTAATGTCCTCATCAAAATTATCAGCTTGTATACTAGATCCCTTACCTATGTTTCTTCAAACAGATAATACCAGAAACAATTGAACCTCTTCTAAAAATAATCAGTTCTTCCCTTAGCACAGGCTATGTATCTAAATTTTTTAAACTAGCAGTTATCAAACCCCTGATTAAAAACCTGACCTCCTAGAGAATGTTGTAGCATAGCAGCTATGCTCATACCTACATAGGAATAATGTGTCAGTCAGAACAAGAAATGTATCAGTCAGGATTTCAAGAAATGTATCAGTCAGGATTTAGTGCTGGTTAAAGTGGTAAATGACCTAATAGTGACCTCTGATCAGGGTTGTGTCTCCTTGCTTGTTTTACTTGACCTTAGTGCAGCTTTTGACAGCACTGATCATGTTGTTGGAGAGAAGGTAACAGCCCTCTCCTGGCTCAGGTCTTATTTAACTGATTGTTATTCTGATGACACACAGTTGTATGTTTCAGCAATGGAAGGTGAGAGATGCCAGCTTAATAAAATTGAGGAATATGTAAAGGACATTAGACACTCAATGCTTTTTAACTTCCTTAAACTTAATTCTGACAAGACAGAAGTACTTGTACTAGGACCATATGCAGCTAGGAGTAAGCTTTCTGATGATATAGTATCTCTGGATGGCCTTTGTTTCATCATGTGCAGCAGTAAAAGACCTTGGTGTGATTATTGACTCCAGTCTTTCATTTGAAGCTCATGTAGATAGTATTACTAGAATAGCCTTCTTTCATCAGAAATATTGCTAAAATAAAAATTATAATGTCACTACACAATGCAGAAAAACTAGTTCATGCTTTTGTTATATCTAGGTTGGATTACTGTAATGCCATACTCTCTGGATGTTACAGTAGGTGCTTAAACATGGTCCAGTTAGTCCAGAACTAGAACCAGAAGATATGACCATATCACGAACTTATCCACACTGCATTGGCCAATCAAATTTCACATTGATTATAAAATGCTACTATTGACCTATAAAGTACTGAATGGTCTCGTGCCACAGTGCCTGAGCGAACTCTGTTCTTTTATGATCCACCTTTTGCTCGCCTACTTTGAGCAAAAGGTGCAGGCTATTTGTTGCTACCTCAAATAGTGAAGGATACAGCAGGGGGCAGAGCTTTCTCTTACAAATCCCCAGTTATGGAACAGCCTTCCAATTAGTGTTCGGGACTCAGACACAGTCCCAGTGTTTAAGCCTAGGCTGAAAGTATATTTGTTGTTAGAGTGCAGATCAGAATGACTCTGACAGTGCCTAGTGGCCTACACCCTGGGACAGTATAAGTGAAATGGTTTCTGTCAGCCAAACAGTACTACAATGGAATTGTGCTGATGAATGGGAATATGGAGTAAATGGCAAAATGGAGGGTGTATTTAGCAGAAATAGGTGATATCTGGGTTTAGGGCAATTAGCAGTCAGTGGACAATTATATTTGGACAATTATATTTTGTGGCAATTAGCAGGCAGACTTATTTTTATATTTGTGTTTGGGGCAATTACACATCATGGAGGTATTT
The DNA here is from genome assembly GCA_037576675.1 of Pangasius sanitwongsei. Lineage (NCBI taxonomy): Eukaryota > Metazoa > Chordata > Actinopteri > Siluriformes > Pangasiidae > Pangasius > Pangasius sanitwongsei. The sequence goes on along the minus strand of CM075009.1, from coordinate 11,403,500 downwards.
ATTTTTTGGTGTTGGGGCAATTCATAGGCAGGGGAATATTTAAATTTTGGTTTGTGACAATTAGCAGTCAGGGTGGTATTTATATTTCTGTTTGGGACAATTACAGGTTATGGGGGTATTTATTTTTTGGTTTGGCCCAATTAGCATTCAGGGGTATATTTAATTTGGGTTTGGGGTGTATTTAGCAGTCATGGGGTATTTATGGGTGTTGGGGTATTTAGTAGTCATTGGTGCATTTATATTTGGGGTTTGGGGCAATTAGAGGTCAGAGGGATATTTATTTTTGGGTGTTGGGGAAAAAAGCAGTCACATGGTATTTAAGTTTGGATTTGGGGTATTAGATTTCATTGGCGAAATTTACAGGCAGGGTGATTAAGCAATTACAGTTCACAGAGGTTTTTTTTTTTTTTTACTTTTGGGGCAGCAGTCAAGTTGGTATTTATATTTACGTGTGGGGCAATTTGAGGTCACAGGTATTTATTTTGTTTATTTATTGGTATTTATTGGTTTGGGGCATTAAGGGGTTCATTTATTTTGGGCTTCAGGTGTTTTTAGCAGTTATGGGGGATTTCTGGGTTTGGGGTAGTTAACAGTCAGGGGCAATTATATTTGGGCTTTGATTTATAGATTATGAATTATAGGTCAGGGGATTTATTTATAGGCTTTGGGGCAATTAGCAGGCATAGAGGTATTTATACATGTGAATGAATAGACAGAGAATTAATTTTGGGGATAAATGGCTATCTGTGTCAAAGTGCAGGCCTGCACACCTGCAGCATGTATGTGAATGAGACTGGCCCCTTTGTGACATCCTGTAACTCTTAACTGACAAACAGCCAGATTATGTACTTTTAACGTGTGTCTATTACAAAATTTTTATAGCAGGCTTATTTTGAGGCTCACCTCAAACAAACACTCAAAGCTCAATAAATATTGATTAATGGTAAGCACCTAGTGTAAGGAGACTTTGCTGATTGATCTGATGCAAAAATGTGTAGATTGAGTAGGAATTGTTTCATTATTGGCTGTTTAACAACTCAATAATATTTATTAAAATCAAAAGCTGATGTGGCCAGATTTTGAATGGGAATGAATGGGGCTCTTGTCTTGATCTAGTGTCAAACAAATACACATAACTCGAAAAATATATATTGAAACAATTAGATATTTAGAGATTTTTTTGAAAGGGGGTATCTCAACTATTTAAAGCTTGAATGGAGATTCTAAGTGAAAGTATAAGGATATTAGATGAAACTGTTTCATTGAAACAGTGAATTCTGACTATACTCAAAGTGATGACATCATCCACTCTTGCTTTCCCCCATTATGGGGAAAGAAAGAAGGATGAGTGCAATCTGTAATTTGACATGACGGGTCCTGGTCTCCCCAGGTTTGACCACTTAAATAGACCACTGAATTAGAGTAGTTTTTTTTTCCCATCCAAGTGAATTTGACCTATATCTGCAGCTTTAATGATTGTATTTATTAAAAACTGTATATTAAAACCTTGAGTTTTTAATATAATAGGGTTTATGGCAGTCCAAATACCGATAATGCAATTCTCCTCATTGAGCCAAGGGTTTTGATATGTCACATGTCCATGTTGCAGTAGTTTTTGTGATCCGATTAGTTTGGGGGTTAACGTGCACGTGACATGCATGTGTCATTAGAATACCCATAACGCAATTCTCCTCATTGAGCCGAGTGTTTTGATGATTGCGGTAGTTTTGTGATACCACTTATTTTGGGGGTTAAAATGCACATGACATGCACGTAACATCACTAAACTAGCCATAACTCAATTCTGCACATTGAGTCGAGGGTATTGTCATCCCCCATAATCCAATTCTCCTCACTGATCCGATCATTTTGATCTATGACATGGCTGTAGTGATTAGACTCAGTTAATGGCCTGTTGATGGCCTGCTCCTGATTTCTCAATGAGTGGTATGGGGGAAATTTGATTGGAAATTTCACATGACACGTACGTGGGAATTGCGAGAAAAGTAACAGCACACACCTCCCGGAATTCCAAGCGATTTGAGGTATGATCCATGTCTGTGAGTCAAATGGAGCGGGACTACATCGTTAGGTGCCGAAGATTTCCTATGGAGATAGTAAATCTAAACAGTGTCTCTGTTTGCCTGTTTGCTCTTCTAGACTCATTTTGCATCAGTGTGTATTGTGAACTCTGACAGGAAATTCCACGTGACATGCACGTGGGATCAGATCCCAAATGGGATTTCCTGATTCTCTGGACCAATCCGAACACATGGACACGTCATTAATGACCGTGTCACTGATGCTGTGGGAGTTTGGGGTAGGGTCCAAAATTTCCCATTATCGTCTATGGGGCCGGAATAACGCCATCTTCCGGACCTTTCCAGTGAAAATTCCTGAAACACCATGTGTATATGCTAGATCTACTCCCTAAAACATATGAGAGGTATGGGCAATTATAATAGTGATGCTTGCATTGCATAGCAAGCACCACTAATAATAATTATAAAGAATAATAAGTATGGGTAATTATGGGTGATGCTTGCATTGCATAGCAGGCACCACTAATAATAATAATAAGTACGTGAGATAACAATAGTGATGCTTTGGTACGCAAGCACCACGAATAAAAATAACAATCTTATAAAGCAGAACAGTATGTTGGCTTTGTCAAGCCAATATAACAACAACAACAACAACAATAATAATAATAATAATAATAATAATAATAATAATTATTATTATTATTATTATTATTATTA
>CM075009.1:11387105-11397840 GCA_037576675.1 Pangasius sanitwongsei | reverse complement strand
ATAAGTGTGCACACCCTTAAACTAATACTTTGTTGAAGCACCTTTTGATTTTATTACAGCACTCAGTCTTTTTGGGTGTGAGTCTATCAGCATGGCACATCTTGACTTGGCAATATTCGCCCACTCTTCATTGCAAAAACGCTCCAGATCTGTCAGATTGCGAGGGCATCTCAATCAGAAAAAGGCCCTCTTTACATCACCCCACAGATTTTTCGTCTTGCCACCCTACCCCATAGCCCAGACATATGAGGAATGCGGGAGATTGTTGTCACGTACTACACAGCCAGTACTTGCCAGAAATTCCTGCAGCTCCTTTAATGTAGGCCTCTTGGCAGCCTCCCTGACCAGTTTTCTTTTCGTCTTTTCATCAATTTTGGAGGGATGTCCAGTTCTTGGTAATGTCGCTATTGCGCCACATTTTGTCTACTTGATGATGATGGTCTTCACTGTGTTCCATGGTATATCAAATGCCTTGGAAATTCTTTTGTACCCTTCTCCTGACTGATACCTTTTAATAGTCAGATCCCTCTGATGCTGTGGAAGCTCTCTGTGGACCATGGCTTTTGCTGTAAGATGCAACTAAGAAAATGTCAGGAAAAGCCTACTAGAACAGCTGAACTTTATTTGGGGTTAATCAGAGGCACTTTAAATGATGGCAGGTGTGTACTGACTCCTATTTAACATGAGTTTGAATGTGATTGCTTAATTCTGAACACAGCCACATCCCCAGTTATAATAGGGCGTGCACACTTGTGCAACCACGTTATTTTGTGATTTTTATTTATTTGTTTTTCAGATGAGTTGTACAGGTTATAGGTCACATTAAAGGTGGGGAAAAGTTCTGAAATAATTTATTTTTGGGCTTTTTTTTTTTTTTATACATTACCAGAAACCTGGCATTTTAACAGGGGTGTGTAGACTTTTTATATCCATTGTGTGCTCTATATGTATATATTCACACACACACACACTTTTTTTTTTTTTCCTTAATTGTTTGTTTGTTCGTGCCAGCACTGATTTGTTATCTCACACACCACACAAACACAAAGGAATCATGGTGTTCGTGTGTTTCTTTTAATGACATATAATAAATGAACAGCCAAGCCGGGTCAGAACCTGCCACCTGGTGGTGACTGGACTTTTGCTGCTTGTCAGGGGCAGGGTGTGCAGCATTTGGGTATCTTTTCTGTACTTTGACTCGGAGCAGGAGAGCTACTCTGGCTGCTACTTGCAGGAGAGCGAGTGTTGCCATCTTCACCACTCTGGGAGCGTTTAAAAAAAACGCAGATATTTTTGTCTTTTTCAGGTGGTTGATGCGACATATTCTCCGACGCCGCCCAATATAATGCATAGCCGCAGACCAGTCAGAGTGCCCATGTTGATCCCTGTCCACTGCCGAAAGCGCCTTATCATGTTAGGGCACGTTATCGTAAGACCTGGACCATGGAGCAATGGAAGAAGGTGGCCTGGTGTCACGTTTTCTTTTGTATCATGTGGATGGCCGGTTGTACATCAGATGTATCAGCCTTCTCACATTATTGGTTCAGGACCTGCCCTTAATGAAGCCCGCTTGATCTTTATGCGTCATACTTGGTAGAACCTTCTCCAAACATGAAGCCAAAATCTTTGCCAATATCTTGCAGTCCACATTAGTGTTAGTTACATCATTATCCTTTTTAGGTATCAGTGTTATCAATGTTTCCATGAAAGTATTAGGTAAAACTTCAGATTCCAACCCTTCTGAATAAACAACTCACAGTTGCATGGTCTGATTAACATGATTGTACCAATTTTACAGTCTAACACCTGATCTGCAATAGTAAATCCCACATCTTCGAGTGAGATTTACGGCTACGAGAAAAGAATGAGTACTCGTTTTTTCCATTGGATTAACCAGCCGCCATACGTCAACCAATTCAGTATTCTCTGTTAACATATGGAGGGCAGCCCTGTCCCTTTGTATAGAAGGTTCCTGGCGTTTACTTCTATCCAGAGCCCTGTCTGTAACCTGATTAAAATCCCCTGCCAAGATTCCCTTAGAATCTTGTTCATTCAGTTAATAAAATCTCGATCTGCTTTATTGGGGGCATATATATTACATATCACTTTAACTCCATTAATGAGGGCTTCTATAAATATAATCCTCCCAAGACCATCTTTAGCTTCTTTCAAAATTCAGCCATTTATTGATTAGAATCATTACCTCATTTTGTTTCCTTCTAAATGATGAACGAAATATTTCACCTGGTCTTGTTTAATTTTGAGCGCTTCATTATCTTTCACATATCTTTTAACTGGACTTCCACAACCGTTAATATTCCATGTTATGTACTTGGTGTGACTACCGGTTTTTAAGCCGAACGGATCACACGCAGTCATGCGTATAAACAAATGCGCTGGATGGCTGCCTCTTATTGGGGAATGGTGTACCAGTCTGTGATGTACTTTTATTCCATCTTAACAAGAAACCATTGAACATTTCAGACACAGAAACCACCCTCTGCAACACCGTGTTATTTAACTAAAAGGACCAAGCTACAGAGACACCCCCCACCCCACCCCCAAGCCAACAAAAGAAAAGAAAAAAGAGAGGACGCAACAAAGAAAGAACAGTTATACCAAACAGGACCTTCTTCATTCAGTCAACCCAAAATTCCGGTCCATAGAGTGCCGTGTCGGCTATCCAGCCTTACTTTGCTGTCAGACTGGTCCTGGACAGCACAATTATCCAACTCCCCCCACCCACACATTGTACCTACCCCGTATGCTCCACATTTGGCTATCTTGTATATGCATTTGGTCCCTTCATTCTGTACCCCCTCAGTGATTTTGATGACCTTCTCTGCATCTGCACTCATCGTAAACACCTTACACTTCCCTTGCCATGTAAAACAGAGTGAGGCTGGATATGCCAACGTGTACATTAACGCTCCTCAGCATTTCATCAGCGTCTGAGCAGCGGTTAATTCTCTTCGCTTCCTGGCCAGCTCTCTCGATATGTCCGCGAAGAAGGAACTCTTACATCCTTCCCATTAGATTGCTCCTTTTTTCTTTGGCCACTTGTAACACTTTTTCAATGAGCGCAAAAACTTAATACTGTTTTCGGTGATCAATCTGCCTTGGGCCTTGTAATGAGAGTGTGGTGTGCCCTCTCAATCTCGGACTCTCCATCTGGATCAATACCTAGTCCTTCGGATAAGATTTTCTGCACGCACCTGATCATTCCACCTGCCCCAAACCCTTTCTCAGACCGATCAGACTTACATTGTTGTGCCGGCTCCTATTTTCTAAATCCTTGATTCGATTTTACATAGCTTCCAGACATTTGACATGTCACTCGACTTCATCAACTAAGGTAGCATCCTCCATATTGACCAGCCTTTCTAGAATTGCATTCACCAAGTTTAAGTCAGTCACAAATTTTTTAATTGCTGACACATCTGTCACCACCGCTCATAAGGTAGAGTTCATCTTTCTTTCTTATTTCGGTTAACGAGTTTTCCATCTTGGAATCTTTGTCTGTCTGCTGGGGTGGCGGCGCTTCACGTGCTGGCGAAGTCTGTCTGGTTGTCATGCGGCTTGTTACCCCCTTAAAATACGTCGACATGGAGGTCGATAAGAAATGTGGAATAAATATGTTCGAATAAATTGAATGGTGGTGCCACATGTCTCCCCAGGCAGGAGGTTTTAATGTTATGGCTGATCGGTGTATGTATGTATACATACATACCGACATTGTTGCCCTGTCTTTTGCACTGTGGCAGTTTCTAAAATCCCAGAATAAACTTGAGCACACACCGTGAGAGAGAGAGACTAATGTTCATTTTTTTGTGCAGCCACTTTCCTTATAAAAAGTGACCAAATGCGTGCGCACGTGTGCAAGAAAACACAGTGAGAGAGACTTTCCTTATAAAAAGTGAACAAAGTGTGTGTGTTTACGTTTTTTTCGGAGTAAATCGACTCCCTCTCCAGGAGGATTTCTGACTTTTTCTGACAGAAATCAGCAACGCATTATAAAATGTCATTTGTCAGGAGAGTGAGGTGACAAATATCATTGGTCAAGGGACTCATTTATTGATATTTCATTCATAGGTCATATGTACCCGAGTCGAGAGATTTTTTTTTTTTTTTTTTTTTTTTTTTTTTTTTTTTTTTTTTTTTTTTTTAATTTATCAAAATATGACTAAGAGATCCATATAGGGATTTCTATTTTTCCAGAGTTATTCCGAGAAAATGTTGTGGTGTGATACAAGTTTATAGAGTTAAATGCATGTGAAGCTTGCATTCTTATAATTTTTCTGTTTGAAAGTGTAATAAAATGTGATGTTAACCTACTTGAATAAGCGAGTAATTAGCACTGTGCAGTGTGTTTGTTTATTGTATAAAACATTATAATGTTTATTTTGTCCATTTTATATGACTCTAAAACATTTTGACCCAGTGAATGTGTGGTGATGCTTGTTTGTTTTTGTGTTTGTTGTAGGTGGTATGGCCAAGAAAAAGACTATAATGTCCTGGTGATGGATCTTCTGGGGCCCAGTCTAGAGGATCTCTTTAACTTCTGTTCCCGCAGATTCACAATGAAAACGGTTCTTATGCTTGCAGATCAGGTAAGGTGCAACATGAAAAAGGTTTTCTTCTCAAGGATCTTTCCATGTACAGGTGCTGAGATATTTGTGAGGAATTCAGTGTTTCTCCTGAATTCTGAAAAAGATTTCTCATCGGTGTTTCTTCAAGCCTAGTGTTTAGGGAATGAATGAATAAATGCAACAAAATAGAGGCACAGATTAGCCTAGTGGATCAAAGAGTTTTTTGAAAGAGACACACATCTACCAGATGACACTTCTAACCAATGTGCTCAGTGTGTAGTTTGCAGACTAGCTTTGCCTCCTTGTGGTCTAAACATAGCTGCAGTGCATTCTGAAAATATTTAGCCCCTTTAATTTTTCCAAATTTTATGTTACAGCGTTTCTCTAAATGAGAATAATTTTTTGTCTTCCATCTGCAAAGAAATTAAGAAAACATTTGTGATTCTTGTATTTATGTTATCAGAGGTGGTTACTAGGGTATTGGTAGGTTATGTTACCTGGGGTGGTTGCTTATGTGTTACTAGGTGGTTCATATGGTATTCCAGGTGGTTGCTAGCTTATTGCTATGGTATCCCACATGGTATCCACAAGTGGCTGCTTGGGTACTTTGTGTAGTAGTTATGGGTTTGCTTAGGTGTTTGTTATGCAATTCCAAGCAGTTGCTAAGTCATAGCTAGGTGGTTGCTATAGAATCTCTGCAAATAAACATGCTAGAAGCCATCTGTCATATTTCAGGGAGCGACTACTTTGTTTCCAGTCAGATGTTGAGGAATGATTTTATTCAATGCTGTGCTAAAGTCTATGAACAGCATTCGAACGTACATGTTCTTTTTGTCTAGGTGGGTGAGGGGCCAGGTGGAAATGGGTGGAGATGGGTGGAGGGAGAGTGGTGTCGTCTGTTGAGCAGTTGGGACGATACATAAACTGCAGGGGGTCCAGTGAGGAGGGCAGCAGAGTCTTGATGTGCCTCCTGATGAGCCCCTCGAAGCAATGGTGATTGGTCCAGCAGACTTCCCTGGGTTGACTCTGCATAGAGTTTTCCTCACGTCAGCCGTGGTTAGACGCAGCACTTAGTCGTTGAGAGGAGGGGTGGTCTTCATACGCCGTTCTGTGTCTCAAACCGAGCATAGAAATTGTTCAGCGCATCTGGAAGTGAAGCGTCACTGTCACAGGCGAGTGATTTCCACTAGTTGGTCATGGCCTGGATGCCCTACCACATAAGCTGTATGCCGCCGCTGTCCTTGAAGTGGCTCTGGATTCTCTGGGTTTGTGCGTGCTTTGCCTCTCTGGTGGACAGTTTGGCCCTCGCTGTTCTTAGGACTGCTGGGTTCGACTTCTGGTTGGAGCGTGTATTGATGAGTGATAAGCGGTCTGTATTCTGGGACTAGCATAACAGAGTAGCCGAGGTGGGGCGGGGCTCCGTCTGGTATGCGCTGGGGCTGCTTGTGTAAGTTCACAGGGCGCCTCCTTAGCATTAGTTCTGGGGGGAATGTACACTCTGACTATAAGGACAGTGGTGAATTCCTGTGATGAATAAAATGGTCTGCATCTAGCAGTCACAAACTCCAGTGACAAGCAGTAACTAGAAACGAGGCACGAAAGGAGGCGAGTCTGTCTAGCTGTATGGCAGCATCCCGAACTCTGTTGCTGACCCACGTCTCTGTGAAAACAAAGACGCAGCAGTCTCTAAACTCACGCTGCGTAATCTGCTGGAGTCGAATGCAGTCCAATTTATTGTCCAGGGAGCAGACATTGGAGAGTGGGATGGTTGGGAGAGCCAGCTGGCTAGGGTTTATTTTTAATCTAGGCACGGACCCTCTTCCTCTTGCCCCGCTTCCTTGCACATGGCGTACGATGTTCCCTCCCCCGGGCACCGGTATCAGGCGTCAGGCGATGCTGAGGACTGGAGGCCTAGTTCCTGCAGCAAGCCGAGATCATGTAGCTTCTCCAGCAGATTATCTGGAAATGATCTCCAGCATATCATCTACAGATTATCTGGTTGTTGGATGATTTCTGTATTTTAGCAGTGTCTGGCGATGGTAGGCACGAAACACCGGTTGCTTCGATGTCCATGTGCCGTTAAAATTTGGCTAAGAACAAAAAATAGCACCTTTTTGGATCCAGGCGGCCACTACGTGCTATTTATCTTTGATCTGTTTTGACTTTTTTCTTCAAACAGGGCTTATCAAGTTTATGGGATTGTGCACAATATGACCAGAGACATACAAATTTCAGGTCTTTGCATCATGTTGTTGCACACAGCTGGCTTGATAAGTGTATGTGTGCGTATTAACAGGGTCACAAATCGTGTGATGGCAGGGCCAGTGAAGCTTTCCCTGCGTATTACCTATGGGAGAAACTCTACATTTTGGAACATTTCTATGTGACTGCCGTAATTATAATATCGCATTTAAAAAAAAAAAAAAAAAAAAAGCTACTGAGGGGTCAAGCACTACATAGTACCACTTTGGGGTCAGATGCCACCAATGTTTTGTCCTCCCTCCAGACATGGTCCTCAACATAGCTTTAAATTTTGTGTTGATCTAGTGAATATGTGATCTCACTACTTTTTTTTTTTTTGGCTTATTTTCATCAATGTTCGTTATTGCAGATGTCAAAAGCAACACATTACTTCAAAGCGGCAGTCTCCAAAGAATCACATGAGAAAGATATCATAATTTTAGGTCAAGCTCTTTAATAGTTATGTTAGTGCTTTTAAACATGGAGAATATTCATTACTGTATGGGGAATTAATTTTGTTGCCTTAACTGTACAAGTTTTGTGTGGCTGGACTTCGGTTCACTCTTATTTTCTTTTGCAGTTTTTAGCAGTTCTTTTTCAAGCAGTGTTTAGTGTGTACATAAGAGTGGTTTTTTCGCTTATAAAGGTGTCACCAGACTTTACATTAATAAAAATACATTAATGAAAAAAAGATTAATAGAAATTCATAACAAGAATGAAAATACACAATTTCTTCTACAGACCAAATGAGGCAAGCCATCTGTTCAGATATCAGGTTTCGGAGCTCAATGTGCTTTGCTTTTTAACATTATAGCAGGAAAGGCTTTGTATGCAGTGTGCGTGTGGTAGGCCTCACCATTGCTTTTTTGACATTTCGTGAGTCTACAAGCATATATGGTATACAGTTCGATTCATTTTGATGAATCGATTTTACATGAATTAATGAATTCATATGTGCGTTTTCAAAATATCACCTCACTTCCTGTTTTGCACCTTTTTTGGCTAAGTCCACATTATTCCGGATAGAACTGAAAACTGCTTTTTTTTTGTTTAAAAACGCTCTCCGTCTACACTGGCGTTTTCAAGCGTTTTCCAAAAATTGCTCATCCACACTGAAACAACTGAAAACGCTTACATCCCTATACTGTGCATGCATAAAAACATAAACTTTGGGCTGCCTCATTTGTCAGGCGTTTATTTACTTTCTGTCTCTTTCAGTTGATGTCAACGTTGTACAAAGTGTAAAAATACATAATTGTTTTTGAATATCTCCATTTTCTCTGTCCACACTACAAAGTGAAAACAGCATTTTCAAATTTATCCATCTGGGGGAGCGTTTTTAGTTTTTGCTGGAAGAAAATGCAGCCTCGCTGTGGACAGAAGGCAAACGTATAGAGGGGGAAAAAAATGCGTTTTCAAATTTATCTGGGTTAATGTGGACGTAGCCTCTGTCAAATGTAGTTGCATGCTATGGGTGAATTGTTTTAAATATCAAAAATTGATCTGATAACTTTTGTGCAGCTTGGTTTGAAGATGATCTGAGCCAAATGTGAGGACAAATGTGAGGAAAGCTGTGACATCAGGTGATCTTAGAAGTGTAGACGGAGTTGATTCTAAACCAAATACTTTAAAAGTAATGGGACAAAATGTTTTGCTGAACCAAATATTATGAAGGGAAAAAAAATGTGGGCTTTTAAATTTTTTTTTAAAAGGTTTAAAAAAAAAAAAAAAAAAAAAAGAAAACCTTAAATGGTAGAAAATCTGATATAGTGTAAAATAACATCATGGGGCCCATTGATGAGCATGAGCCATTTATGGCATGAGCCAAGGATTAACCTGGGAAAGAATTTAGTTCCTATGGCAAGCAGTTCAAAAGTTATACACTTAAATGTACCTTTAATAAATCTGACCCAATGGTGGTGCTAGAGGCATTCAGAGGCCAAAATTGGGGAAATTTCTTTTGGTACTATGGCCAATCAGTGTGCCAAATTTCACAACTTTTTACCATACAGTTCTAAGGGCTGCCACAGACTTGTATAATAAATAATAAGAAAACGAGCCAAAAAGCCTTTGATGTTTGACCTCTTATAATAATAATAATAATAATAATAATAATAATAATAGCAATAATAATTAAAAAAATTGATGAATGAATGAATGAACAAAATCACGTTGTCTGTGATTTATCATGATTACATTCCAATTTCATAACTATATATACTATATAAGTATAAACTATATTTGCACATTGAATGCACAAATTAATGTCTACACATCAGACATACTATGTTTTAAAGTGCATGCTCACTTGGGTTAAGGTCTGCTGATTGACTTGGCTAGTCTAAAACCTTTCATTTTTTTCCCCCCTGAAGAAGTCCTTTGTTGCATTGGCTGTGTGGTTTGGGAGTGTGGTCACCTCTCCATCAGTTTTGTAAAATGGGTTCTTGAGGGAAGAGTGTACCCTGGCTTGAGTACACTGACCCTGCTTTTGAAACCTTGATCTTCACCCATTGACAGCAGCCGCATGTCGGTTACCAGCCTTTTCAGAATGACCTCAGTTACAACTGCTGCTTGTTGTGCAGTGCACAGGCTTTTTTTTCCCTCTGAACAGACTCACTCATGGTGCCCTTTTTCTTTCTGAAATGAAAAAGATAATGTGTATGCAAAGAAAAGTTCTGTGTAACTCAATATATGCTTTGTTTTTGTTATAACCCAAATTACACCCGAGACACACAGTTTAATAGACAAATAGTTTAATTACAAATAAAGGTTTGGGATTTGGTTAATTTTTACTCAAAGATTTATATTTATTAATGGGGATAAGAATCATGAAGAGAAATTTTAAACCATAAACACTAAAAAAAATATGCTATAATATTTATGCATTATTTTTGTGTATGCACAGAAAAGCATTGATAATTAAACTACAGTCCTGAATTAATAATAAACACACTTTCACTGCACCTTATCGTTTCTGTTACACACTGCCTTTAGGCATAGTCTTTTACTTATGTTTACTCAGTTCGCTTTGTTCGTCTTACTTGCGCTACCCTGTTTATCACTGCATCTGCGTTGCGAGTGAGGAACGCAGCATGGCACTAGTTACAAAAATAGCTGATTCCCATTATAATAAATGACAGAATTTACACTTCAAGCATGCAAATAAAGCATATAAAATTTAATTAAGCTAAACCTTTTAAGCAATTCACCAATTTCTCCAACCCCTTGCACACAGTGGAGCATTTTGGATATAAAGTTTGTGCTTAACTTGGTGTCCTGATGTTTTGCCTTCATCTGCGACTCCCACGTTTGCTTTTCATGTGCTCGTCCATCACTGTCGTGCTACACAAACTGCACTTTGCAAAGTTTGCCGGTTACGGTCCTCTTTGCGGCGTTTAACATGCCTTAGAGGGTCGCACATTTTTTTCCACTGTCACTTGGTCTTTACTCTGTCATTTTTCCAATGCATGTTTTCACAGCAGATGTAAAGCAGTGAGTAAATGTAACGAATTAACTAATCGATAATGAGATTTGACATCTTTGTTTGACAAAGTTGTTGCAGCTCTAGTCTAATTCATCATTTGCACCCAAGTGTCTTAAGTGTATAGCAACAGTAATAAATGAAACAAAGTCAATATTTGGTGCGACAGTCCTTCGCATTTAAAAAAAATAGTCTCAGGTACAGTTTGTGCGGTTTTATAAGGGAATTAGCTGTAAGTGTTACTGATTATCTTGCAGAACCACAGTTCTTCTGGAGACTTTGACGGTCACACTCGCTTCTTATTTTTCAGCAAAACCCAGCAGCCTTCATTATGGTTTTTTTTTTTATCTGAAAAGTGTCTCTTATGTAATATGCTGCTTTCTTTACTGACATACAAACATTTTTCTGTAACATTTAATTTTGT
>CM075009.1:11366294-11387005 GCA_037576675.1 Pangasius sanitwongsei | reverse complement strand
TTAGTTACTTGCATTCTTTATGTACTGTGAACAAGGGTGGGTTTAGTAAAACTAACAATAGTGAAAGTTCATTTTTCTGAGTGTGTCTGGTACAGCTGAAGAATAAGATGGGTAAATTAATCTTGAAATTCCTTCCACCTTTGTTAAAAAAGATTCTTCCAAAAATGGAAATATTTCTTTGTAGCCAGCTATTTATTTGTTTGTTTGTTTGTTTGCACAACAGCTTGAATATTAGTGTTTTCCCTGTCAATAAGACTTCTACTAATAGTTATTCCCAAATATTTAACCTAATTTTTGACTGGAATATTGTGAATTAAAGTTTGTATGTTATCTTGGAAAACCAAAATCTCACACTTTTTTTTATATTTAAATACAACCGTGAGGCATCTGAGTTTTTAAGGCACCAGATATTTGGTCAGAATTCTTTAAAAACAATGCTGTATCATCTGCTAATTGTGTAATTATAAAGGAACTGCCCAGAACATTTAATGGTTTTATGCTTTCATTATTTTTAATATACAGTGCTAGTAACTCAGCTGTTAGTATGAAAAGATGACGACTAACTGGGTCTCCTTGATATATTCCTCATTTAACATTAAATCTCCTTGTAGTCCCCTGACTGAAAAGACGGCACTTGTTATTCCTTTGTACATTGAACAACAACACTGAAGAATTTTTTTCCCCAAAACCAATCTATTGGAGTGACTGTGGAATAAAGGGCTGTTCAAGCTTGTCAAAAGCTTTAAAAAAGTCTAGAAATAATATAATACTGTCATCTTCCACCAAATAATTAAACAAATCTAAAATAAGCCGGATGTTGTTATGTATTAATCGATTTGGAAGAAAACCAGATTGTGTATCGCTGAGAATTTTATCCATACCACTTTTAAGTGGGAAGCGCTAGCTCAGTGGTTAAGACGTTGGACTCCTGAGCGGAGAGTTCAAATCCCAGCACTGCCACTGCTGGGCCCTTGAGCAAGGCCCTTAACCCTCAACTGCTCAGTTGTATAAATGAGATAATTGTAAGTCGCTCTGGATAATGACAAATGCCGTAAATGTAAGTCTACTAGCCAATGCCTGAGTAAATATTTTGTAATCAATATTAAGTAATGTAGTTGGCCTTAGATTATCAATAATTGTTTTATCATTGTTTGGTTCTGGTATTAAAGTAATTATACGTTGTTTCATTGTTGTTAGTAGTGTATTACTTTCTAAACATTCTTTCAATGCTTCAAAGGGCATTTCTCTTGTATCAGTCCAGAAAAACTGATAAAAGTTAGGTGTGAATACATTTTGACTTGGTGATTTCCCCAAAGCCATTTTCTTAATAGCTGTATCAAGTGCCTCAATTTTTAAATCGAAGTCCTTTTAAAATCTGAGTCAATTTGAGGAATAAATGGGCTTTTTTTTTTTTTTTTAAAGAAATTCTTAGTTTGTCTCCAAAAATGATGATGAATATAGGTTTTGATAAAACTTACATACTTCTTTAGCTATGTCTTTTGGGTTGGTTACAACTTTATCTACATTTCGAGCAGTGATTACATTTCTATCCTTTCTTGGTTTCTAATCTACTGAAATAGGAACTATTTTTCTCGCCATCTTCAATGCATTTTGTTCTGGATCATATAAATACCCCTCATGCTTTATTCAGATATAACTCATCTAATTTAGATTGCAACTTAACATTTGTATCTGATAAAGTCATTTTACAATAATCATTAATGTCACAGATCAGTTGTTGCTTTTCTTTTTGCTTTTTACCATGATCAGTATCAGAGTATTTTCTCACTTTATATTTAAAGAATTTCCATTTCCTTCCATAAGAAACAATGTTATCATTTGTCTTAATTCGAAGATAAAATGTTTCTCACCATACTACAATATTGCTCATCATTTAGAAAATTTGCATTAAATTTCCAACATTTCTGTATAAATGTTATTTCTTCAGAAATTCAGAAATGGTAGCCTGTGAAACATATTTTAAAATTTCTGGAGTTATCAACCAGAAATTGGGAATACTGCTTTAAATTTTCTAACAGTATCTGAAATTTGTCCCAGCAGAATTTTATTTCTAGATTCTCCATTATATCCATAAACATTTAAAATAATCAATGGAGTCCCTTCAACGTTCAAAACTGCAGCAATCCAGTGTCCATCCTTATCTCTTTTAAATTCAATGACTTTTCCTGGGCAGCTGTTCAAGCATATGGCCACGCCAGCAGACCTGTTAGTTCCAAAAATAATAATTTTATTATTATAAAATAACCCTCCCACCCCCACCCCCCAATTGGTTACTCCAAAACATCAAAATCTCTTTACTGGAATGAGTCTCTTGCAAGAAAACACACAGTTTGCCTGTAGCTTTTCTCTTAATACTGTCCTTAAGCCCCCTGGTATTTAATGAAATAAAAGAAAACTTTTATTTACATAATGTAACCATACTATGATGTAGCACTACACATATCTAGAACAGGCTAACAATAAGTCACATCAATAAAGGTGTTTAAACGTGGATAAAGTAATTATTACATTAGTCCCTCCATACAAACCCTTTTGTGTCTCATTTGTCCACTTTAATGATTCACAGTATCTATTTCTCTGTGCATTTTACCTTCTATGGGAATATTTGAACATTTTCTATGAAACCAAAAGGCCCACGAAAATATGCTCTTCTTCTGATCTCTTGCCTCTTTAATTATTGGCCACAGCAACTCCCGTGCCGCTTTGTCTTCCTTTGCTAAATCTTCTGAACACTGAATGCCAGCTTATTTGCATACATCACAGTCTTTCCAGATTTAATTTCTACATTCTCGTTTAACAAATTGAATGATGACTTGTCTCGAGCGTCTCTGCTCTTTCTTACTAACACAATGAAGTGTCCACCTTGTCATCCACATTGCACAGCACTTCTGCAGCAACTTTGGAGAGAAGAGAGATCACTGTTGCCCTGACATTCTTGTTTTCCTTTTCTTTCAAACATTTAATACACAGATTCCATCTCCTTTTGTATCTTTTGTTCTTTGCACTTCTCAGTGTCAGTGTCATTTCCTCACGAAGTTTGCAAACTTGCTGTTCTAATTCCACCATTTTATTCTTGTAATTGGCTACCTCTTCCTGCAACATGGCAACCAGGTTGGAGTTTTCCTCCATTTTTCTGGTTCTTCCATTCTTTTTTTTTCTTGGATATTAAATCTATCCACTAGCGTATTAACAACTTCTAGTATTTTTTATTAGTAGCAATGTCTCCGGGTGGTTCTATCTCTTCCACCAGTCTGTTTTTCCCCCATATTTTGTAGCTTCTCTGGAGTAGCTGGTGGCATGATGCGTTTGTTCATGTTGAAGGCCTTGTCACTTACTAAATTATAATCAGGATCCATTTATCCATCAAGGGGAGTTTTTTTAAGCAAACTTAGCTATAGTGTATATTAACTTTTGAGGAACCAAATGAAGAGCTCTAGAACGTTTTGCTGCTCACCATCTTGCCTCCAGTCCTAACAGTGGAGTTGTAGTAACACACTGAGGTTTTAAGCAAAATTTCAGACACAGCTAGACCAAAGACAGTCATCGGCTATATTTGGTCACAGCGGCACTAAATCAGCCACT
Source organism: Pangasius sanitwongsei (assembly GCA_037576675.1). Lineage (NCBI taxonomy): Eukaryota > Metazoa > Chordata > Actinopteri > Siluriformes > Pangasiidae > Pangasius > Pangasius sanitwongsei. The sequence goes on along the minus strand of CM075009.1, from coordinate 11,383,402 downwards.
GGAGAGCATGTCACTTCCGGTTGCTGTAAAAGTACTTTAATAAAATTGCACCCCCTATCTGTCTGGTTCCTACAACCTTAGAGATGAAAAGATCTGAACTGTTGGTGATCTGTAAATATTGTATAAATGTGTGCACTGATTCTTTACTTTTGTGTTTTTGATCAACCTAAATATGTCCATCTCTATATTGTAAAATGTGAATCATTGTAATGAGTGTTGAAATCATTCAGTAAAGTTTGATTTAATAAGCAAAAATCAAGTTCACTGAGCCCTAATCTTGGAAATGTAATTCTAATTTTAATAATTTATGAAATTTCCATGGTTGATCACAAACCTTTTGTAGACATTTATGGTAGACTAAGACAGATCAAACAAACAGTTGATTATTCACATTTCCGGAGTTGTTTCTGTAATTGCAGCTGAAAGTTGAGGCTTCTTTCAACTTAAACCAGTAAAAGAAAAAGCTCTTTATTTTGAGCCTAAAGGTGTGAATTTATGGATAAATATTTTTTCTCTAGCTGAACTTACAGATCTCATACTGCAAAAAGACCTTTACTTTACACAATTGCTGAATTGTCTCAGGAAACGGAAAAACGTGACCCAGGTGAAGACGACGACAGTACGCGTCTCGTTTTTATGACAAACAATGAAGTAGATGAGCATAACTGGAACATGCTGCACAAAATATGCTCTAATGTAATAATCACTGTAGCACAGGACTTTGAATGGGTCAATAAAATTGGATGGCTGCAAAGAAAAAAGGAACGTGTCTGGAAACAAAATTTGAAATAGGCATTCATGCTCCTGCTGCGTCATGCTAATGTTGCTTAAAATCATTAACATTTTAGATGAAAAAGCAAGTAAGTGGCATAGTTTATACAGAGAATGATTGGACTTAACAATAAATAAAAGAAATCCCATTAAGAATATATATTACCTTTGATGATGAGAAAATTGGTAAAGCCTTTTGTAACTATTATGAAACTATGAAATTAATAAATATATTCATGAATATTTATGTACATATACCTTTAAGATTCTACCTGATTTCTAATTTAAGATTTACATTCAGCAGACGTATGTCAAATCTGTTTTCCCTCAGACTTTCAAAAAAGTGTTATTCTAGTTTTTCAAGAGCATGTGTAACCAGTGAAACAGATCCTCAAGCTTCCCAGTTTCCCCATTACAAAAACACTTTTTCTTGTAATTTATACTGCCTCAAAGTGTCATTTCCAGAGCCTGGAACAGGTTCAGAAGGTCTGGTAGTGTGAGTAGAAGGCATGGTGAAGGTAGACAATGGGTCACAACACCAAATCAAGACCGATACTTGATCCTGCATGCCTGCAGAAATCGTTTCATGCCTGCAGTCAGCCTGCGAAATGACCTTCTGGAGGCAACAGGGGTCCACAGTCCTCAGGCTGTGAGGAGACGACTTCATGAAGTTGGCTTGAGAGCCAGAAGACCAGCTGTGAGGGTGCCTCTTTCCAGAGCACACAAACTGGCACGTCTGCAGTGGGCCACAGAACACCGCAGGTGGACACTGAATGAGTGGGGTACAGTGCTCTTCACAGATGAGTAGGCGTAGGAGGGTCTGGCGCCCTGGGGAGAGAAATTTGCCACAAAATGTTGTACAGCATGACAGTTTTGGTGGATCATCGGTCATGGTTTGGGGAGGCATCTCCATGGGTGGAAGGACAGAGCTTGTCATCGTTGAAAATGGCAGCCTGACAGGCCAAAGATATAGGGATGAAATCCTGAGACCAGATTTCGTGCTTATGGATGAAAACGCCGCCCACATCGAGCAAGGCTGGTGACGGAATTCTTGGAGGATGAGGGCATCTCAAGGATGGAATGGCCAGCCCAGTCACCCGACTTGAACCCCATTGAACACATTTGGGAGCAGCTACAGTCAAGAGTGCAAGCACGCCAGGTCCCTCCAGGAACCCGTGTGGAGTTGCGAACAGTGTTGCTGGAGGAATGGCAAGCCGTCCCTCAACTGAATATCCAAAAACTCATCTCAAGCATGCACAGGCGATGTGAGGCTGTGATCAATGTCAGAGGTGGTAACACTGACTACTGACTGGTTGTCTCAATGCATAACGTTTGTTGTTTCTTGTTTATGACTTGTTTGTTGCATTTGTTAAACAATGCAATTCATGTTTGTTTTACAGTACGAACTCAGATTTTTGATGTGCTGTAACGTGCAATAACATCTTGTTTTATTGAACTGGAAAAAGCTTTCTTTCCTGTTTTGGGTCCTGCTTCAAGCTCTGACGCTCCACACGGAGTGACTACAGTACAGTACAGTACAGTACATTACAGTATTGCACTGCAGGCAATAAGGTTTAAGAGGCATTTCCAGTCCATTGTGACTTCAGGTGAATCACAGAAGTACTGAACAACTAACAGTTTTTTGGTGCACTCTTGTCTTCACGAATGTGTGACAAGCCACTTCACACCTTGTGACAATCAATCATGTCTGGGCACCATCAAAAATGATGAGGCTTGAAATTCCATTGATGACAACATTGATTAATAGCAGACTTGCATGTTATACATGAATTTTGAACAATACCCGTTCTTGTCTTAGGACAACTTTGATGAACTTTTTTGATCCACTTCAAATGTTGACTACTGTATAATTAATACAATAAGTATAATTTATAGGTTCCTACTGAGGACATATCCTGAAAATCCTCAGTCCATTTTCATCAAAATCCTAGAGACCTTAAACCTTCATATTCATCATATTTGAAGACCTCTCACAAATGCCGTCACATGTTCAGAGTCGTAGAGAAGGTCATGAAATGACTGAAGTTCCACTGAAGGGAGGAGAGCATAAATCTACACTATGGATAACCAAAAAGCATGGAAAGCATCCTGAATGTAATATGGAAAAGGCGAATTGCAACTGGTCATAATACGTCTTGCTTTAAAAAAAATTTTTACAGACCCTTACCAGAAAAACCTCTTTTTCTGCAAAACCTACACTGTTTTGTCTTTAATAGTATTACAAAGTTCCTACTGTTTTTGCATATAGTGATTATAATATGCTCTATACTGTATGTACCACATGACCCAGTATTTTTTTTCTTCTTGCTTACACTGTCTTGTATTGTCATGCAATTTACTAGTTTGTTTTGTTTATGCTTAGGTTTTGTTGTAAAATTCTGTGGCTCCTGTGAAGCTACTGTAACCCTCTCCTCTTTGTGATTTTATTGTGTTCGTTATCTAATAACGAACATTTAAAAGGTAGTTTCTTCTCTCAGTTTTATTGGATGTATATCAAGGAAGAATTTTCAGTACTTTCTGTGTGAAAATAACAGGTATTCTTCATTGCATGGTTACATAATGTAAATGTTAATTATTCTAATTATGACCTGCTTAATGAATATAAGTATAGCACAGAAAAAAAAGTAAATATGAAAGTAGAATAAAGTTAATTGATAATCAATTTGAATTCACTTTTCAATTCATTTCAATAAAAAAAAAAATCCAACACTGATATCCAAGACTTTAACAGCACGGTGGTTTAAAAAAAAAAAATAAAAAAAAAAAAGTTATATACAGCTATGTACAATATGTAATTATATGCATAACATGTTCCATCATACACATCTTCACAATATTTAGTTCAAATTTTTGCAAAAACAACAATAAAAATAAAAATAAAAATAATAATAATAATAATACCACCGCCACCACCGGTCCAAGTTACAAAATAATTTGCTAAAATACAGCACCACATACACACAAAACCTTAAAATATACCAATAGTGCTGATTGATAGTTGGCTAAATATTCTAGTATTGTGGCTTTGAATGAATTGTTTCGGCATGATGTTAGCATCACCTGTTGAACAGGTGTTTGAGAATAGAGTCAATAGACACTTTAAGAAGTCTGCTGAAAACTGATTGTGGCCATATTTGTTGAGTAAGCCAGTCATCAAGAGAAATACAATCTGATGGACAGAACCTGAGAAACAAATTATCTGAATTTAACTCCCCCTAACAATAATTCACCAAAGTTTGTGGGGGTCCTCAGAACCTTGCTCTGAACAGGACTTTAAAGTTTCATGCAAATCCATTCAATCAGTACTGAGGTACAGCAGTTTGAGTAAACTCCATCCCAGTAGGATTGTTGGGCATATGGTGGCCATAGTGGGCTAAATGTTGGGACTAATTTGCAAAAATAGGTTTAGCAGATCATGCAAATTATTATAAATGAGAGTTGGCAGGGCCAAATGTTTAAATTTAGTTCTCATCTCAGAATCTTGTGCTGTGTATGCCTTTCAAGTTGTGTGCGAATCCATACAAGCATTAAACTTCAAGTTTGTGATGACAGCTAGCTGAAACACGCTAAAAGCTGACTGGCTTCAGACAGCCATGCTATTGAAAAAAATAGCTCATGATTACAAATCCAGTTACAGATTAGCAGAACATCACATTTCAGCTCAGTTGGACTTTTGATTCCTAAGAACCAGATATTTGGATTTAACTCTGCCCCCATCGATGGACACACCCCAACCTTTTCAGAGGTCCTCAGAACCATGTACTGAACATGTCTTTGAAGTTTGGTTCAAATCCATATAACCAATCTTGAATTACAGCCATTCGAGTAAACCAGCTCTGCCTCCTTAGCAGTGATTGATGTATGGTGGCCATATTGTTTGGACATTTCAGTTTTGATAATTGCACTGGACAACAAATATTTTGCTACCTGAAAACCACCTTGAAATTTTCCTGTCACCTATCGTTTTTTCCTGAAATTACCTAGCTTATATTTTCCATCCTTAATTTCAATGTTGCCCACAATGCAAGTAAAGAAATGATTTCCAGACATGATGGCATGTAGCTTGGATACACAAAGTACTATTGTTTCATTTGGGAAAAGTACAGCTATGTAAAGGGTCTCATTACATTAAAAAGGACTGGCTATTATGTAAGCATATGATTCCAGGACAGAAAAATAAATTATATTTTTTTAAATAAAAGCAATGAACAAGAAAACTGAAGGATTTCAATACTTGAGAAAGATGTTTTCCAAAATAACTGATGCCAAGATAAAGGAAGGATTTATTTGGTCCAGAAATCAAACAGGTCAATCAGTGACAGGCAGTCTGAAAACCTACAAGTGGGGCTGGACAGAATTGCATGGAAGGCAGTCAAGAATGTTTCTGAAAAATTTCTTGGGAACTACAGGGCACCAAACCAAGTCCAGCTGGTTAACAAAATGCTGAAAGCATACAATTTCACATTTAGACTTTGTGTGAAAATATTGGTGCAGTACGTTATGAACTTGGTGAAAGGTCTCATGACATTGCAATAATGGAATAATGAAAAATAATAGAACAAAACCAGCAGCAGTGCAACTGGAATCCAAAAATGTTGGCAAAACACTTAAATAAGAACCATCAGATGCTAAATACTGACACAAAGTGAAAATCTGCAGCTCCAAAAAAAAAAAAAAAAAGTGAACGTATCAGTGGACCTATTTTAGTGTTAGTACTATCAAACGATTAAACACAATCATTCAATAAAAGTCATATTTATACTTATCCAAATTCTTGTGATACAAACAATATAAAATTATGTGTTCAGTTTGAGGAGCTCGGTCATGATCACAAAAAAAGGTTGTCCAGTGTTACTGAGGTTCACACAGCAGTTTGACATCAATATTGTGAATATTAGCAGAAAATCCTAGGACTAGTTCGCAAAAGTAGGTTTCACATAGTATGCAAATTATCACAAAATCAAGTGGGTGGAGCTAAGTGCTCCAACTCTCAGAAATGAGAACAGAGGAATAGAGGAACTCAAATGTTCATCTTCACCAACTGGCAAAAAAGGGAATACAAGTTTGACCAGGTTGGCTTGTGATTTGGCAGCTGGTCAGACCCAAAAGTCACCAATCCTAAACATAGATGAATGAATGTATGAACATTTATGACCGATTTAAGGTGGCTGAACTAGCTAGCTATGCTAGATATAGCTAACAAATCATTAGGCTGCAACATTAGTATTTCCTTTATAATCCAGGTTCAGCCTACAGCAGTTTCAAGCTGTCAGTGTTTTTACATTCTCACCTGTACTTGGCTTACCATGATTTAGCCTTGCCAATCATGAACCACTAAGAAAAAGAAGCTGCACATTCTCCCATGGGGAGGTGACTGCAGCCCATTTCCCACTCATCCCACAGTATCTTCCACTCATGAGAATAAAAAGTTGACTTGACTTGAAAAACAAGTTGTGACAAACCATAGTTTCCTATAAGTTTAATTTGCAGCAGTGATCATTTATCAAATTTGATTTCAGCCAAATTTATACCAGCGTGATCCAATCAAAATAGTATATTTAAAAGTAAAGCCACGCATTCATAATTGGGAGAAGACAGTCCCTCAAATCTACATCTTTGCATGTTCTCCCGTTTCTTCCCATTCCCCCTTAACCATATTTAGTGACCAGTACCAGGGTCACTGAGATTTTGATGTTTTGTGTTGTGCTAAATATGAACCAATGCAGTCTTAGTGTCGGTGTACTTACTGTTACCACTGCCGAAATAGCGCCAGTGACATTTTATTGTAGTTTCGAATTTTGTTTCTTGTGATTTTTGTTTAAGGGTGGAGGGTTTTGTCTTTTTGGCCTGGCTCACCCCAATATTAGCGATGCATTAATTATATTTTCATAGGCCTGGCTAACTGAATATTCAATATTCACAGGTCATGGCATTATAAAGTGTATAGAGATGATTATTGGCCATTTTTAGTAAATTGTAAATGACTGTTTTCAAAACTGTACGTTGATGCCATTTTTATACACACACAACCCCAGAATATAACTATAGGAACCAAATTAGTTTTTTTTTTTTTTAGCCATTTTAGATGACATCCAAAATGTCTCTCGTATTTAACATCTATACAATCAATTCAATCTTGCATTTTGTATTTAAACAACACAAATGCTCTGTTTGAAGTGGCTGCACAGAAAGAAGTGCAAAGAGGCATTTTAAATTATAGTCTGGGTCAGTGTTTCTCAGAAGTCATTTATTCTGACATGCTAAAAGGGAATAAGTTACACTTCATAGAACATCCAGCAATAAAATACTTTAAGCTGGTCAGGAGTAAGGGAGAGGAGGTTGGTGAAGAAAAAAGGAGCAGGATGCGGGGTGGGGGACAACCCTGAAAACCATGTTACTGGTGCATTGTGGCTAAAATCAGAAATTCAAGCTGATCTTCCCTCAAAGGACCCAAACATATACAAAAAAGAAACCCTACAATATACTTTCTGCAATAAAGAAAATAAAGGAACACGGCGCAGAAGACCACCACTAGAAAAAAAAAAATGCTGCTCACAGTCCCATGGGTGTTCTCCAACAGAATGAGCTTCACCTCAAGGAGCAACAAAAACACCTTTTCCCTAAACCAATTTATTCAGAAGAAAGCTCTACAAAACATTTTCCTGGAGGGAAGAAAAAAGAAAGAAAAAAAAAAGGAAAAAAAAAAAGAGAAAAGCACTGTGGCTATCAATGAATTTCTGTAATTATGTAATGGAAAAAAAAAACCCTCAAATCATTTATGCATACAATTTTTCCTCTAAGCACTTAACACAAGTTTACTGAAGTGATGTCTAATTTATAATGAATATGCTTCTGTGGAGTTCATTCTTTTATTCATTTTTATATTTCTGAATATCAAGTACAATAACTGTTAATGCAGTGTTCTAGAAAGAAATCTAGTAGTCACTAGAATTTTTCATCTTCACATTAGAAGCTCTTCTACAACATCACAGCAGGCAGAACCTTATGTTTTCCGCGTCTTTTAAAACAATAGATGCCTGCATAGGAATAGCCAGGATTCTTTTTATAACAAGATTTATTTTTAGGAGAAAACTGTTCAATCTGACAGTTTGAGCTCATGACAGCCAGTGATGTAAGACAAGAACATCTTCCTAAAAAAAAGTTTTCCTGAATGAGAGAACTTGAGCAAACCTTCGTTTTGCACAGTTACACCCTCAGAAAACCAATTATTTTCTGAAGTTTTCAAGAATCATTCTGGAAAAAGTGAGGGAAGGCAGGAACAGAAACAGGACAGAAAAGATTACAACTTCAAATTCCGTACCAAGCCTGCCCTCTCTGTGGATATACTATATACATACCAATATATAGATATATGCAGAGCATGTTACCTATATATACTGATTACATACGTAGTATATGAAACCTAGTTCTTTTAAGAGGAAAAGAATGCCTGACGTGGTGAATTTGATTCTAAATGCTGGGATGTGATCTGAAGGCAAATCCTGCTAAGACCTCTCTTCTCTTCTTTGCTTTATTAAACTGCCTTAATGCTTAAAAACCTGAAAGAGAGAGAGAGAGAGGGGGGTTAAACATTGGGTTAAACTGCACCACTACAGTCAATGTAGCCACCGAAATAATAATAATTAAAAAAAAGAAAAAGTCATTAAACACAGAAATAAGCTTGGCCCTTGACGGAGAGAGAGAAAAGCTAGAAAAGCCGATGCTAGTCTCGATATAAAGCCACATGTACACCATATACTGGCAGCCTCCACCAAGATAACTTTAATAGAAGATTAAAATATACACCGATCAGCCATTACATTAAAAGCCACCTGCCTAATATTGTGTAGGTCCCCCTTGCGCCACCAGAACAGCACCAGAAAAAAGGTGTGGTATCTGGCACCAAGATGTTAGCAGCAGATCCTTTAAGTCCTCTAAGTTGCAAGGTGGGGCCTTCATGGATCGGACTTGTTTGTCCAGCACATTCCACAGATGCTCAATCGAATTGCGATCTGGGGAATTTGGAGGCCAAGTCAACATCCTAAACTCCTTGTCATGTTCCTCAGACCATTCCTGAACAATTTTTGCAGTGTGCATTATCCTGTTTAAGGAGGCCTCTGCCATTAGGGAATACCATTGCCATGAAGGGGTTTACTTGGTCTGCAACAGTGTTTGGGTAGGTGGTACATTTCAAACTCACATCCACATGAATGCCAGGACCAAGGATTTCCCAGCAGAACTTGGCCCTACATCGGCTTGCCTTCTTCCCATAGTGGATCCTGGTGCCACCTCTTCTGCAGGTAAGCAACGTGCGCACACACCTGGCCATCCACATGATGTGAAAGAAAATGCTTCATCAGACCAGGACACCTCCTTCCATTGCTCTATGGTCCAGCTCTGATGCTCCTGTGCCCACTGTAGACACTTTTGGCAGTGGACTGGGATCAGCAAGGGCACTCTCACTGGCTTCACAGTCCCATACACAGCAAGCTGCGATGCACTGTGTGTGCTGACACCATTGTCATAGTCAGCTTTAACTTTTTCAGATATTTTTGTACAGTAGCTCTTCTGTGGGATCAGACCAGACGGACTAGCCTTTGCTCCCCAGGCGCATTAATGAGCCTTGGGTACCCATGACCCTGTTCACCGGCTGTCCTTCCTTGGAACGCTTTTGGCAGGTACTAAAACACTGCATTCCAGGAACACCCCCCAAGACCTGCTGTTTGGGAGATGCTCTGACCCAACTGTCTAGTCATCATAATTTGACTCTTGTAAAAGTCACTTTGATCCTTAGGCTTACCCATTTTTCCAGCTTCCAACACATCAACTTTAAGAACTGACTGTTCACTTGCTGCCTAATATATCTCACTCCTTGACAGGTCTCACTGTAATGAGATAATCAAGGTTATTCCTGCCACCTCTCAGTGGTTTTAATGTTGTGGCTGATCAGTGTATATTTTAAAAGTTAGGTCTTAATGAGCATTTACTTGTGAAATTCTATTCAGGTCACTAGCAATGTTTTAAAAGATGTTTCATGACAATTTTTTTTTAGATTTATTACTCTCATTAAAACCACAAGCAAAGTGAAAAAACACCATTAACACTGCATGTTCAGCACAAGTGACAGTCACATTACAAGTGCTGTAATAGTCCAAATTGTTCACAGTTTTAATATCTACTTGAGAAGGAAAATAAAATAAAATAAAAAATTTTTTTTTAATTTTTTTAATAAGAGTTAAAAAGTTACCCCACCCCCTTAAAATAAAGCAAGGTGCATGAAGGAGGACATGGGTTCTAAGCCGAACCAATTTTTTTTTTTTTTTTTTTTACACAAAGTGGAAATTTATAGTGACTTTTTACCACTCAGTGCTATTAACCAGCTGTTTTAATCAGCTGGTTTGAGCGATGCACAAAAAGTATGAAATAAAATTGCAGTTTTCTCTGGCTGAGATCTGTTATCAAGCCCATCAGAGCCTTTTTTTTTTTTTTTAATAAAAATCATCCCTGGCTAACTAATTCATTCTCATCTTGTAGAGTATTTTAGAGCACTAAACTGAGTGTCTCTACATCCTTTGATTTTTGTTCAACTGATTTTTGTTAAATTAGCACTGTTAGAAAAAGTGCTTTGATGGGCACCATGAGTGACACTTTCAAATATTTCTCACTTTCATATTTCACAATTCATTACTGTTAATTCTGCATCAAACTGAGGTGTATTTTTCAAGAATGGATTGAGGAACATGACAAAGCACTCAGGGTGTTGCCCTGGGCTTCAAATCCCCCAGATCCCAATCAGATAAAGCAGCTATGGGATGTGCTGGAATACTAATTCCAATCCATGGTGGCTCGACTTCACAAGTTACAGGACTTAAAGGATCTGCTGCTAACGTCTTGGTGCCAGATACCACAGGGCACCTTCAGAGGTCTTGTAGAGTCTATGACTTGGCGGATCGGATATGGTCATAATGTTATGGTTCATCAGTACATGCGCGCACACACAAATACATACATACATATATATATATATATATATATACACACACACACATATACACACACACACACACACACACACACACATATACACACACACACACTAATATATATATATATATTTGTGTGTGTGTGTGCGCGTGTATACTTTATTAGGAACACTATACTAATGCTGGGTAGGGCCTCCCTTTGCTCTCAAAACAGACACAATTCTTCATGGCCTAGACTCCACAAGATGTTAGAAACATTCCTTTGAGATACAAGTCCATGTTGACATGACTGAATCACGAAATTCCTGCATATTTTTTAGGTGCACTTTCATGCTCCACATCCCCAAGGTGGATTCAGATTCAGTGACTGAAGACCACTGAAGAACACTGAACTCGCTGTCATGTTCATCAAACCAGGTTGATATGACTTTTGCTTTGTGACATGGTGCATTACCATTCTGACAGTAACCATTAGAAGATGGGTCTATTTTTTTTATTAATCAGAAAATTGTGGCCATGAAGGGATGCACATGGTCAGCAACAATAACCATATAGATATGGTTACTGTTGCTGACCATGTGCATCCCTTCATGGCCACAATTTTCTGCGGGTTGCCGGCTTGATGCAAATGCTGTTGCATTCTTCCTTTGTGATGCTACTTGATCTACTTTCAGTTGTTGTTTTGGTGGTTTCTCCCTTCAGCTTCCTCTACATGAGATGAAATTTATGTTCAATTGGGTTATGGCCTGCTGATTGAATTTGGCAGTCTAAAACCTTCTTTTAAAAACTTTTTCCCCCGAATTAAGTCCTTTGTCGTGTTGGCAGTTTGTTATGGGTTATTGTCTTCCTGTATGATGAAGTTCCTCCCAATCAGACTGGACGCATTGCTCTGTAAATTGGCAAACTGAATGTATCTTTAGACTTATGAATTCATTCTGCTGCTACCATGAGTTACGTCATCAATAAAAATTAGTGAGCCTGTTCCAGAATCAGCCATGCAAAGTTGTGCTTGACTGATGAACTTGCATGGATCATGAGCAGATCCTTTTTTTCTCTCCACACTTTGGCCTTTCCATCAATTTGGTAGTGGTCAGTCTTGGTTCAAGAAGAATGTGGCTCATCTCTGTATTTCTTTGAAAATTCCAATCTGACCTTCTGATTCTTACTGCTGATGAGTAATTGCATCTTGTGGTATGGCCTCTATATTTCTGCTCTTGATTCAATTCAATTCAAATTTTATTTGTATAGCACTTTTAACAATGGACATTGTCACAAAGCAGCTTTACAGAAATAAATGGATTCGCAAAAAATATATTGTAAATATTTGAATTTATCACTGTGAATTCATCCCTAATGAGCAAGCCAGTGGCGTCGGTGGCAAGGAAAAACTCCCTGAGATGACATGAGGAAGAAACCTTGAGAGGAACCAGGCTCAAAAGGGAGGTCTTCTTTGAACAGTGGATGGTGATACCTTCACCCCTGCCATGTGGAGGTTGTTAGTGATGTCACTGACTGCTGTTTTTGGGTTTTTCTTCACAGCATCCAGTGACTGTCATCATTCTGTTTTCCTTGGCCAACCAGTTTGATGTCTGGTTGTTAGTACACCAGTGGTTTCTTTCTTTTTCAGGACATTCCAAATTGTTGTACTGTCTATGGCCAATGCTTGTGCAATGGCCTAGATCAATCTTCCCTCTTTTCTCACCTTCACAATGGCTTGCTTTTCTCCCATAGACAGCTCTCTGGTCTTCATGTTGGTTTATCCTTTTTAAGGACAAATGCAGTCTTCATGGGCAAAACTCAAGGCTCAAACCAAGAGTAGACATTCATAGCTATTAACTGTTTAAACAATCTAATAGGGCACACCTGGGCAACAAGAAACACCTGTCAGTCGCATGTTCCAATATTTCTGATCACTTGAAAAATGAGTGGGTTCAAACAAAAGGTGACATGTTCTAAGTTTAGGACAACTAGATTTAAATATCAGGAAACAAAAGCTGAAATTTTGATCTGCCCTTTCATTTATCTTTTTCACCTGTGTGCCGCCAAAACAGCTCCAACCCGCCAAGACATGGACCCTACAAGACCTCCACCAAGACATTAACAGCAGATCGTTTAAGTCAAAGCTATCCGCCCCTTCCGTATGCATGAGTTCATGCACACAGACACTGGCCATTTGGCTAGTGTCGCTGTGATTGACAGGGGAGAGAGAGTATGCTGCACCTCCTGCCCAGAGAGCACAGATAATTTTCGCTCTCTTGGACTCCCAGCCACGGACGGCTGTGGCATCGTCGGGATTAAAACTCACCATAGGCTGAATGCTTTTCTACTGCACCAGATTTTATACTGCTTATGTTTGCACTACCATGAAGGCACAATGGTGAAAGCATTAAAGCACAGTTTGACCAATACATCAAGCTAAGCTAAACTTCAAAACTAACTGGACACGGAACAGGTTTGTCCAAAAGCATATGTTGCCACAGTAACTGAGCAGAACTTAAGATAAGCTTCCTTTGTGGAACTGAAATTGACAGAATTGATCCAAGTTTGTTAAAATAAGCCTGACTGAACAAGTTAGCTTGCGTTGTGGAATACAACAAAATGCTTTGAGATCTCAAGTCTAAGAACTAAGAAAAATAGCAAACATGCCTTCATGTAGAATAGTACAACAGGACTGCCCACGGGACCTAACAAAAAAAAAAAAAAATCTAGGACCTATGGCTTTGAAAGGATCAAACCTTTTTTTTTTTTTATAAACTTTTATGTTGGTGGGAACAGACGATCAGATACAAAACTCATGGAACAAAGAAAGGCCATATTCATTAACACAGAAGCATAGGAGGGGACTAGAGAAGCGCACAGTGCTGTGCAATGTGTATATCGAATTGATTTTAGTCTTTCACTTTTGAACAATTCACCAGAAGGTTTTATAGTTTCTTTGGCCCCCAGGCCAAACAAAATCAAAATTAATATGATAAAGTCACTTCCACTCATGTGGTAATAGTGGTACTTGAGACCATTCCAATAAGTGTTAGATTTAGGACTAGTGATTAGGAGAAATAATGCCAACTCAAGCATGACATCTAAAAAGTAGTTATTTCACAGATACCGTGATTATAATCTGACATTTTGAGAAAGGTAGAAGAAACCCTTAACCCCAAAGAATAGAGACTCTGTCAAAGTTAGTAGCCAAATTTCCCAAGGACGTCTTTGCAACTGCAAGACCAATTTTCTTTCTTTTATTTATTTATTTTTAAACATTCTGTGGGCCCTCCTTAAATTTACACTCTTTGTTCATATTAATAAATCTTTGAGTGAAGAAAGAGATTCTTCCAATTTCAATGCTTTTCTTTTTACACCTTAAAAAAATAATTCAAGCTATTGGTGTCTTTGCACTGAAAACGTCACTTGGCTGTTTGCTACTAACCTTTCATGTTACTCTTGGGTTTGTCAGTTTGCTTGCCTGTGGGGGTCTGTGCCTGTTGCCCCTGTCCCCCTGTGGATGCTGCTTGTTGTGCTGCTTTCTGCTTAAGCATGGTCCAGTCAAATGTGTAGTCATACTGGTGGTTCAGAGTCCTAAGGAAGATCCAGGGACAGTGAACAGGTATCAACATGAGAGCACAAAAATTGGTTTTAAAATTTTTTTAGTTTTTAGACAAAAACCAATTGATCATGTGCGAGATTCTGGGAGAAAGACACTACTAAAAACTGCATGTGCCTCACAAAGTTTTGGTTATTTTCTTCAGTCTCAAAAATGTAGATAATGTTCATATTCAACTTATGGCATCTGAAGAGAGTTGGACTTATGTGTAATACAGACAAGTACCTGAAAAGAATGCGGAACAGCTGACGCAAGTACATGTAATCAGGAGCCTCCTCAAACCGTAGCCCACGACAGTAATTCAGGTACATGGCAAACTCAGCTGGAAAACCCTACATAAGACAAAAGATTTTGGGGATGTTTGTTTAAAAAAAAAAAAAAAAAAAAAAACCATCAGGTCACTACAATTTTTTTGAACACTATAAAATATCTACTGGTCTGTTCAACAGCTTGAATTGCAATGTCTCAAGACAAGTTATGGGCAAGTTAGCAAATTCACAAAGACTCTTAGGAATCCTGATGTATATAAAAATGCCAAAACTAGCCAATACACAGTGCACTCTGTTACTGGACAGTGTTTTTTTTTTTTTTTCTCTTAACTCAAGCATACAAAGTAGGAAATGAAAATGACAAATGGCATTAAAGTAAAGAATGCCATTTAATGTGCTTGCTCCACATACCTTACACAAGACCTCAACAGGAGTTGACATCTTTTTCTCACTAATCTTCTCATATTTCTGTTTCTTTGTGGCAGCCTGTATAAAGAGCATGAAAGTATGTGATTTGTCACACATTATTATATGCATCATATATAAATACACTCACTGTGTGCGTGATCACTTTCTGGGATGTTTAAATGTGCGCGAGTTTAAAACCCCATGCATTGAACAGTGGCCGCTGCTGTTAATCAAGGTGCCTTTTAAACTAACCAAGTGCACAACAAACTCCCACATTAAGTCCAAACAAACTTATTTTATATTATAAAACAGCAATATGTTATATTAGTGGAGCTGCCTGTTCTGGCTGTGTGAGATTTTGTTTTTTGGTTATTTTGTAGTGCTTTGGAGCTCTCTTGTGGTTTATAGTCTCGTGGGGCCAGACATGCACTGTGAACAGCTCCTGAGCAATATCTTTATCTTACCTTCAGTCCCTGCCAGGGCAAGCTGGTTCTGTTGAAGTACATCAGCACATAGCCTAGAGATTCCATGTCATCTCGACGACTGTTGGAGACAAAATCATTTAATTTAAAAAAAAAAAAAAAGCAGATCATATTAAACACAGGCACCAGTGAAACCTAATGAGTAGGCTTTCAAGCGTTTTTCCTCTATTCGTTTCATGTAAGAAAAGTTAGAATTCCCTGCTCAGCTTACCTTTTTATACAACAAGGTGAAAAAACCACCAAGTACAGCTAGTATGTGTCTGTAGGCTACATATCCAAGAAATGTCTGACCACTGTTTAAAACCATTAACATTTCATCACAATTTAATGTATTATTTCAGCAAAATATAAACATCTATACGAAGCAATTTGATAAATTTGAATTGATATGTGACAAAATACATAAAATCTGTCAAATCTGCAAATTAAACTTTGTCAAAAGTAGGGCTGGGACCCCAAAAGACAGCAACTGAAGCATTTCAGGAATGCTGAGTACTGAAAAAGTAAAATAAATTCAGTGTTTATTTTCAACACTTGACAGAAATGACATCAAAAAGGATTACTAATATTTTTTTAAAAAGAATTAATTATTCTCCATCAAGAAAATTGCCCCTAAGTGGCGCAACAGAATAGCGTTCATCCCATCATCCAGAGAGCTTGAGTTCCAGATGATGCCACAGCCAAGAGAGTAAAATTGGCCGTGCTCTTAGGGAGGGGCTGCATACACGCCCCTATCAATCACAGTGGAAGTGGGTGGACAGTGCTTTCTTCGAGTGCGTTATGCTGCCCCCGATGTTGCATGACACTGCCCACTCTAATAGAACTTCAGAAGTCCTCTGCAAAGGTTTGTGAACCTGCCAGAAGGACAACAATCTCAGAAGTACTCCATCAATTAGGCTTTTATAGTGTGGAAAAACAGAAGCCAGTCCTGAGTAAAAGGCATATGGCAGGCACTTAAAACACTCTGAGAGCATAAGGAAAAATATTGTCTTGTCTGATAAGACAAAAGTGGAAAATTTCATTATTTTTTTGGGTTGACCGGCAAAAGCCCAGTACTGCTTGTAAACTGGTAATATCATCCCTAAGGTGAGGTATGCTGGTAAGATGCAATGGGGATGCTTCTCAGTGGGAGGGACAGGGAACAAAAATTTGCAAAAATCTCTAAAAAAAAAAAAAAACGTTCCGCTTTGTCATTATGGGTTATTATGTGTAGATTAATTGCCAAAACGTCAGTTTAGTCCATTTTAAATGAAATCTGTAACAAGGTGTGTAAAAACTGAATGGGTGTGAATACTGAATCCCCTGTACATATACACAGCTAGTTATATGTTGCATCACCAGTATAGGCTATATGATCAGCAGTGGTTACAATGTTTGTCACAGTTAGGGAATTTAAAAAAAAGTTTTCCATTTTGTTTTCCATTTGTTTTCCATTTTGCTTCAGTGCTTCTAGCCGAGCACACAAGAGTCTGGCCAGGCAGCATATTCAGTCAGGTCCGGAAGTATTTGGACAATGACAGTTTTTGTGATTTTGTCTTTATACACCACCACAATGGATTTGAAATAAAACAATCAA
>CM075009.1:11335756-11351666 GCA_037576675.1 Pangasius sanitwongsei | reverse complement strand
ATATTCCATTTCTTTGCCTTCAAAAAGTCTGGAGTTGCTTTCGCAGTATGTTTAGGGTCATTATCCACCTGCACTGTAAAGCGGCGTCCTATCAGTTTTGCAGCTGAATGTGAGCTCAGAATTCATCTTGCTACTTCTGTCAGCAGTCAATAAACACCAGTGAGCCCGCTCCATTGGCAGCTATACATGCCCATGCCATAACACTTCCTCCACCATGTTCGACACATGATGTGGTACACTTTGGATCATGAGCTGTTCCTTTGCTCCAGGTCATTGATGTTTGAGGGCATTCGTTTATGCACGGTTCTCTTAAGATCCCATCACAGCATCTCAATGGGGATGAGCTCTGGACTTTGACTTAGTCATTCCAATACCTTGATTTTTGTCTTCTTTATCCATTCAGATGTCGATTTGCAGGTGAACTTGGGATCATTATCCAGTTGCACGACCCAATTTCAGCCCAGCTTAAGCTGCTGGACAGATGGCCTCACATTCACCTCAAGAATATTCTGGTATAAAGTGGAGTTCAGCACTGTCTCAGTGACTTCAAGTTTCCCCAGGTCCTGCAGCTGCAAAACAAGCCCAAATCACCCCTTCACACCTCCTCTACCATTCCTGACAGTTACTATGGAGTGTTTTTCGCCATACTCTGTTTGGTTTTCGCCAAACATGGCACTGGGCATGATAACCAATCATCCCCACCTTGGTCTCCTCACTCTAAAGGATACTGTTCTAGAACTTATGTAGTTTGTTCAGATGTAATTTTGCAAACCTAAGTCATGCTGCCAAATTCTTTTTGGAGAGAGAGAGGCTTTTTCTTAGCCTTCCATACTTGTTCAGTCTTTTTCTGATTGTGCCATCATGAACATAAACATTCAAATGTAATTACAGGGGCCTGAGGAGCATTAAACAGTCTGACCTTGGACTGAATTGCTCTCCATTTGTTCTCTGGACTGAAGGCTCTCCATTTGTAAACAATCTTTCTCGTTGTAGAATGGCAAATTTCAAATTGTTTGGAGATGACCTCATAACCCTTCCCAGATTGATGAACAGCAACAATTGCTTCTTTGAGATCATGGCTGATGTCCTTTCTTCTTGGCATGATGCACCATCATGACACACACCTAAGTGTTCGAGAACACCAAACTGCTTTTATAAATGTAGACACACTTCTTGATGATTAACTAATCTTGTCCATTTCTTTAGGAACACCTGGCTACTAATTACTGTTGTTATTGTTGCTAAAGGTAGTGTAAACTCTAGAGACTGCTGTGTGAGAAAATCCCAGGAAATCAGCAGTTTATGAAATACTCAAACAAACCCATCTGGTATCAACTTCCATGCCACAACTGAAGTCAAAAAGATCACACTTTCTTCATTCTGATGTTCGATGTGAACATTACCTGAAGCTCTTGACCTGTATGTGCATGATTTTTTGCATTGCACTGCTGCCACATGATTGGCTGATTAGATAACTGCATGAATGTGCAGACGTACAGGTGTTCCTAAAGTGGGCAGTGAGTGCATGTATGCTTATACATCAGCCATAACATCAAAACCACTGACAAGTGAAGTGGGCAAACAAGTCCAATCCATTATCTATTGTGCAGGTCCCCCTTGTGCCACCAAAACAGCTCTCACCCATCGAGGCAAAGGACCCTACAAGGCCTCCGAAGGTATTGTGGTAACTGGCACCAGGAAGTTAGCAGCAGATCCTGTCCTGTAAGTTGTGAGGGGGGCCTCCATGGATTGGACTTGTTATTCCAGCACATCCCACAGATGCTCATTCGAACAATTTTTGCAGTGTGGCAGGACACACTATCCTGCTGAAAGAATGGATGCTGCGACCAAAGCCGAACATTGCCCAGAACATCACACTGCCTCCGCCAGCTTGCCTTCTTCCCATAGTGCATCCTGGTGCCATTTCTTCTGCAAGAAAGCAATGTACTCGCACCTGGCTTTCAACATGATGTAAAAGAAAAAGTGATTCATCAGACCAGGACACCTTCTTCCATTGCTCCGTGGTCCAGTTCTCCTGGGGTCAGGGGTCAGCATGGGCGGTCTAACCAGTCTGTGGCTACGCAGCCCCATATGCAGTAAGATGCGATGCAATGTGTGGTGTGACACCTTTCTATGATAGCCATCATTAACTTTTTTAGCAACTTGGGCTATAATAGCTCTTCTGTGGAGTCGGACCAGATGAACTAGCATTCACTCCCAACATGCATCAATGAGCCTTGGCGCCCACAACTCTGTCACTGGTTCACCAGTTGTCCTTCCTTGGTTCCCTTTAAGTAGGTGCTAACCACTGCATACCAGGAACACCCCGCAAGACCTGCGGTTTTGGAGATGCTCTGACCCACTCATCTAGCATTCACAATCTGGCCCTTATCAAAGTCGTTCAGAATGTTATTCACGTCACTGTCAGTAGTTTTAATGTTATGGCTGATCTGTGTGTAGGTATATATATAAAATTGACTCAACAGACCTCGGTTTGTGCAAAGGGGAACTGTTCCAGTGAAGGGTGCCTTAGTTCCAGTGAAGGGAAATTGTAATGTTACAGCATACAGAGACATCCTATACAATCCTCTGCTTCCAACTTTGCAGCAACAGTTTAGGGAAGGCCCACATACAAGTGCATCAGGTGTCCACAAACTTTGGGCCACACAAACACACACACAAACCACCAGTCAATTTCACACTTATTACTGTATGTCCACACATGCAGTGATTTCATCTCTGCAAGTGACCAGTCGCTATACTGTGAAGTCGCCAGTAGGTGTTCCTACTACTGACTGCCACAGTAACATTTATCAGTGGGTGGTGCAACTAGCATTCCACTTTTAACAACAAAAGTTTTCTTGCCACTAAAATTAAACAATCTGAAGAGAGAGCATTTGTATATAAAATTAATCAAATTTTGCGAAAACAAATTCAGATTCGCAGGCAGCATGGCAAGTACCACCACCTGGTACAGGAGCTGCGGTTGGATGAGTTCCGGTTCCAGCAGTATTTCAGGCTAGACAGGGCGTAGTTTGACAAGTTGAGTCAAAGACATCCTATACAAGGTGATGGTGACACCCCAAATTACAAGAGAAGACACAAAGTGGTGCCGAGCCATTTCTCCTGGAGAAAGGCTTGCGATTTGTTTGCGGCGAGTAGCTTATTAGCTTACTCAACTAATCATGGTATGGTATGCTATTTGTCATGCCACACATGGCTGACACGGTTAATAATTAAAAGCTAATATTCCAGGCTATTAAATGAAAATCAACTTACATGGAATACCCACGATGTCAGATACATTTTTTTCACGTGTCTTTTTTTTTTTTAAGCTTGTTTTAACTTGTGTATGCAGCCAGACACATTAAAAAGAGCTGGCCAAGTGCTGACCGCTAAAATTAATTTTTACCCCATCATTTCTACACTCCACTATCTGACAGGAGACGGCTCATGTGCACTCTACTGTCTTCACTACCTTTATTAGTCACTGCACCAAGTAGCTCCATGTTTGCTTAAAGTTAAACTTTTCTCACTGGACACACCCACATCTAGATGCCAACGGTCACTGTCTCATGCCATCTGATGTCCCCAGCTCTCATTGAAAATGAATGGCCTAGAGCCACTTTGTCGCTGCGAGTCGCTGCATGTGTGAACACCCCTTTACTCTACTTCTGCAGAGCTGAGCTGCTAAATTCAGCCACAAGATACAAACAAAGGCAAAGCACAGATCCAAGTGCTTCAGAAATGCGATGTGTTCTGGAAAGAAAAACTGTAGATGCAATACACAAAATATTTTAAACTAGTAATTTCTACAATTTTCTAGTAATATACTGAAGGCAGCTCCATGTTAAATAATATTTGCATTTAGAAGCCGTTAAAAAGTATGAACAAGGATAATGAGTCACTTCACAATATTATAATGAATATGGAGGTAACTGACAGGTTTTGTAACAGCAATGTCCACTTTTTCAAAAATGCTACACTTTAGCATTTTACAGGTAAAGTGGCTATCCTACTGAACATTTATCATAGCAAAGCTTAATTCAGGACAATTACCTAACCTGTCAGCTTTTAAGCTCTTGGTAAAGGACGGGATGTTTTTCAGCAAGATGTTTTCCCAAATTCATGGTGTTGTTTTGGATTACTCTGACTATTCTGCAAGGTAGGTGAAATCCACACTCTTGATTAGCATGTGTAATGTAATTCAAACCCAGGGAAAACATCATCACCGTATTGAACCAAAAGTATTGAGACTTCTGGAATCAAGCTGGAAAGATCTGTTGTGCATGTCTTCTAAATTTTTGAAATTAGTAAAATACATTTGAATGTAAGGACTATTTTTGGATTTGAGAAGCAGATCAGGAAGAAAATCATGACGATGGCAATAGCTTTTAGCAGAGCTTGCCAGTCAGCATTAACAGTGAAAATGTTCGCCATGCAGACATTATACTTCTAATTTGTAAAAGGATTATATCGAAAATGTACCGTTAAATCATGAGTTTTCACTATTGCTGCTGCCGAAGTTCCCAAATGGACAGCTAATATAATGCCCTCCCCTATGCTCCTTGACCTGAAAAGGTGAAAACTGTCATTTTCTTGTCCTTTTTTAAGCTCTGGACAAGCAGGGGAAAAAACGATATTGCACAAGCCTAATGCAAACTGATTGTTTTGGCCTTTATTATAAGCACTTGCAGTAGGAGGCATGGCCACACAATCTGAACATCATTCGTAGGTTACATGATCATATGTATGCTTTACCAGTGATAGGAACTCAAATACTTACTTAAAAGCCCCTGAAGCATTACTTCTCTGACTCGTCCTTCAAAATGTCAGTGGTGCTTCCTAGAGCGTCTCTATACTGCAGTGCACCTCTTTTCCCACACAATATAATGCAATCAGATGGGTGCTACATACACACACATACGTGTGTGTGTGTGTAATTTTTATATAATATATATATATATATATATATCTGTAAAAGTTAATGACATGATGGGTAAACACAAAACAAAATCCCAAGGTACTCTGATAAAAATTACATTTCTCTACCTCTACATGTGAAAGTATTTCCATCATAATAGGGAATTATAAACCAGAAATTATCCTTACAGCATTAATGTATTCAGCTAGAGAAGAAGAAAAAAATAATAATAAAATGCATGGTCCCAACCCAATTTCACTAACAACTGGAATGTGGCTCACCCATATGTTTAGCATATCATTTTACATTTGAAAAAGCCTACTTACCACCTCAAGCAGCAGTCTACCAATTTTGAAAACTATGAACGGTCTTACAGAACTGCATGTAAAAGGCGAAAGGAGTAGCTTTGTGACTGAATAACACATTCATTGGTATTATCCTTGTTTTCTGATAACAGTTGATCTGACCCCAACAAAATAAATCTTTGACAGGCATATAAATTTGCTTAATTACATTTTTTTAAGTTAATTCACACATTTGTTGTCTTCATTCCATTTGCTACCCAGTACTTGAGTACCTTCTAATAAATGCCAGACTGTCCTGAACGACTTTAAGAAAAGGTCTACCGTGAGACATTAAGATGTTTCTATTTTATCATCTGTGATGTGCTTAGCAATTCGGGCGCTAATTTGTTTGGCTGGTACTGTTTTTTTCATGAGAGGTTAGTGGTTGGGTGCCACTCTGACATCACATGGGACACTGCCAGCAATAAAAGAAGAATCATCAATCTCAAACAAATATTAAACAAACATGAATAAACCTAGAATGAAGTTAAAAGATGAGCTTCTTTTTTCACCAATGGTGGATTTCAACTTCCAGAATACAGTAAAGCTATACAATACAGCTGCACTAAGTTCAGGCAAAGTCCTTACAGTAAAGCCTGACCACTCATTGAAAATGCTCCCAGGAAGAGGTAAATATACCAGAAATGAATTGACAACACAACCTTTTAAACACTGATCTTTTTTACTGGATGGTCAGGACTTATGCAATACAGCCATCAAATGGAGCATTACAAGCCAACTCATTCATATTTTAAGCAATGGGATTTTAAGCTCTCTCTACTCAAACCATCTCAGGTTAGGGACATGATCGGCAACCGATCACTAACTATGCTTGGTTAGTTAGTGGTCTACGAGATATAAAGCATGATGGCTTTCATTGAGTACAGGGGTATTTAGCATGGAAATTGAAGCTTTCAACACCTATGTCTTTGCTTCAGGGTATACAAAGGAGGAGATAAGACAGGTGATAAGACTAAAAGATGAAAAGGTGGGGATAAAGAATGGGCCAATTTGCACTACTGACACTACCAACTGGTAGTCAAATGGCACTTTTGGTAATGGAGAAAACAGGTAAGCAACATGTCAATGAAAGAAGTTTAAACCAAAAACCTACAATTTCATTTTGCTTTACAGAAATTCAGATGCAGATTTGCTGCAGATTGCTTATTAACAAGGCAGTGGCAAAGAAAACTCCCTGAGACAATACGAAGAAGAAACCAGGAGAGGAACCAAGCTTAAAATGGAAACTATCCTCTTCTGGGCAATACTAGAAAGCGTGATTATAAACAGTTACTCTTCCACATCCGTATACTATAAAATATAAAAAGTACTGAGTGTGCTGAAGGTATGTTCAAGATAAGCATCAGAGTCTTTTATGACTGCAGCAGAAGTTTTAGGTACAAGTCTACAGTATGGAAGTAAAATTATCCACTGAAAAGACTTGGGCATAAACTGTTTTTGGTAAGTGTTCTTTCCAATTATTCTACCATAGTTAACTTTAATAAATCCTTTAAGCCTCTTGCTGTGTGATTTTTTTTTTAACTCTGAAATACACATACCAGCTTTAAAAACAAATCATTCTACACTAACGCGACTGTCAGTTTGAGGTCAAAAAGCACAAATAAACCATAGTTACTCTAAAATTCGATTCATTTCTATAATTAGTCCAACTCAAACATTATGGCTGGAGTGTGAGAGACTTGTTCGAGGTAAAACATTTTCATATTTTCCCATATTAATTTCCAATAGCAAATACATATTTTTCAAGACCTCTGGGCTACCTACAAAAATATTATTAAGCAAGGTTTAGCCAGTTGCACTCGGGGAGCGACACGGACATTTATCGTTTTGTATTTAAATGTTCATGAGTGTACAGAAAGTGCAACACACAGGACATTGTTTACGTTCAGGGTAAACGATACCAGACACTGTGACAAACCCTATTACTATATCCGGAAACTTGCTTTCGACCTCTTTCAGCCGCCATTTTCTAACCGAGAGGGAGGACATGTTGAACAAACACAACAAAAGAGGAGCGGCCATTTGCAACTGGCGCAGATGTAGAGTTTGTCATTTGAACATGTGCCGCATTATTTTATACTAAAACTTATCTTACCTGATGTGTGGAATTCCAACTCCCCCTTGAAGAATTTTATACAGCTTGCTTTCATACAGAAGCTGAGGGTGTCTGGCTTTCTGCGACTCCAGTTTTACAGCGACCTCCTAAATACAAAATATATACCGAAGTATAAATTCTAATAGTATAGTGGATGCTTCGGTGGAGAGAGGTTATATAAAATAAATTCAGTTACATTCGTAAGTGGTTGACAAGCATTCGAGATATGAAAGGAAGATTTAGCTACCAATGTTAAATTAAAAACAGATGAATCGCTAGCTATCAAGTTATGAAAGTGAGTCAGCATAAACATCGAGATTCCAACGATAAAAACCTGAAATAAAAGGGCCTAGTTCGAGTCCAAGTTTTACATAAACGATATATCGAATTAATATTGTTAGTGTTAGTACTGTTCACCAACGGACTTTGACCTTACCTCTCCATTTGTAATGTTGATTGCCAAGTAAATGTCACCAAAGGATCCAGATCCAATTTTCCGGACAAGCTTGTATTTTCCCCCGACTATAAATTCGGCTTTAGAACCGCTGCTACTAGCCATGACTTTTTGTGCTTCCTAGAAACTACTCAATCGTTGTAAAATGGCGGCGTTTTATAATGGAATATCTGCGTCTATTTATTCTGCTGGTAGCTATCTAGCTTTCGGTTCTTTTCTCGTGTCCGAATCAGATCGGATGAAGAATGCTCGCTAGTTAAAATAAAACCCTGTCGTCTCTCTATCGTCCCTGGACACTCACGAAAAAGAATATTTCATAATTACGGTCATCTATAGGTGCTCGTCCTGAAGTGTATTCCTATAAATCCGTGTAGCTTATTGACCAGTCTTCCGACAGCGTTGTTAAAACGCCGAAAACAACCTAGCTAACCTCTTACATAGGAAGGAGGCTATATTCGTGCGGCCCTGTGTTCGACGCGTTCTCTAAACCACCTCAGATTGAGGGGCGATTTTATACTTTGTTTAAACTTATCTCACAGTGAAAATGATACAAAAACGAATTAGACTTATCTGTTGTAATATTAAAGAAAAGTAGTCGCTACTTTTTCCCCAAAGCGCACACCACTCACTCCGCCATCTTGTTCAGCCGTTCGTCTCAAGCTGATTAACTGGTTCTCTTCTAAAGAATGATAGCCCACTGCTGCAGGCAGGGGAGAGGTTGTGTGATGTCACGGAAACGGATACAATGAATTCGGGAACGCACACGGGGACGTGGCCTCGTACGTTTCGTCTGGGGAACACACGTTTAAACTTTCATTATTAAAGTATACTGCCTTGTCAAATACTTTTTGATTTTTCTCAATGCAAATACAGCGTTGTGTCGTTTTTGAAGCTCATAAGGACTGGTCCACCCGTGGGGTTTTGTGTTATTTTGCGTGCCTTCATGTTATTTCCGGAACAGCAAGTGTCCCATTTTTCAAATGCGCAAAAAACATACAGGGTAACTAATTGTTTTGCAAGTTTCAAGTGAGTCCCACGTCAAGTCTTATTACTACGCATAAACGAGTCAGAATATGTTCCTCACCAAATTTAGTGCCAGTATTATGTTGACTTGAAAGAGCTAACATTCTGTTCTGTTCATAATCTTCCTCTTATTATTATTCTGTCTAAAAATTTCACGGGTCGCAATTTTTGATGTAGAGCCACGAAATTCGGCAGGATCACAGAGCCTATACCAGAATAGTTTGCTTGTGCTTTTAGGAAGGATCGGAATTACGGTTGCCACACAGCAACCATAATTTTGTAACATGCAGCCATTAATAGTACGCAAATTGATTGTTTTCAGTTAAGAGTTCCAGAATGTCAGAGAGGGCCAATCTCTCTCTCTCTCTCACACACACACACACACACACGGTGCAGGCCTGCACCTTGACACAGACAGGCATTTATCCTCAAAATTAATCCTCTGTCTATTCCCTCACCTGTATAAATATCACTATGCCTGCAAATTACTGCTACACCTTCATAATTCACCCTGTTATACACTCCTGTACAGAACTACAAATGTATCATTTTAATGCAATCATTTTAACTTTATTTCACTTTTTGTTTTGTCCATCTGCCCATAAAAAATTTATTCACAAACATGCTCATAATCACTATGAAAACCATCAACATACAGTGCTGTGAAACGTATTTGCCCCATCCTGATTTCTTCTGTTTTTGTGTATATCTTATACTAGTTTTACTTGTTTCAGAAATTAAAACAAAATTAAACCTAAAACAAAGGCAACCTGAGTAAACACAAAATACAGTTTTTAAATGATAATGTTATTTATTGAAGCAAAAAAATTATCCAACACCAACTGGGCCTGTCTGAAAATGTATTTGCCCCCATAGTTCCTCAAATCTATGATACTGCATTCATAATGGGGTTCAGCTGGACTAGACGCAACCAGGCCTGATTACTGCCAGCCAGTTACTGTTTTTTACCATTACTGTTACCCAGTAACACACTATGCTAAAGTTGAAAGAAATACCAGAAATGATGAGGAAGAAGTTGATTGAAACACATCAGTCTGGGAAGGGTTACAAAGCCATTTCAAAGCTTCTGGGACTCCAAATAACCACAGTGAGGGCCATTATCTCCAAATGGAAAAACTCGGCACAGTAATGAATCTTCCCCATAGTGGCCGACCTTCCAAATTTCCACCAAGAGCACAGCAACAACTCATCCACGAAGTTACAAAAGAACCAAGGACAACAAGGAACTACAGGCCTCTCTTGCATCAGTAAAGGTCACTGTTCATGACTCCACTATCAGAAAGACACTGGGCAAAAATGGCATCCATGGGAGAGTGGTGAGGCGAAAACCACTGCTAACCCAGAACAACATTAAGGCTCGTCTGAATTTTGCCAAAAATTGGATAACTTTTTTTTGCTTCAATGAAAAAAAAATGTTTAACTGTATTCTGTGTTTACTCAGGTTGCCTTTGTTTTATGTTTTATTTTGTTTGAAGATCTAAAACTATTTAGTATGAGATACTGTACACAAAAACAGAAGACATCAGGATGGGGGCAAATACTGTTCACGGCACTGTACCTTATGTATTTTTTTTGTTTGCTCTACATTTTTAGGAATTAAATTTACTCTTTCTTAAACAATAATAAACTATTTTACTTATTAGCCTTATTAGCAACCACCTGGGACCCCATAACAGCTACCTGGTACCACCCTAGCAACCAGCTGAGTTTCCTTAGCAACCAACTAGTACAACCTTGCACCCAACTGGGATCATACTGAAACCTCCTGGAAGCACCATAGCAACCAGTTGAACCCCATAACAGCCACCTAGCAATGCCCTAGCAACCAGCTAAGTTTATTTAGCAAGTGAATAGCTATAACCTTGCAACCAACTGGCATCATATTGAAACCAAGTAGACACAAAATGGTAACCCCTTGGACCCCATAAAAGCTACACAGCAATATCCTATCAACCAACTGAGTTTCCTTAGGAGCCAACTACAACCTTGCAAACAACTGGGCTCATACTGAAATCTCCTAGAAACATCATAGCAACCAGCTGGGGCCCCATAACAGCCACCTCGCGACACTGTACAAACCAGCTGGGATAGCATAGCAACCACCTAGCAAGACCCTAGCAAACAAAATGATTAGCATAGCAATGACCTAGCAGCACCCTAGGACAGTAACTTGAATAGGACAGTAACCACCTAGGAACCAATTAGCATAGCAACCAACTAGCAACATCCTAGCAGCCAACTTGAATAGACTAGCAACATTTTCATATTTTAACACTTTAACATAGCCTTTAGCCTTTTAACCTGTACATAGTTAACTGTTCATAACAACCAAGTAAAAACACCCTAGCAAGCAATAGCATGGCAGCATTTTGGCATATTAACACTATAACCTGTTTCAATGTTTTTAACATATTATAAACATTTAGCCTTTTAACCTTTACACGCTTTACTGTTACACATTTTACAGTTTGAAATCAATGGCAGCAAAACACTGTAATATTGTTTAAAACTTTTAGCAGGCTCTGTCAAACCGAAATCAAAGTTTGTTCATGAACTTTAGTTCTTACCATCTAGTTTATGCCGTACATCTATTGCTTTTAGAATAATTCTCCCAAACATTTACACTTTCAGGTCGTATATTCCACTGAACCCCAGGAATAGTTTCTAATAAAAGGAAATAAAAGTAAACAGAAGTCCGACCATACCAAAATTGTACAGTTAAGGTAACAAGAAAAACTCCTATAATAATACATAATCACAGTTTTTACAAGCACTACAAATGTTTCAATCAGTTACTATCTATGTTGATAAACAGCATGTACTTAACACATCTAATGGTGTATCATATATTAGTTCTGTGTGAATCATTAAATATTATTTTACATAGATACAAGAATTGATCACTAAATGTCAGTCAAATAACACAAATGAATCTGCCTTTGGATGTGAGGTCATATCTCAGAAATAGTTTAGTGTTCTAACAATACATGATAATTTGATTAAGCACCTTGTCTTGAAGCAACGATATTTGTGATAACAACAAAAACATAAAACTGCTTATAATTCCTCAACTGCTTGATCTAAAAATCATAATTTCTTTGTCATGGGCTTACTTGGAGACTGCTGCTTTGAACTAATTGCCTTTGAATTCTGCAATATAATATGGTAGGCATGGACACCAAAGTTGGCAAAAATGGTGTGAAGTATATGTCTGCAGTGCTTCATTGTATCAACAATAAATTTGTTTTAGACGATGAACTATGTTTTGGATGATGTCCTGAGGGAGGACATAGCATTGGTGGCATTTGACCCCAAGGTGGCTCTATGTAGTCAGTAGTTTTTTTTGCAGCTATATTTAGGGGTCAAGTACCAAAGGTGCATAGACACCTATTGTGACAAGGCTTGGTGGATCAACATGAAATTTTTGAGTCTGCAAAAATATTCATGTCATTTGAGCATGAGGGGGTGCTAAAAAATGAAAACCTATGTTTTTCCTATTTACTCTGGAATCATTTGGAATAAATTCACATTTCTGGTGTAATCTGATTTCTGGCATGATATCGAGTCATGTCAATGCAAAACAATTTCTATCCTTCATTTATAAATTTAGACCATTATGCAAAACAGGCAGTTTGGCTATATCTCAGCAGCAATTTGACGTTTTCGCACCAAACTTGCCAGACACATCATGAATGAAATCTTGAGAGAACCTATTAAGTTTTGTCACTTCTGAGAAAGTTCTAGGATTTTTTCACAAGCTTAGGATTTTTTCACAAACATGGGGAGATTTGTCAACAATATGGCCCCCACATATAAAGCCTAATTTCCTGAAATATCTGTCACTCATGATTGCTTACATGGATTCTCACGAAACTTGAAAGACTGGTACAGGACAAGATTTTGATTCATCTGCAAAGGTTGGAACATGGTCATCAATAGGGTACGGAGCTAAGGTCAGATCACTGTTTCTCAGGAGCTGTAAGTCCGATTGAGCTGCAATTTGGAGTTGCTGCATCTATGTGCAAAAGTGTAAGTAGATTATTGGTAATGACTTAATTACTTAAACAGCATGGCCACCATTGGCCAATCAGTTTTCAGTAGTCATTTAACAGGGTTAACATTGAGCTATCATCACAAAACTTAAATGGTGTTCAAGTAGGGATTTTATACCATCTCCATGCTATCTCAAATTGGCCAATGGTGGGCGCTATTCATGTTTGTCAACACAAAAACAAGCATATCCCCTTGAAAAAAAGGTGTACAGTGAAAACTCTTTTTTAGGTTAATCTGTTTGCTCAAACTCAAACAAATTAACCATTTGGGCTCTGTCCACACAAATTTGAGATAATGTGCATAATATGCAACACCTACTTTTGCGAACTAGTCCTAGGATTTTTGGCCTATCTTCACTTTCTTTATATCAAAATACTCAGTGAATTTTGAGGCTCAGTAATTGTCAAAAACATGTTGACATTTCTAAACAATATGGCTGCAATATGTCAGTCAATTCTAAGGAGGCAGAGCCTTATTTACTAAAACAGATCTAACTCATGACGGCTTGCATGGTTTCACACAAAACTCAAAAAGCCTATACAGGACAAGATTCTGGGGTCATCTCCACAATTTGGAACATGGTCATACATAGCGGGTGGGGCTAAGGTCAGATAACTGTTTATGAAGAACCATAAGACCAGTTAAGTTGAAATCTGGTATGCTTCATCTATGTGCTAATGTGTAAGTGGATGTTCATGATGACCTAATTAGTGAAAAAGCATGACTGCTATCAGCCAATCAGATTTCAGCTATCATTTAACAAGGTTTCCATTATGCTATTGACACAAACCCTGAACAGTAGGTTCAAGTAGGGACCTACTACTACCAGATGCAGTTTCACTCAAATTGGCCACTGGGGGGCTGTTTTTCAGGAATCAAAATTCCACCTGAGCTGAAATTTTATCTTGGCATGAACTGGCCACTGGGGGCAGTATTTGTGAGGAACACTTGGACGCCACAGATTGCCGCTGGTGGCTATATATAGGGGTCGAAGAACAAAGTGCTTGTACCCCTATACTTTTGTTATTATCTTGTTATTATTATTAGGAGTCCATGCATGGATTCCAAGTGCTGAAACCCTATTGTTTTTGTTAAGATTATTATTATTATTATTATTATTATTATTTTCTGCTTCTTCTTCTTATTATTATTAATTCAATTCAGTTTTGTTTGGATATTGCTTTTAACAATGATCAATATCACAAAGCAGCTTTACAGGAATAAACAGATTCAAATTATATTATACCATAATAGAGGTTTGTAAATGTGGTATAATTGAGGACGGTGGCAAGGAAAAACTCCCTGAGACAATATGAGGAAGAAACCTTGAGAGGAACCAGACTCAAAAGGGAATCCATCCTCATCTGGATAGTGGGATTAGAATTAGATAGAATTCCCTTCCAAACTGTATACTATATATTCATGAAGTGCAATTGTGTAACCATGAAAGTTCATTATAGTTTACACATGAAGTCTATTTTATTGAAGTCAGAAACTGTTCACCGATAGAGACTTGAGTGCAAAACTGTTTGTGGGAATTGCAGTCCTAAAGCTATCAAAGCAATTGTATCAAAGCAATTATCCTATGCCATTGTAGCAAAACTGTCCATATCAATTGAATTCCAAAGCCATCTTGATGGTTTCTGAGTAGTGCCATCCATGTACTCTCGTGTAATTTTAGGCTGTCCATGCGGGGTCATCCTCAGCAGCAGCGAGTGGTTTCCACATGATGAGGAATCCAACCAGTAGGGCATCAGGATGGGGGAGAGACAGAGAGACAGAAAGAGGGAGGGTGGAGAGAGAGATTGTTAGGTATGCTAATTGTCACATATGTTGTGTGCAGAGTGCAAGCAGGGACTCCGGCAAGACTAGCTATGACAGAATAACTAAAAAGGAGAGCCAAAAGGTAACACAGACATGAGGGCACCCTGGGACATAAAGCGGCCAGCCACTCCACCGTCAACAAACCTGAGTGAATGCGTGAGAGTGTGTGTGTGTGGGGGGGGGGCCTAGACTTAAAAACACTGAGACTGTGTCTGAGTCCCAAACACTAATTGGAAGGCTGTTCCGTAATTGTGGGGCTTTGTACGAGAAAGCTCTACCCCCAGCTGTAGCTTTCACTATTCAAGGTACCAACAAGTAGCCTGCATCTTTTGATCGAGGTAGGCGTGACTGATCATAAAAGACCAAAAGTTCGACCAGGTACTCTGGTGTGAGACCATTCAGTGTTTTATAGGTCAACAGCAGTATTTTATCAATGTGAAATTTGATTGGGAGCCAATGCAGGGTCAATAATTTTTAATGAGGCAGAGTCTAATTTACTTAAACAGCTTTTCGACTGGCTTATCATTGAAATACTGCCACCAAATTTGGTAGTTAGGTGCCATATCCTACCCCCTAGCCAAATAAAATAACCCATACACACCAGAAGGGGACATTATAGTAAATGAATTTTCCTTTTGTTTTATATCTTCACAGCTGTAGGGAATAAAGTAAAACTTGTTATATCAGCAGAATTCCTGAGTCCTGCTGCATCTTTTCACAATATGTTTTAATTACTTTTGACTGATATATTTTCTGACATTTTTAATTTTTTAAAAACCTTCAAACTAGTCTTAGGCTATTCATCTGATCAGCATAAAATATGAAATCTGGCAAGTAATGGGTTTGCTGAAAACAAAATCATACTAAAACTATAAATAATTTTGTTTGGCCTAAATGTCAAATGAAATTTTAGGCCATTGCATGTACAGTTAGGTCCAGAAGTATTTGGACAATGACAGAGTTTTTGTGATTTTGCCTTCATACACCACCACAATGGATTTGAAAAAAAACAATCAAGATGTGATCGAAGTGTAGACTTTCAGCTTTATTTTAAGAGATTCCACAAAAATATGGCATTTAGGAATTACAGCCATTTTCAACAAAGTACCTCCATTTTCAGGGGCTCAAAGGTATTTGGACAAAGTGACATA